>CM019711.1:28435564-28638064 GCA_009760885.1 Achatina immaculata
GAAAATTCCCGACATAGAGGCAATCATCACTCCCATCAGGAACAAAGGAAAAAAAATAAAACACAACAAATCCAGCTACAGACCCATCAGCCTCCTAAACTGCATGGGCAAAGTTATGGAAAGGATGGTCAAAACCAGACTCATACAATATCTAGGAAAAAATCGCCCGATAAACAATGCACAGTCAGCATACACGAAACATCACAGCACAGAAGACCAGCTCATCTACCTAACCCAAGAAATAGAAAACTCTTTTCAGGAGAAGAAAAAAAGCTTCGGCCACTTTTGTAGACCTAACACAAGCATTTGACAAAGTATGGAAAAAAGGTCTCCTTCTGAAACTACTCAACAACAAGGTTGAAGGAACAATGTTTTGGTGGATACAAGATTTCTTGAGATACAGAACAGCCGGGGTCAAAATGAATGGAAAACTAAGCCACAGAGTCACCCTGAGCCAAGATGTTCCTCATGGAGGAGTTATTTCTCCCACTCTGTTCCTGATATATATAAATGACATCACAGACAAACTGCCCAAAAGCATATCACACGCCTTTCACGCAGATGACTTCAATGTGTGGAACGCTGTAGAAAAAACATCAAAAGCAACCCACAGAATACAAGAAGCACTAAATACCATAGGAGACTGGGCCATAAAAAGGAGAGTGATGATAAACCTCACAAAGTCCACAGCTACCTGCTTCTCATTGTCCAACAAGACAGAAAACTTTAAACTAGAAATACAAGGAAGAGAGCTTACACAGACACCTGCTTCTCACTGTCCAACAAGACAGAAAACTTTAAAACTACAAATACAAGGAAGAGAGCTTACACAGACACCTGCTTCTCACTGTCCAACAAGACAGAAAACTTTAAACTAGAAATACAAGGAAGAGAGCTTACACAGACAGAACAGCCAACATACCTCAGAGTGAAACTGAGCAAGAAGCTGACCTGGAAGCCACACCTGCTAGACACAGAAAACTGGACAAGAGGCTAACCTGGAAGCCACACCTGCTAGACACAGAAAACTGGACAAGAGGCTAACCTGGAAGCCACACCTGCTGGACACAGAAAACTGGACAAGAGGCTAACCTGGAAGCCACACCTGCTAGACACAGAAAACTGGACAAGAGGCTAACCTGGAAGCCACACCTGCTAGACACAGAAAACTGGACAAGAGGCTAACCTGGAAGCCACACCTGCTAGACACAGAAAACTGGATAAGAGGCTAACCTGGAAGCCATACCTGCTGAACACAGAAAACTGGACAAGAGGCTAACCTGGAAGCCATACCTGCTGAACACAGAAAACTGGACAAGAGGCTAACCTGGAAGCCACTCTTGCTGGACACAGAAAACTGGACAAGAGGCTAACCTAGAAGCCACACCTGCTAGACACAGAAAACTGGATAGGAGGCTAACCTGGAAGCCACACCTGCTAGGCACAGAAAACTGGACAAGAGGCTAACCTGGAAGCCACACCTGCTAGACACAGAAAACTGGACAAGAGGCTAACCTAGAAGCCACACCTGCTAGACACAGAAAACTGGACAAGAGGCTAACCTAGAAGCCACACCTGCTAGACACAAAAAACTGGACAAGAGGCTAACCTAGAAGCCACACGTGCTAGACACAGAAAACTGGACAAGAGGCTAACCTAGAAACCACACCTGCTAGACACAGAAAACTGGACAAACGTCTAACCTGGAAGCCACACTTGCTAGACACAGAAAACAAAGCAGTTAAAAGCTAGCTGTGGTCAAAAAGCTCGCAGGCACAACCTGAGGAACCAACAACATACTAAAAAATCCATATGTGGGCACCATAAGGCCAACACTCGAATATAACATGACAGCCTGGACCATAGACTCCAACACAAACACAGGTCGCCTGACAAAAGTACAAAACACTGGCCTGCGGCTGATCACAGGAGGAATGAAGAGCTCCCCCATCACGGAGATGGAGAAATACACACAAATTCAACCTCTTGAGGTCACGCGTAAAGAAAGACTAATGATTCACAAACAAAAGTTAACACACCTGACAACCCACCCTGTGAACAAAAGATTTCAGGAGCCCATAAAAATAGACTGGAAAGAACCAGCTTCAACCATCTGACAACACAGTTGCAACAACACTATAAAGACCTCCTTCCTTCCTCTCATGAAGAAATTCAACCACTCCAAATTGTGGAGGAGCGCAGCCACGGTGAAAAGATAACAGTCCTCACAGAGGTACCAGGCATACACAAAAATAACTACCTAACAACACTTCAGATGAAGACACTGACCCAGGAACTGATTAACAGCAAATACAACCCAGCTGAATGGACACATGTGTACTCAGATGGGTCTGTAGAACAATCAGTAAAAAATGGAGGTGAGGGCGTCTACATAAGATACACAGATGGGAGACAAATCAAAAAGACCTTCGCGACAGGAAAGATTTCCTCCAACTACAGATCAGAAACAACAGCCCTCCTTGAAGCTCTCAGAACACTTAAAACAGAAAACCAGCACCCACCACACAAAATAGCCTTCTTTACAGACTGCAGGGCACTTCTAGAATATATAAAAACAACAAACAACCCACAGGCAAACATGCAGGAGATCACAACAAAACTGAAGCACCTTACACTGTCAACAACCGTGGCCCTACAATGGGTACATCCCACTGTGAAATAGCTGGCAGTGAAATAGCTGACAGCCTGTCCAAAGCTGGCAGCAATCAAGATCAAACAAATCATCCGGTAAGCTACCAAGAGGCGAAAACCGTAATCCGTAACCAGTGCAGATATGAATGGAAAAAGAAACTGAAATGCAACAATGAACCAGATCCAGTACACCAACTACAAAGACATCAGAAAACCATCCTTTTTCGCCCAAGGACAAGCCACGACAGACTAATGAGGCATCAGCATCGACTCAGAATGTCTCACACAGACGAGTGTCCATGTGGCAGTGGAGTCCAGGCTCCAGAACATATCCTACAAGAGTGCCCAATCTATGCAGACCTGAGACGTGAGACATGGCCGGAGGACACAAGCTTGGGGCAAAAGCTTTGGGGCTCCTATCAGGATCTGGAGAGGACTGTGGGCTTTGCCATGTCGACAGGGATCAGGATCTTATGCGACCAACAACTTCGAACTCAGAAGAGGAAGATACATTCTGAGACAAGAGACCTATAGTGTGCCAAGACAATATACATTTTGAGACAAGAGAACTATAGTGTGCCAAGACAATATACATTTTGAGACAAGAGACCTATAGTGTGCCAAGACAATATACATTTTGAGACAAGAGACCTATAGTGTGCCAAGACAATATACGTTTGGAGACAAGATTTTTATAGTGGGCTAAGACCTTATACATTTTGAGACAAGAGACCTATAATGTGCTAAGACTTTATACTTTTTTGGGTCAAGAAATCCATAGTGTTCTAAAACACCCTACTTTTTTGGGACAAGAGAACTATAGTGTGCTAAGACCTGTAGAGCGTTAAGATCCTACACTGTCTGGGACAAGAGAACTACATCTTTGATAAGATCCTACTGCCATCACTTGTCTAAGTCGCCTCTAGAATGTAAATCTGCGAGGCTTTATACGAGCAGCGAGAACTTCTGATGGATCACGTGAAGAAGCTGCAGTCATCCTCATCCCGTTATACACTGCAAGAATACGATCAGGCACAACTCCATCGTAAAGCGCTTCTAGTACATAGCAGACTTCCTGAACTTGAAAACCAAACCCAGAATATTGTGAAGAAGATCACCGCTGAAAGAGAACGGCTTGATTCATCTGGCAGTCAAAATCCTGAAGATTATTCAAATCTTCGGAAGCAACTTGAGCATCATAGACGATATATAGAGGACGAGACTGCCGGCGGGGATTGTGGGAAGACAATTCTGATCCCGTTACATGTCCTTGACACGGGTCTCAGGACAAAGATTGAGCTGATTAAAATGGAGCAAGAACTGCAAAAAAGCCGCAAGACTAAATCTAATAAAACAAAGAATAGAAGCGCCACCACTAGACCATACGAAGACCAAAGAGAGATTAGAGACACTGCTACTAGACCATACGAAGATCAAAGAGAGATTAGAGACACTGCTACTAGACCATACGAAGATCAAAGAGAGACTAGAGACACCGCTACTAGACCATACGAAGATCAAAGAGAGAATAGAGACACCGCTACTAGACCATATGAAGACCAAAGAGAGAATAGAGACACCGCTACTAGATCATACGAAGATCAAAGAGAGAATAGAGACACCGCTACTAGATTATATGAAGATCAAAGAGAAAATAGAGACACCACTACTAGACCATACGTAGACAAAAGAGAGAACAGAGACACCACTACTAGACCATACGAAGACAAAAGAGAGAATAGAGACACTGCTATTAGACCATATGAAGATCAAAGAGAAAATAGAAACACTGCTTCTAGACCATATGAATATCAAAGAGAGAATAGAAACACTGCTACTAGACCATATGAATATCAAAGAGAGAATAGAAACACTGCTACTAGACCATATGAATATCAAAGAGAGAATAGAAACACTGCTACTAGACCATATGAAGATCAAAGAGAAAATAGAGACACTGCTACTAGACCATATGAATATCAAAGAGAGAATAGAAACACTGCTACTAGACCATATGAAGATCAAAGAGAAAATAGAGACACTGCTACTAGACCATATGAATATCAAAGAGAGAATAGAAACACTTCTACTAGACCATATGAAGATCAAAGAGAAAATAGAGACACTGCTACTAGACCATATGAATATCAAAGAGAGAATAGAGACACCGCTACTAGATCAAATGAAGGTCAAAAAGAGAAGAAAAATACGACCACTGGACAGCTTAAAAATCAAAGAGAAGTTAGCGACGCCATCACTAGCCATCCTGTTAGGGAGGTTGTAGGGAAACAAAGCGGCACCAGGCGCGATGCCCCACCACCGAAGACAGGAAAGCCCTGGTACAGAAAATTGTGGAACACAATTTCTGGGGACGGCGATGGAGAAGAAGACTGAAGAAAACTTTGTATGTGAAGTTCTGATAGGTACTTTTTTTCCCCGCTTCTGAAAATGTTTCCCACAATGTGGTACCTGCACCACCAGTGGTACGTAGAAAGTTTCGGGTGTGTACACACACACACAGACACACACATTAAGATGTAACACACGCAAGATTTCTGTGGATTATGTACAGAAGTGTGTACCTTGTCTAGGTAAGATTTTGGATTAATTTTCAACTAAAACTGAAATCTTCAAACCAGAAACGGCGGAACTTGCGTACAGTAAAGTCACGGAATCTGTTGTGTGTAGCTGGACTTGGAGTAAATAGTGAGGTCTCGCGAGAAACGCTGGGCGATGTTGTAGCCACTAGTCCGACGTAAGGGGCGTGAATGAACTTGAAAACACACGATCGAGGGTTCTCACAATATAACAATTGTTGGGGTGGTGAGGTCTTGGGGTCCCACACAGCTCTATTGTAGGTTCTGGGGCTGGGGCGATCCGTCTTTGGGGCCTTCTTTGGGGGGTGGGGGAGGAGGTACAGATCCTCAATCAACAGATTCACGATACTCACAGACAAGAGGCCTGAACTGGCGCTGCAGAATTGAGTAACTTTATTCTTTGGTGGTGGCTCACAGTTATACCTTCTCCCTTGTTTCTCCCACTCTAAATGAAACAACAGCACATCTGCAAGTACCATCATTTTCCTTTTAAGCCCCTACTTCTCTCTTACCTTTCATGTAGTTCATTATCCTATATTTGTCGATGCAATAGTTTCATTTTCCAGTTTTCTTTTTTGTTTTTTCGTATAGTGTGTATACTTCTATTAAATGGAATGTGTGGGAGGAATGAAAGATGGAGTGATGAAGGGCAGAATGTAAACGGGCCTGCGCACCCAATTCTCACGTCCTTTGAAAATAACGATCATTCATTCATTCCCTCTCTGTTTCTTTCTTTCTCTCTCTCTCTCTCTCTATATATATATATATATATATATATATTTCTTGCACTCATTTGATCCCCTTACCCTTAGTAAGCTCCGACTCTGTTACTCCACACACTTTGAGTGGTTTGTCTTTGGTCTGGTCTTTCTATCCTCACACATCCTAGTACGGTCTAGTCTTTCTATCCTCACACATCCTAGTACGGTCTAGTCTTTCTATCCTCATACCCCCAAGTAGGATCTAGTCTTTCTATCCGCATACCCCCTAGTAGGGTCTAATCTTTCTATCCTCATAACCCCTATTAGGCTCGGGTCTTTCTATTCTCATAACCCCTAGTAGGGTCTAGTCTTTCTATTCTCATAACCCCTAGTAGGGTCTAGTCTTTCTATCCGCATACCCCCTAGTAGGGTCTAATCTTTCTATCCTCATAACCCCTATTAGGCTCGGGTCTTTCTGTCCTCTTACCCCCTAGTAGGGTCTAGTCTTTCTATTCTCATAACCCCTAGTAGGGTCTAGTCTTTCTATTCTCATAACCCCTAGTAGGGTCTAGTCTTTCTATTCTCATAACCCCTAGTAGGGTCTAGTCTTTCTATCCTCACACACCCCAGTCAAATATATGTCCTGTTTCTGCCCCCCTCCCCCGACCCCTACATTGCACATCGCTGTATGGGGCCTCTGGCCGGGATTTTTTCTGACAATTTCAGCAAAACGAGTAATTTACATGTCCCTCTTACTCTAACTATTTTACTTCTTCCCATTTCTATATCCTTGATCCCTAAAGCTAGATTTAGACCCCATATAACCTATTATAACTGTTACGTCCAACTGATGTAAAAAAAATTCTTACTCTTTAAATGCACGGTCTGTTCCCTCATTTCACTCTCTCCTTGTTTCGGTCTCTTCCTTCTCCTCACGTCACGTGACATCCCCGAGGGTCTCTTTTGTTTTCATTGGTCCCATACCGTTACATCAGTCTCGTACCGTTACACGATCCTGTACCGTTACATCAGTAGATAAATCTATTTGGGACGTTAGAAAAAGACAACTGACAAAAGATTGACCTGGAATCAAACCATGAACCCCAGTACGACGAATGGTGGCTTAGCCAGAATAAGACAGTGAGCTATCCTCTCGGCCATCTCTGACCTGATTTTCCTTGGCTAGCCTGAGTCCGTTATTACTGTGTGGAAAAAAAAAGATACAAGAGACCATTTTGATTCTGGGAACCATTGTCTTGTAGCTTTCATTCTTCCGTTATTTCTTGAACTGGCTTACAGAAGGACTTTAAAGATCTCATATTTCTGGAACTGGCTTACAGAAGGACTTTAAAGATCTTATATTTCTTGAACTGGCTTACAGAAGGACTTTAAAGATCTCAGATTTCTTGAACTGGCTTACAGAAGGACTTTAAAGATCTCATATTTCTTGGTTGTTTTACGTCCGCATATGCCTCCAGTGTACAAGTGTTTCCACCCTACCTTCCCTGAAAACAGAGGACTCACGGGTCTGAAGCAATCCACCCGTCTGTCACTAGACCTATTGGGAGTGCTGATACAACAACACATCACCCCTCTCTCACTAGACCTATTGGGAGTGCTGATATAACAACACATCACCTGTCTCTCACTAAGCCTATTGGGAGTGCTGATACAACAACACATCACCTGTCTCTCACTAAGCCTATTGGGAGTGCTGATACAACAACACATCACCTGTCTCTCACTAAGCCTATTGGGAGTGCTGATACAACAACACATCACCTGTCTCTCACTAAGCCTATTGGGAGTGCTGATACAACAACACATCAACCGTCTCTTCCTAAGCCTATTGGGAGTGCTGATACAACAACACATCACCCGTCTCTTCCTAAGCCTATTGGGAGTGCTGATACAACAACACATCACCCGTCTCTTCCTAAGCCTATTGGGAGTGCTGATACAACAACACATCACCCGTCTCTTCCTAAGCCTATTGGGAGTGCTGATACAACAACACATCACCCGTCTCTTCCTAAGCCTATTGGGAGTGCTGATAAAACAACACATCACCCGTTTCTCACAGGGCCTATTGGGAGTGCTGATACAACAACACATCACCCGTTTCTCACAGGGCCTATTGGGAGAGCTGATAAAACAACACATCACTCGTTTCTCACAGGGTCTATTGGGAGTGCTGATACAACAACACATCACCCGTCTCTTCCTAAGCCTATTGGGAGTGCTGATACAACAACACATCACCCGTCTCTCACAGGGCCTATTGAGAGTGCTGATACAACAACACATCACCCGTCTCTCACCAGACCTATTGGGAGTGCTGATACAACAACACATCACCTGGTTCTCACTAAGCCTATTAGGAGTGCTGATGCAACAACACATCACCCGTCTCTCACCAGACCTATTGGGAGTGCTGATACAACAACACATTCTACACGCACCATCATTGTGTTCTCCGACAGCTCTTCTTCATCTGATCTATTCAAACTTAGAAAATTTGTTTAATTGTTTTTCCTTAGATTCACTTTCGACTATTTTCATAATTCTTTATCCAAAGAATGGCTGCTAGCCGTTATATTAAGCACATTACTATCTCGTGTAGCAACAGATGACAGGAAACTATGAACAATAACACTAGACTTCAGTTTTTTACCTTCAGCTTTATACCTTCACAGTCTGGAGCTGTTTGTCAACATTATCTTCGTCTTACTGAGAAAAGTAGTTTTTAAAATTTTTTTGTGATTCATGATGTACAGTAAATGATTAGTGAATTGTCTTTTTTCTTACATTTTGTTTGTCTGAGAATTTCAGATTCTGTAATGTGGAAGTCTCAGACTTTATATTAATGTGTGATAAATGTGGTTAATGTTTTATTAGCTTACATTACGTTATTGTATTTTATATTACGGGACATAACTGCCCTGTTCTTGATGATGAAGAATATTTTTCGTATATGTTAAGTGTCTGTACATATATATGTTATACCCGAGTAAAGTATGTTTGTTTTTTTTTAACTGCGCTGTAATTTTTGTGCTACTTACCAGAGTGATGAAACCATATAACCCAGGTCGATGAGCTGCATCTGTCTTTATAAATATTTCTAACCAAGATCTTTAACTAAACCCTACTTGAGGTTTCACTGAATCTTAGGGTTCAGCGGAACCTCGGCATCATCTGAAGAATTCTCAGGTTTCCAGTGGACACAGGTTGAGAACCTCCCTCCTTTCTCATAATGAAAATGTCATGACTGGTCATATGGCTTCTCTGAGAAATTTCTGGCTGACTGAGCTGTGTGGAACTTCTTTAGTTTCAGCGAGAAAGATTGCTGCCAGTCTTTGCTGATTCGCTGGGTCTCTGGTTGGAAGTAATGTACATCTCTGGTGACTGTACATTGTAGAAAGCCATGTCTTTCAGCTTCAAAACGACATAGAAGAATTTTCACTAAGAGAGAGAGAGAGAGAGAGAGAGAGAGAGAGAGGAGAGAGAGAGAGAGGAGAGAGAGAGACCCTGGCAGTTCTAGTTTGGATGTCTTTATTTTCTGTAACGAACTTTTCATTTTCAAATTGCTCTTCTATTTTTCAATGTACTATTTTAAATACCACAGTTATCATTTGTTAGATGATTTCTCCAGTATTATGCTCTCTATAAATATAATATTGTTACTTTGTGTCTCTTACTAAAGTAGGCTTAGTTTAGCTTTCCCTTATTGTCTCAGTATTTTACACATTTCTGAAACCAAAGCGAAACGACACTGGTCCTTGCTACACAAACATTGTTTTCTGTTACTGTGAGAGATTATGCAAATTAAATATAGATTAAATCGATAAGAAAAAAGAAATATAAGAAAATTGTCCCTGACAAGTTCTACATAAGCTTTCTTGTATCTGAAGTTTCAAAATAGTCATGTAAGGCTACATGTGCCAGTAAATAGAAATGTTGGTTTTTCTAAATATTTTATCTTGACGTTTGTTTATAAAAAAAAAAAAAAAAGCAGCTAGCGTGTGAAGCCGCTGTCCAATTAGGCAATCAGCGATCTACGGCTGATGTGCTAGAGTTAGGGTTAGCGAACCATACCTGATCAAGACCCTGTCCTAACTCTCCGTTGGTTTATCCAGTAACAGGCCTAGCCTGGCTAACTCCATAGTCCCCATGGTGGTGGAGTCTGCTAAAGAAGTATTGCACACCCCCCACCCCCCCCCCCCTTGGTTTTTAGCTGTACCCCGGGACTGGAAAAAATAACTGCCATAACCCGGTTCCACGCCGATACGGTGATGTACCTCAACACCTTCACAGCATCAGCTATAAAGCTCGCAGTTACAGGGAGATAGTACAAGACAAGACAATATCAGAAAAGGTTTTGTTTAGTTGTCTTTTACCCCTAGAGTGGACATATTACTGGCATTCGTCAGTAGGTCAGTAGCTTAAGGAGACTTGAGTCTGTGTTAGAAACTGACAATGTCTCCTTTCGGTATATTTATCTGTGACTATACGGAATAATTACTCTCCATGTTGTGAAGTCTGCATTAATGTTTTTTTTTTTCTTTTTGCACCATGCGGTTCTTAAAAATCGTACATAGTAAATCTATACTAATATACATATTTTGTCAGATTTATTTTACTGCTTTACGATATACTGATGTATTTAAGAGTATATATATATATATAAATGAAGTGTGTATGCGTGTATGTATGTTAGAGCATCACACTGGAACGCCTGGAGCAATTTCAACCAAACTTGGCGCACATGTTACTTACAATCTGGACAATGCACGGTTGGGGTTAGATCATCACTATGATACCCCTAAGATCCCTAGGGGTCGGGGTGACATGTAAAAATAATCGAAAATGAACGGTATTAGTGTCGAATCCATAGTTTTCGAGGTCGCTGAGATGAATAGTGACAGTCCCGATGCCGCTTAACTCGAAGTTCAGCCCCAATCTGCATGGGGTCCTAGGGGTGGGGTTGGGATGGGGTGACATGTAAAAATAATCGACAACGATCAATATTAGTGTCGAATCCATAGTTTTCGGGGTCGCTGAGATGAATAGTGACATTCGCAAGTCCAGCCTCCATCGGTATGAGGGGGGGGGGGGTGTGAAGTGGTGAAAAATAAAAATGTTCAAATTGACCGAGATTAGTGTCGAATCCATAGGCTGATTGATGACAGTCCTGATGACAATTAAGTCCACGTTTAGTAGAATAGAAGGAATAGAACTTGTAGAACCGTCTAGGCGGTTGTGGAAATGAATAGAACTTTGTTGATTGGGATAAATAAATACCCGGGCAATGCCGGGTATTGAGCTAGATTAAGAATAAGATTAAAATTTTAAATTTGTTCATTATGTTATTATCTTGTGCAATAAGAGACATAACTGCATTTTATTTATAATGAAGAAGAGTTTTCGTTCTTTATTTTGTGTCTACACATGTACTGTTAGTATGGATGTTATACCAGAGTCATGTATTTTTCTTTACTGCTTCATCCTGTTTGTGCTACTGTACCACAGTTATGGAACAGTATTCCAGACAGATAAAATGGACCTGGTCAGACCTATAAGCTAGAGCAGGCCAGACATATAAACTAGAACTGGCCAGGCAGATAAACTAGAGCTGGCCAGACACATAAAGTAAAGCTGGCCAGGCAGATAAACTAGAGCTGATCAGACATATAAACTAGAACTGGCAAGACAGATAAACTAGAGCTGGCTAGGTAGATAAACTAGAGCTGGCCCACGTAGATAAACTAGAGCTGGCCAGGTAGATAAACTAAAGCTGGCCAGGTAGATAAACTAGAGCTGGCCCAGATAGATAAACTAGAGCTTGTCCAGGTAAATAAACTAGAGCTGGCCCAGGTAGATAAACTAGAGCTGGTCCAGGTAGATAAACTAGAGCTGGTCCAGGTAGATAAACTAGAGCTGGCCAGGTAGATAAACTAGAGCTGGTTAGATAGATAAACTAGATCCGGTCAGACAGATAAACTAGAACTGGCCAGTTAGATAACTAGAGCTGGTCAGATAGATAAACTAGAGCTGGCCAGGTAGATAAACTAGAGCTGGCCCAGGTAGATAAACTAGAACTGGCCAGGTAGATAAACTAGAGCTGGCCCAGGTAGATAAACTAGAGCTGGCCCAGGTAGATAAACTAGAGCTGGTCCAGGTAGATAAACTAGAACTGGCCAGGTAGATAAACTAGAACTGGCCAGGTAGATAAACTAAAGCTGGTCCAGGTAGATAAACTAGAGCTGGCTCAGGTAGATAAACTAGAGCTGGCCCAGGTAGATAAACTAGAACTGGCCAGGTAGATAAACTAGAGCTGGCTAGGTAGATAAACTAGAGCTGGCCCAGGTAGATAAACTAGAGCTGGCCAGGTAGATAAACTAGGTCTGGCCAGGTAGATAAACTAGAACTGGCCAGGTAGATAAACTAGAGCTGGCCAGGTAGATAAACTAGAGCTGGTCCAGGTAGATAAACTAGAGCTGGCCCAGGTAGATAAACTAGAGCTGGCCAGGTAGATAAACTAGAGCTGGTCCAGGTAGATAAACTAGAGCTGGTCAGATAGATAAACTAGAGCTGGCCAGGTAGATAAACTAGAGCTGGCCAGGTAGATAAAATAGAGCTGGTTAGAAAGATAAACTAGAGCTGTCCAAGAACCTACCATGCACGATTCTCCTGGTAACTAGCTCATGATGCTTCTTCTGTATGTCAAACGAAGTGGAGCTGGATACAGTACCTATAATGATGGACACTTCTAGAAAGATCGTGTAGTGGGTCAAGTCTGGATCTTCAAGTTAAGCCACCTAGATCCACCTCTCGTCCCATACATTATCATCGCTCCTTGGCCTGCAGGTGACAGTAGTCCCCACAACCAGGTCTTGAGGGAGAAAAAAAAACAACAAAAGGAAGTCTTTGTTATCATTATTCTCCTTTCTTTTTCGATAATAAAATGACTTTACTCACACGATTCAGTCTTTCTGTTTTAAGTATCGAGTGAGAACCTGTTGAGCAGCGGTTACTAAATATTTTCACCTCACAGCACAACGGCATTAAAAATGTGTCTGTTGTATATTTTGTTGTGTATTTTGTTGTATATTTTGTTGATCCTGCAACCAGAAATAAAATGACGTATAATTTTTAATCGTTATAAAGAGCTCTCTCAAACTTACTCAGCAAACTTTGCCAACTCTTCATGGTGGGTTGGTATACCACGGAGCTCTGCTGATGACAAACAAGTCTAGCCCAGATCTTTCAGCGAGAGATAATATTTCGTACGTTGAAATAAGAACGATGTGCAGTAAACAATCATGACTGTGTTGGAGCTACGGAGTGCTTACCCCAACAGTGTATGGGCAAATCTACTTCCGGAATGATCATAGTGCATAATCTATGTACCTGTGACTATAAACAATTATCTTTATCTTTGTGACCAATTTTCCCTTTAAGAGTGAGGTCTGTTTGCAAAATGTTCAGCTCATGTGCATAAAATATCGTATGTGCAAATGTGCGTAGTAACACACACACATACATACATACATACATACATACATACATACACGTACACTGTAAAGGCCTGTACATTTAATAACAGGATACACCTGCTGTAGTTTCCAGTTACTGGTATTTAGTTAATGCCAATGATGATTTCTTTGTTTACTTATTCAGTGATTCTGCTACAGTACCACCCAAACTACGCGATAAAAGACCAGTTGAAACATCCCATCCGAAAGTCATATCTCAACAAGAAAGAAACAGTGCAGGAAGACATGTAGCGTCATTGTATTTTTCTTGATGGTAATTATAGCTCGGAGTGACATCTGGGAAGTGGAAAAATAAAAGTAGCAGTTTCATGTTTTTGTCTTTTTGCGGGCTCCATAAAATTGTGTGCGCGGTTTGACTTTTTTCTGTGCGCGGCCGCGCAGGTGCGCAGCTTAGAGGTAACAGTGTTTGTAACTATAAACAAGTATCTACATACCTGTAATTATAAACAATTATCTACATACCTGTAACTATAAACAATTATCTACATACCTGTAACTATAAACAATTATCTACATACCTGTAACTATTAACAATTGTCTACATACATGTAACTATTAACAATTGTCTACATACATGTAACTATATACAATTATCTACATACCTGTAACTATTAACAATTATCTACATACCTGTAACTATTAACAATTATCTACATACCTGTAACTATTAACAATTATCTACATAACTGTAACTATAAACAATTCTCTATATCCTTGTAACTATGAATAATGATCTATATCCTTGTAATTATAAACAATTATCTATATCCTTGTAACTATAAACAGTTATCAGTATTCCTATAACTATAAATAATCATCTATGTAGATAAATTGTTTACAGTTACAGACATATGGGCAATTGTTTATGATTGACACAGTCATCGAAATCTACAACTTTTATAGTGGAGGTGACTGGATGGTTATAAGAGACACTGTCACCTTCACATTTTTGTGACTGTGTGGTTATAAGAGACGCTATCACCTTCACATTTTTGTGATTGGATGGTTATAAGAGACACTATAAGCTTCACATTTTTGTGACTGGTTGGTTCTAAGAGACACTATCAACTTCACATTTTTGTGACTGGATGGTTATAAGAGACACTATAAGCTTCACATTTTTGTGACTGGTTGGTTCTAAGAGACACTACCAACTTCACATTTTTGTGACTGGATGGTTATAAGAGACACTATAAGCTTCACATTTTTGTGACTGGTTGGTTCTAAGAGACACTATCAACTTCACATTTTTGTGACTGGATGGTTATAAGAGACACTATCACCTTCATATTTTTGTGACTAGATGGTTAGAAGAGACACTATCAACTTCACATTTTTTGTGACTTGATGGTTATAAGAGACGCTATCACATTCACATTTCGGTTGTGAGCAAGATGGCCTGCTGTTGATGCGTCCATTTGCAGATGATCAACGATGTCTTGCAGCCATCTTCGCCTTGGTCTTCCTCTCTTTCTTTTTCCCATTATATACCCTTCCAAGACGGTTTTCTCTAGATTATCATGACGTTTAATGTGTCCAAAATATTTAAGTTTTCTCTGTTTAAACCTCTTTACTAGCCAACCTTCTTCATTATTAAGTTCTTGTAGTATGGATATATTTGTTATTTTCTTTGTCCATGATATTTGAAGAACTTCTATAGCATTTACAATCAAAGGCACTTATGTGTTTCTCAGCTGTTTTGTTAAGTGTCCAGGTCTCACAGGCGTATGTTGCCATGGGAAAGATGCATGTCCTTTAAAATCTTATTTTTGTAGTTCTGTCTGTTCCTCTCCACAGATTCTTTAGTTGTTTTACTTTCTGAAGAGCGATAGATGTGCTCCTCTTAATTTCCCTCATTATATCTCCATTATTAGTTAGTAGTGATCCAAGACATTTAAAACTCTCCACCTCTTTCAGTGTTTCCTCATTGATACAAATATCAGCTGCCTTGTTTCTTTTGTCAGTTGTCATCAGTTTAGTTTTCTTCGCATTAAGATAGAGGTTTTGCTCTTTGGTATTCTTACGGACTGACATAATTAGTTTTTCCATTCCTTTTTGTGTTGTGGACAGTAATACTGTGTCATCAGCATATCTAATCTCTGGTATTTCATAACCTCCAACTGTTATGGCATCGTAATATTCTTTGTCTGCATCTTCTCTAACATTCCTCATTATATTTTCAGTATACAAGCTAAATAACTAAGGCGACAATATGCACCCCTGACGGACCCTTTGTTTTATGTCAAACCAAGTTGTTGTTTCACCATTTATTCTTACTGTTGCTTGTTGGTCTAGATACAGCAGTGATGTTAATTGTATCAAATGCGTTGAAAATCCCATTTTTCCATTATTTTCCAAAGTTTCTGGTGTTGTACACAATCAAATGCCTTTGAGTAGTCTACAAAGGATAAATATAGATTCACATTAAACTCTCTGTATTTCTCTATTATTAATCTTATATTGAATATATGATCTCTTGGTCCTCCTCCCTGCCTGAAACCAGCTTGGACCATATTGACTTCTTCTTCTAATTTTCATATGAAGTCTACTCATTATGATTTTTAATAGAATTTTACTGGCATGACTAATCAGGGCAACAGTTCTGTAGTTTATGCATAATTTCAGTTTACCCTTTTATGGCAGTGGTATGAATATAGTTCTTTTCCATTCTTTTGGCCAAATACCTGAATGGCATATCTTTTTACATAGTGTATGATAGATTGTTGCACATTCCTTTTCTCCTCCTTTAATAAGTTCAGCTGTTATCTCATCACATCCTGGTGATTTACCATTTTTCAGATTCTTTATTGCCCATGAAACTTCTTCTATTGTCGGTTCGAGTTCTTTCTCCTCCAATAATAATTCACACTGTTGATTTCTGCTTCCACAGTTGGTTGTTTCATACATTCCTCTGCAATATTCCTTCCATCTTTCTAGAATTTCCTCTGTCTCTGTCAAGGTATTCCCCATCTCGTCACAAATTACATTTAGCTTAGGTGTGACATTTCTCGTCAATGTCTTCATTTCTTTAAACATTTCACTATCTCTTCCACACTTCTGATGTCTTTCTATTCTTTCACAACAATCTTGTATGTAATGTTTTTTGTCTTTTCTTATGTTTCTTCGTACTTCTTTTGTTAAAGATGTATATTCCTCTTTGTTGTTGTTTGTCACTTTCCATTGCATCTTCATTTCTCTACGTTGTTTTATCAGTTCTAGTGTGCCTGCTGTAATCCATCCATTCTTTTGTGTTTTCTTTACTGGAACCATGTCTTTAGCTGTTGTTACTAAGATATCTCTGGCCTGAGTAGCCAAAAAGTGATGATAATGATATATTAATAATAATAACAGTTAAGTGATGATAATAATGTTGTAGTTGTAATAATAATAATAAAGTGAAGTGATGACAATAATGTAATAATAATAATAAAGTGAAGTGGCGATGATAATGTAATCCTAGTAAAGTGAAGTGATGATAATAATGTAATGATAATAATAAAGTGAAGTGATGATAATAATGTAATGATAGTAATAAAATGAGGTGATGATAATAATAGAACGAAAATAATAAAGTGACGCGACTGTAATTACGATATATAAAAATGTCAAATAAAGCAAAGTTAAGATAATAACAGAATAAAGTCAACATAATGAAAATACTAAAATGAACAGATAATATTACGATATTGATGCTATAAAAGCCAAATAATCATGATAATAATTCAGCGATGGCAAAATGATGGACCAATTACAAAACGATACAGATATGTTGAAATAGTAATAACATTTAAAAAAACGTTAAAAATGATATAGCCATGCAGTAATGATAGAGGAACAACATATTGAGGTAACAAAACGTAATCAAGCAGCGTTGCTACATTAAAGTGATTATCACTGAAAACGATTCAGCTCTTCCTCCATCTCTTTATAACTGCGGGCTGGTGTTCTTTGCAGCTGATGCGATGAAGACATTGAGGCGCAGCGTCGTGTCGGTTTGTTGGCTCTTATTTTATTTTCTGAGTGGAACGAAATAAAAAAAAAAGCAAGGGGTGTTGAATACTTCTTTACTTGACCCCACCACCATGGAGCCGTGGTCGACCAGGCTAGGCCTGTTACAACGGAGATGTGAGACAGGGTCTTGATCAGCTATGGCTCCCCAACCCTGACACCAGCCCGGCAGCTGTGGGTCAGTAACTGTAACATCGGGCAGCGCCTTCGCCTGAAAGCTTGTCTGCAGAATGTAGAGAAGCAACGTGCTAGCCTGTCGCGGGGGGAAGTCCATGGTTCGAGTCCAGCACCTGGGGAAGGAAAGATAACCAGGCATCATGCTGGCAACATCATCTTCTGGGTGTTACGACAGGTCAAGGAAAAATATCCTCTAGATGTCTCCATAGCAGAAAATGCTTTCCTTTATCTTTAATACCTTTTTTAAACCAGCAAAGAGGAAAAGATAATAAAAATTTATTGGAATTCTGAAGAGTTGACAGGAGTTACTGTACCTGATTTTTGCCGAGAAACTGGGGACAATAAGATAAAGAGACAGACAGGAACGAAAACAAAAATGTGAAAACTTGCTGAGCCAAGTGGGACAGAAACTTACTGAGCCAAGTGGGACAGAAACTTGCTGAGCCAAGTGGGACAACAAATCTGAAAACTTGCTGAGCCAAGTGGGACAGAAACTTGCTGAGCCAAGTGGGACAGAAACTTGCTGAGCCAAGTGGGACAGAAAAAAATGTGAAAACTTGCTGAGCAAATCAAACAGAAAAAAATGTGGAAACTTGCTGAGCAAATGCGGCAGAAAAAAATGTACCGCTCGGATTATAAATACCAGTAACAACACAACAATGAGCAACATAATCGCCAATACCTTCTGGCAGGAACCTAAACACTGAACGAAAACATAATATACGTCAAATAAAACGTATTTGAACGCCAAATAAATTATACGTAAAGTATACGGCACTGTTTTCAACGCTTCATGAACGTTCCTGTAGAATGTAATTTTTTCTTATGTGTAGAAACACTATCCCCGCGCCATCTTACCTTCTGTACAACATCAAAGCACCGAGTGAGCCAAGAATTACAATCACTGACGCCAGTGATGCCACGACGCCAGACAGGACACCTGCAAAAAAAAATGGTCATAATTTCAATAGGTCATAAATTTTGTGTTGGATTTATGCAGCGTGCATGGGAGAGTTAAACTGATGGGGTAGAAACATAAGTGAATGTGATCTTAAATGATGAATGTCGATAGTTTAGGGCAGAAACAAAACTCTAACAGCGATAATAGTAGCAGTAGTAATAGTAGTAGTAGTAATAGTAGTGGTAGTAATAGTAGTAGTAGTAGTAGTAGTAGTAATAATAGTAGTAGTAGTAATAATAGTAGTAGTAGTAATAGTAGTAGTAGTAGTAATAGTAGTATTAATAATATTAGTAGTAGTAGTAGTAGTAATAATAATAGTAGTAGTAGTAGTAATAGTAGTAGTAGTAGTAGTAATAGTAGTAGTAGTAGTAATAGTAGTAGTAGTAGTAATAATAGTAGTAGTAATAATAATAGTAGCAGTAGTAATAGTAGTAGCAGTAGTAATAGTAGTAGCAGTAGTAATAGTAGTAGTAGTAGCAGTAGTAATAGTAGTAGTAATAATAGCAGTAGCAGTAGTAATAGTAGTAGTGGTAGTAGTAGTAATAATAGTAGTAATAGTAGTAGCAGTAGGTAAAGGTAATCCTGTCATGCCTTAGTGGGACATAGGGTTATGGTGTTAGTGCCCATATTTTCCTTGACCTGTCAGCACACTAGAGGGTGATATGGTCAGTATCACGCCTAGCCCCCTTTCCTTCTTCAACTCCAGAAGTAGTCGGTTACCCATTTTTACAGCTGGGTGACTGGGGTGCCTCCGGCCGGATTCGAACCTCCGACCTTCGCCACGAGAGACCAGTGCACTAACCATTTCGCCACTCAGACACCCAGTAATAGTAGTGTAATAGTAGTAGTAATAATAACACTCGTAGTAATAGTAAGAGTAGTAGTAATAACAACAATAATGGTAATAATAGTACTAATAATAGTAGTAGCTTCAGAAGCAGCTGCAAGGCTTAGTAGTAGTAGTAGTAGTAGTAGCAATAGAAGTAGTAGCAGTAGTAATAGTGTAATAGTAGTAATGGTAGTAGTAGTAATAATAGTAGTTGTTGTAGTAGTAATAGTAATAGTAGTGATAGTAGCAGAGAAATGATAGTAGTAGCAGTAATTATTGTAATAGTAGTGGTAATAATAGAAGTAGCAGCAGTAGTAGTTGCAGTAGTAGGAATAGTAGTAGTAGTAGTAGTAGTAGTAGTAGTAGTAGCAGCAGCAGCAGCAGTAGTAGTAGCAACATCAGAAATAAAAATAGTATAGTAGTAACTGTAGTTGTGGTAGTAGTAATGGTGATAGTAGTAGTAGTAATAATAATAGTAATAATAGTAGTAGTATCAGTAGTAGTAGTAGTAATAGTAGTAGTAGTAGTTGTGGTGGTGGTGGTGTTAGAAGTAGTAGTAGTAGTAGTAGAGGTGGTAGTAGTAGTAGTAGTAATAGTGGTGGTGGTGGTGATGGTGTTGGTGGTAGTAGAGGTGGTAGTAGTAGTAGTAGTAGTAATAGTAGTGGTGGTGGTGGTAGTAGTATTAGTACTAGTAGTTAGTGGTAGTAGTAGTAGTAGTAGTAGTAGTAGTGGTAGTAGTAGTAGTAGTAGTAATAGTATTGGTGGTGGTGGTAGTAGTATTAGTACTAGTAGTTAGTGGTAGTAGTAACAGTTATACTTCTGCTACTACTACTACTACTACTATTACTAATACTACTACTACTAACTACTACTACTACTACTACTACTACTGCCTCTTTTAATACTATATTTCAAACGCCTAACATATATTTTCAAACAGTATATTTCGACATGGTAAGTTTTTGATTGAACCTTCCTATTCTCTGAACAAAGACTAAGGGCCCCTTCGTTGTTTCACAACTAAATAGCTCATGCAGGGCCCCCGAGAGAAATTTTATCAGTGTAAAACGCTTCCCCCCCCCCCTCCTCCTTCCACCCCATTTTCTTCTTCTTTTTTTTTTTTTGTTGTTAATCCAGTTATAGACGCCGGAAGCCCTCCAAGCCACCATTAAAACAGGGAAAACTCTCTAGGCCCGAGAGTTGTGACTATTCCCCCCCCCCACCGCCTTTTTCCCCCAAATCTTCCCCCCCCCCAACCATCGTCATGTGAGGACGAGATTTTTCAAGCCGTCGTTTAAACGTTGAATGCCATACTTGATTTTCTTTTCTGACATTTGTTGTTGTTGTTGTTATTTGCTTGTTTACTCACCTCCTATAGCTCCATCATTTTCAGATGCGTGCGCTGACTGCTCATTCTACGTCCCAACAATTTTCTGTGAGTGAGCCCTGCCACGTGACTGCCACTGTTCCGATGTGGAGTTGGCAGGCAAACTTGCGGGGTCAAACTCTACAACACTTCTACAACTTTCTGTTTATCTCTCTCTAGAACACTTCTACAACTTTCTATCTATTTATCTCTCTCTACAACACTTCTACACCTTTCTATTTGCCTTTCTCTACAGCAATTCTACAACTTTCTGTTTATCTTTCTCTACAACACTTCTACAACGTTCTATTTATGTCTCTACACAACTTTCTATTTATCTTTCTCTACAGCACCTCTACAAGGACCGACAATTAAGTAATGAGACTGATCAAAGTGCTCAGTGGAAGTCATCACCATCACCAAAAGGCAAAAAATTCGCCTTCAAAAGTCGAAAGTGAAGACAATGCTGTGTGCTTCTACGACAGCACAGGATTTCCAAAGAATTTATTCCACAGGGACAACTGTCACTGCTGACGTTTATTTAAGTATTTTAAAACGCCTATTGAAAAGGATTCTCCGAGTCCGACCCGAGTATTCAACATCTGGCAGTTTTTTCCTTCTTCATGATTATGCACCGGCTCACCGGGCGGTAGTTGTACAGGAATTTTTCGCCAAAAAACAAGTGTGTGTTCTCAACCACCCACCCTCTTCCCCAGATTTGTCTCCCTGCGATTATTTTCTGTTCCCAAAATTAAAGTTACCATTGAAATGAAGGTTCTTTGACGATACTGATGACATCCAAAGGGCCGTAACATCGAGTTTAAGGGCCATACCAACAGAAGAACTGCAGAGGGCGTCCTAGTGTTTGTTAGATCGTGCCACTCGCTGTATCAATGCACAAGTTGCTTACTTTGAATACAATAGAGGTTATATCTCCAACTGGTGTTTATTTTATTTTATTTAATGTAATTAGTCTCATTACTTATTTGTGGGATCATGCATAAAGATCTATTTACTTTCGTCTAAAGTAGTTTCTATAAATTATAAGACAACCTTTTGTATTGGATCTCTCTCTCTCTCTCTCTCTCTCTCTGAACCTTAAGTGCCCAGGGCACATGGGGCTTCCGCAAGGGTTTTTCACAATTGCCTGTCCTTCGCCTTTTTTTGTGCTCTTGCCCAGGTGAGCCCTCTATTGCTCAAGAGCAGAAAAAAAGGCGAAGGACAGGCATTGGATCTAGTCTTAAATAAAACGTATCTGAAGAAAAACAGCTTGCACGCGTTACCTCTGAACTTTGCTATAAATCCAGCTTTCCCCGCTGACAGAGAAGCTCCTCCCAAGAAAGTCACTCTCATCACGTTACCAGGTACAATCACGTCTTTGCTGACATTATGACAGCATATTTCACGCTCCACGAGATAACGACCGCCCTTAGCGGGATCTGGTCGCTCCAGGACTAACATGTCGCCGTCACAGTTGGTGCCAGAGATCGGTAGATGAGTCCTGTGATTAGTTTAGGAGTAATTAAGACCAGGGATTCCCAAACTGTGTGCCGTGGCACTTTAGTGTGCCCCGGAACTTTAATGGGCCGCAAAATTTTGGAAGTGTGACGTAAAATTTCGTCACCTGAATCTTAAAAAAAAAAACTACCGTTTCAATCTGTGTCTGGTTCATTCTACTATACCATAACTTTACTATACCATAATTCTACGATACCATAATTCTAATATTCCATAATTCTACTATACCATAATTATACTATACCATAATTATATGGTACCATAGTTCTACGATGCCATAATTCTACTATTCCATAATTTTACGATACCATAATTCTACTAAATGTGGACGAGCCGCTGGTTGGAGCAAGTCTGCCTCGCGCGGCTCGCCACATGACAAATGCGAAGACGGGACAATATAACACTCGGACACAGAAGGGAATGATTATTCATTATGATGAAAGTCAATGGCGGCTGAGGCGTAAGTATGACACACTCAGTCCAGGCGACCATATTGTCGATGCAGATCGTGTGATGAAAGTTTATAATGTATATGTGTTGTGAGTTATGTGTTCCTCGTAGTAAGAGGAGAAGTTCTGTCACATGCATGGTTATCGTCACAAGCTGGATGGGCGCTTATCTAGTTCCATCCAGGCCTTCATCCGCATGACTGGTAGATATGTATGTGTCGAGATAGTAGTCTGGAATTTCGTAACTTGGAAGAAGTAGCTGCACTCAATGAGGCGACCAACACAAGGAACTGTGAAAGTGGGGAGATGGGTTGATTTTATTTCAGTGCATTAGCACACGTAGATTGTGTAATATAATTTCAGCTCAAAGTAGCATATGATGATGATGGGCGTAACAGCAGTGGCCGCATATATTATTCAGTGCATTGGCACATGATGGTGATGAGGCGCATGTTTATAGGGGGTGGATTTCGTAGCAGCAGTGGCTGCGTATGTTGATGCATAGGCACATATATTTGTTTTATGAGAGTGTAGGCGTAGCTTATGAGGACCAGGAGATCCCAGCCCAGGATCGGGTATATATATGTATACTTGTTACGCTTAGAAGGTTTCTATGTTACATTGATGATACACGTCATTCTTAATGTGTTGCTTTGACTGACGCATGCCATTCTCAATATGTGTTACTTGACGGTTACATTATAATTATGTCGTGTTGTTACCATGATGATACGTGCGGATGTCCTGTGTATGTCACGTGGTGTGTGACGTCACGTGATATATGATTGGAACTTGATTTAATGACTTGGATTTTATGTGTTACATGTTTATTGTAAGTGTGGAAGAAGATGATCTGATGCGTGACTGGCATACAGTATCCTGGGGGGGGGGGGGGGGGATCCTGGGTTGTAGTGCTAGTTTTAGAATGGCACCCCAGTACGGCAGTACATAGGCCATGGGTTTTGGGTTGTAGTTGGGTCTTGGTCCTGTCCCTCTTCCTTATTGTCCCCAGATGTGAATTTAGCAACCCACTAAGTTTACAATACTATAATTCTGCTATTCCATAATTCTACTATTCCATAATTCTACTATACCATAATTCTACTATTCCATGATTGTACTATTCCATAATTCTACCATAAAATAATTCTACTACACTGTAGTTCTACGATACCATAATTCTACTAAACCATAATTCTACTATTCCATCATTTTACTAACCATAATTCTACGATAAAATAATTCTACTATACTGTAGTTCTACGATACCATAATTGTACTATACCATAATTCTACGATACCATAATGGTAATATACCATAATTCTACGATACCATAATTCTACTACACCATAATTCTACTATTCCATCATTCTGCTAATCATAATTCTACGATAAAATAATACTACTATACTGTAGTTATACGATACCATTATTGTAATATATCACAATTCTAACATACCATAATTTTTTTTCAGTTGTTGCATTGTTGCTACCTTTCTCAGATTCGTACTTTTCGGCATTGAACAATAAAAAATCAACTTAAGACATTGTAGCGAGGGAGTTGACTAGAGGTTTACAGATTCCGACTTACATTTCTGTAGTACACCCAAGGTAAAAGCTTCTTCGTAGACTCCACTACTCTGAGAAGAAGTTCTCCTCCAGTGGCTAAACCGATAGAGGCGGATCAGCGGAAAGGGAGACCACTAAGAATTTTACGGTAGATCATGGCCAGCTCCGGCCCGCTTGCCTTCACAAGCGCGCCATCCATTTAACAAAACATCTTTTCTTTCGATTTCTTGAGATAATGGATGCTAGTCCCATCTTCTTTAAAAAAAAATGCTGTCGTATCTCATGGAAGGTAGTCTAACCTGCTTGAAAACTTGCTGTCTTTTCTGCTTTGGCACAGATTTTTTTTTGTACAAGTATTAATTCAGTGTCTTTTGATAGAATGACCACCGATATTTTACGTGAAATTTCAAGAACGAGATGACGTCGTTCGAGTGTCCCTATATCGAAGATACACATGTTTTTGTTTTTGTTTTTGTTTTTTTTTTTGTTGTTGTTAAAGACTGCAAAAGCAAGTACAAATACTCGTATGTTGAAACATATTTTAAAAGCGGAAACTGTCTGACGGAAGAAAGTACAGCTTCTTCTTTCACCAAGACCGACCCCCCCCCCCCCCCCCCCGTGCTGAATTTACTCGCGTGATCCTCGAGATTGATCTCATTTAGGATGGAGGCTCAGAGCATCAGGGGTAGGTAAAGGTAATCATGTCATGCCTTAGAGGCACATAGGGATATGGTGTTAGTGCCCATATTTTCCTTGACCTGTCAGCGCACTAGAGGGTGATATGGTCAGTATCACGCCTGGCCGCCTTTCCTTCCCCAAACTCCAGAAGAAGTCGGGTACCCATTTCTGCAGCTGGGTGACTGGGGTGCCTCAGGCCGGATTCGAATCCCCGACCTTCGCCATGAGAGACTAGTGAGAGCATCAGGGGGCTGGAGCCTATATTCCAGGTGGGTCACTGGAGCAGAACTGCGTGACACTGTGGTTTTCGTTGCACCAGAGAGCTTGGAGCTGGAACTTCCTCAACAGAACCTCGACGAGGTTTGGGTATGAAATCCGCCGGATGAGAGAAGGTTGCTAAATCTAGGCTCCCCCTGGTCCGGTATCTCCGACTTGAGCTTTGAAAGTGCAGCTAAAACACTTGACACCCAGAAAACACTAATGCATTTCTCAGAGAAAATACGGAAAAGTGTTAAAATAACGATCAAAATATAACGCAATTTTTTTAAATCTTTTTTTTTTCACGTCACGGAAAGAAGAGAACTGACAGATCTTGACCATCTCTGGACAACACAGTGAAAAAAAAAACTAGAACAATGTGGTGAAAACCCATCTGAAACAACGGAGATAAAAAAAAAGGTAAATGATAAAAGTAGAGATATCAACGACCGCACAAAACTGAAGAAGTCTGAAGGCTAACAAGGGAGACCACTGCTTGTAATGTTACGGCTGACAGGGGAGCTTACCTGACAAACTCTAGCTCCATGTGTGAGTTGGGAGCACTTCTAAGCGTACATTCGCAGGGTGTCGTATCCGTCATCCCTGTAGTCGGTTCCGGTTGGCCTCTGTTCCTGTTATTGTTTTGATACGAGGGCGAGGCAAGGACCAGGACGTTAGAAACATCCACGTTTGTGTTGCTGCAGATGTCGACTGGTTCTGTCGCTGTGGGAAACGGTTAAGACTCTATTAATATTACTTCTAGTTGGCAGAAGAGTCAGTCAGTTCCCTTTTATTCTCATTGACGCTGTCAGTTAAAACTACGAGGAAAAGATAATCAAATATTCTTTAGCCTTGCCTTGAAGAAATAGGAGTTAGCGAACTTGATGTGGGGTGAGGGAGGGTTGGGGGGGGGGCACTTAAAACTACATATACTGTATTTCCTTGATTAAGCGCTGGGTCTGAAATAATCGACTGCCTCAGTTAAACGCCGGGAGGGGAGTCATGTTTCGAATAGACGCATGGGTCAATTATACGCCGAAAAAAATAGCTGCCATAACCTACTCCCACGCCCACACGTTACTGTACCTCAACACTTTCACAGCATCAGCTGCAAAGAACACAGCTCGCAGTTCCAAGGAGAGAAGACAAGACAAGAGAAGACATAACATGTATGACAAGTCAAAGTTTTATCTTGGGCAAAGACTGAAGATGCTTAACAAAGCAGACATTAGATTTCTGTGTCTGTAGTTAGGCCAATCCTCGCCACAAGCTATTCCGCTTTTTAACACTTCCCTCATGACAGGGCCGTCTTCACAACATCGGAGGCCCCTGGGCACAGTAATGCACTGGGCCCCCTACCATTTCTCTCTAACCTATGCAAGTAATGTTAGGTATTCATAGATTTTAATGAGCTGGTTGGGCTCCATATACTTAGAGCCCATGAGCAGTGTCCAGGTGGGCCCATGGTTTAAGACAGCACTGCCTCGTGGCCGGTAGAAGATTACAGGTAACACAAAACTGTTTTAATGAAATAACAGTTCGGCTTCTTAGATTAAGGAGGACGATTCAATATCTCAGACATAGGCCCCCACGTCTCGTCTTTCATTGCTTATTTCTTCTCTGTCATTACTCTCTTCTAATCATTAAACTCCTTACATGTCTGTCTAACATTTGTTGCCACAGCGGTATTATAATGATTTTGTGTACATTAATATACTGATTTAGTTTTATATGAAAGGTAATCCTGTCATGGCTTAGAGGCACATAGGGATATGGTTTTAGTGGCCATATTAGAGTTACACCCAAAAACTACTCGCCCCGTATGTACGGGGCACAAGAATATTTAATAAGTGTCATTTTAAGCACTTGAAACTTAGTCCAACTGCGTCATAGGGGAACTAAGGAACACGATGTTTGTACAAGTACGGTCTTAACGCGTGGCCCCTCTGGGCAGTTGCCAGGGGGGCCCCTACCATTCAAATATTGTCAAGTGTAACTCTTCTTTGTGTGTGGTAAATAATAACCAGTGTGGGTAGAGCACCAAGGAGAGATTTGGTTTCCCCACCCACCACCCTCAGTTACGACCCACCTACCACACATCCCAAGTCACCATTTAAATACTCTCTAAACTTCACAGACCCCATTTCTGACACACAGCGTCGGACAAGTCACAGCTTCTTACAAGTTACAGCTAAGTGCTCTATTCATTTTATTTTGTGTGTGTGTGTGTGTGTGTGTGTGTTAAACACAGTATTCGTGTGAATTTATATTTTATCTCCTCTCTCTGTTTCTTCGTCCTGTATGTTTTTGTATGATTAAGGCTCACGCAGAAACGTGGCAACTGTGTAGTCGTTAAGTAATTAAGCCATTCCTACTTTTTTCCTAGTTTATACATTTTGATATCACAGCTTTACTGCAGTTGGTCCATGTGTAATTATATGCTTATACACTAATTTTTGTGTGTTAGTGAGTTTTGTATGAACATAATCATAACAGAACATCTTCAACGGTAACTGTTGAATTAAAAAACTGATCTTAAAATACACAGACGCGTAGAACTGGAAACTATACCTTACTTCAGTAGGAAACTAGGAGAGCGTGTTCTAATTGCCTCTTGGAGAGACCCCTGCAATTCGTTGACGGAAAAGTCGCTACCATTTCTGAGCGAAACCGGAAATTATATGTGGGAAATCAAACCATGAGAGGGTCTTTATCTTTCTTTGTTTTCCGCTGGGATTCCTTTCATTTTAAACCAGAGCTTAAAGGTTCTTTAAACCCTGAATTTAGATATGAATCCAAGGTGCATGAAGTTTTGACGGGAACAGAGTTACGCCGCTTGTCGCCAGGACAACATACCGGTGATGCCATTTCTACAGTCTTACAACCAAAAGAAAGAAAGTGTTCTTATTTTTACCTAATTTTGGGGGTGGGGGTGGGATGAAGACGCATGTCCGATGAGGCAATCAGCGACCCATAACTGATATGCTAGCTTCAGGGTTAGCGAACCATAGCTGACCAAGACCATGTCCCACCTCTCCGTTGGTACCCCCAGTAACAGGCCTAGCCTGGCTAACGGGGCAGGGATCGCCATAGTCTACATGGTGGTGGAGTCTGCTAAAGAAGCAATGAACACCCCCTGCTTTTTAGCTGTATTCTGGGACTGAAAAAGTAGCCGCCATAACCCGCTCTCACGCCGATGCGATGCTGTGCCTCAACATCTCTACAGCATCGGCTGCAAAGAACAGTTCGCAGTTAAGGGAGTTCGTACAAGTTTACCTAATTTTGACGAAAGCAGACAGTTTCCTTATGACCCATGGGAAAGAGCTTACACTAAGACATCATCATCATCATCATCATCATCATCATCATCACCATCGTCATCATTATTTATTCCCCCGAGAGCACAGGCCACGGACAAAGGGTCTCCAGTCGTCCCTGTCCCTGGAATCATTCTCTGCCTCCCTCCATGTGCGTCCCCTTTCTCCGAGCAACATCACAATCTCTCCTTCACAATCTCTCCTTCACAATCTCTCCTTCACAATCTCTCCTTAGATTGTGACAGTGCTCTACCCACCCTGGTTATTATTTACCACACACAAGGAAGAGTTACACTTGACAGTATTTGAATGGTAGGGGCCCCCTGGCAGCTGAGAGTGGCCACGCGTTAAGACCGTACTTGTACAAACATCGTGTTCCTTAGTTCCCCTATGACGCAGTTGGACTAAGTTTCAAGTGCTTAAAATGACACTTATTAAATATTCTTGTGCCCCGTACATACGGGGCGAGTAGTTTTGGGGTGTAACTCTAATATGGCCACTAACACCATATCCCTATGTGCCTCTAAGGCATGACAGGATTACCTTTCATATAAAACTAAATGCAGTATATTAATGTACACAAAACCATTATAATAACGCTGTGGCAACAAATGTTAGATAGATAGATAGATAGATAGATAGATAGATAGATAGATAGATAGATAGATAGATAGATAGATAGATAGATAGATAGATAGATTCAGAAATGAAAGAGGGAGGGAGAGAGATAGAAAGATAGAGAGAATGAATGAATGAATGAATGAATGGATTTATCTTTATTTTTAAAGGGTACAGAATTGGGCACGCAGGCCCGTCTTACATTCTGCCCTTCTTCACTCCATCTTTCACTCTTCCCACACACTCGATGTAATAATACAAGTAATACGGGGAAAGAGAAAGAGTGGGAGAGAAAGTGACAGAGGGAGAAAAAGAGCGAAAGAAGGAGAAAGTGACAGTGAGTGAAAAAAAAAGGGGGGGGGAGATTGTGAGAGAGAGTGAGTGAGTGAGAAAGAAAAATGAGAGAATGAGAGTGAGTGAGAGAGAGAGAGAGAGAGAGAGAGAGAGAGAAGTAGGAACAGCTTTATTTATAAACGAGTACACGTGGTCAAATCTTTGACACGTCAAGAATAAAGCTGTTCCTAGCAAGTCTAATACACGCATCACCGTACACAGCCTGACCTGTCATCACCCCGTGATGGTCCACGATTCACGTGTCAAGTTCGACAAAAGAATGTTAATAGAGCAGAGCTTTCTACTTTGTCACTCGGGCCAGGTCGAGCTGTAGCTGGACGGAAAATTTTATCCGGATCTTGAAAAGGCAATTTTTTTTTGGGGGGGGGGGGGGGCGGGGGACTGAAGGATGAATTAGAACAACTGTGCGAACAATTAAAAAAAAGGTACAGAGAAGTGAAATATGGCCGTGATACGTGGTTAAATTTATCATTATCATCGTGACTTCTCGTGACCCCCTGGGAGATGGGGTGGGGTGTAACATATAGAGAAGCAAGCAACACTCTCCATATGACCCGCTACTGAACCACTGAGTGTGGCAACAGAGGAAAGTAAGCAGGAAGATTATTAGAGGTGAGGGTAAAACACTTTTTTTCACTTTTTCTTCTCTCTCGCCCCATCTCTCTCTCTCTCTCTACTTTCTCTCTCTCTGTCTCTCTTTGACTTTCTTTCTTTCTCTCTCTCTCTCTCTTTGACTTTCTTTCTCTCTCTCTCTTTGACTTTCTTTCTCTCTCTCTCTCTCTCTTTGACTTCCATTCTCTCTCACTTTCTCTCTCTCTCTCTCTTTGACTTTCTCTCTCTCTCTTAGACTTTCTTTGACTTTCTTTCTCTCTCTCTCTCTTTGACCTCCTCTCTCTCTCTCTCTTTAACTTTCTTTCTCTCTCACTTTCTTTCTCTCTCTCTCTCTTTGACTTTCTTTCTCTCTCTCTTTGACTTTCTTTCTCTCTCTCTCTCTCTCTCTTTGACTTCCATTCTCTCTCACTTTCTCTCTCTCTCTTTGACTTTCTCTCTCTCTCTCTTAGACTTTCTTTGACTTTCTTTCTTTGACTTTCTTTCTCTCTCTCTCTCTTTGACCTTCTCTCTCTCTCTTTGACTTTCTTTCTCTCTCACTTTCTTTCTTTCTCTCTCTCTCTCTGACTTTCTCTCTCTTTCTCTTTAACTTTCTTTCTCTCTCACTTTCTCTCTCTCTCTCTCTTTGACTTTCTTTCTCTCTCTCTTTCTTTCTCTCTCTCTCTCTCTCTTTGGCTTTCTCTCTCTCTCTTTGACTTTCTTTCTCTCTCTCTCTCTCTCTTTGACTTCCTTTCTCTCTCTCTCTCTCTCTCTCTTTGACTTTCTCTCTCTCTCTCTCTCTGATTTTATTTCTCTCTCTCTCTCTTTGACTTTATCTCTCTCTCTCTCTCTCTCTCTCTCTCTCTTTGACTTTCTTTTTCTCTCACTTTCTTTCTCAGTTCCCCCCCCCACCCCCTCACTTTCTCCCTCTTTTTCCTTCACTCACTCTCTTTCTCTCTACCTTTTCTTACTTTCTCTCCCACTCTTTCGCTCTCTTTCTCTCTCCCTTTATACATGCCCTTTTCTTCACTGTTTGAAAATAATAAAAATTCGTTCCATTGATTTACAAGGTATTCTCTCCCTTCCTCATTCTCTCTCTCCTTCACTAACTCTTATCTCTCAACTATGGACTCCATCTAAGGCAATTTTTCAGATGAATTCCTTTCCTGTGATTTCATGTTTAGCTTTCATTCATCGACAGCCGACTGTGTATTTAGAGGAATGTTCATGCCCTGCAGGGAGATTATGTCTGTTTTCAGAACTCCTCAACACTATTGTGTCAGGTACCCACATTTACAGGTTGGCGACTAAAATGGGCTGGCAGGGGGGCTTTCAAGCAGGAGTTTTATTGGCTAGAAAACAAGGTTCTATCAGTTCACCCAGTGCTACATAAAACTGGATTTTGGGATCTGTCTTTCTCTGGATCCCAGATGGTCTCAGAATGGATCTTGTAAGTCTTGAGGCGTAATTACTGTGATTTCTTCCAAAATATGCATGTATAAGGCAAGTCTTACAAGGGAGTCCCAAAGTAGAAATTAACGAATCTTGAAGAATCTGTCTGTCTGTCTGTCTAATCTCCCTCGTTTAAATTCCTCCTGTAAGGAGTTTTTAATGATTAGAAGAGAGTAATGACAGAGAAGAAATAAGCAATAAAAGACGAGATGTGGGGGTCTATGTCTGAGATATTGAATCGTTCTCCTTAATCTAAGAAGCCGAACTGTTATTTCATTAAAACCGTTTTGTGTTGCCTGTAATCTTCTACCGGCCATGAAGCAATGCTGTCTTAAAGCATGGGCCCACCTGGACACTGCTCTGGGGCCCCAAGTATATGGAGCCCAACCAGCTCATTAAAATCTACGAATTCCTAGCATTACTTGCATAGGTTAGAGAGGAATGGTAGGGGGCCCAGTGCATTACTCTGCCTAGGGGCCTCCGATGCTGTGAAGACGGCCCTGTCATGAGGGAAGTGTTAAAAAGGGGAATAGCTTGTGGCGAGGATTGGCGGAACTACAGACACAGAAATCTAATGTCTGCTTTGTTAAGCATCTTCAGTCTTTGCCCAAGATAAAACTTTGACTTGTCATACATGTTATGTCTTGTCTTGTCTTGTCTTCTCTCACTGGAACTGCGAGCTTCTTTGCAGCTGATGCTGTGAAAGTGTTGAGCTACAGTAACGTGTGGGCGTGGGAGCGGGTTATGGTAGCTTTTTTTTTTCGGTCTCCGAATGCAGCTAAAAAGAAGGGGGGGGGGCGTTCAATACTTCTTTAGCAGACTCCACCACCATAGGGACTATGGCGATCCCTGCCCCCCACCCCCCATTAGCCAGGCTAGATCTGTTACTGGGGGTTCCAACGGAGAGATGGGACAGGGTCTTGGTCAGCTATGGTTCGCCAAGCCTGACGCCAGGGTGTCAGATACGGTTCGCCGCCACTGACGCCAGCGTTTCAGCTATGGTTCGCCAAAACTGACGCCAGCGTGTCATATATGGTTCGCCAACATTGACGCCAGAGTGTCACATATGGTTCGCCAACATTGACGCCAGAGTGTCACATATGGTTCGCCAACATTGACGCCAGCGTGTCAGATATGGTTCGCCAACATTGACGCCAGTGTGTCACATATGGTTCGCCAACATTGACGCCAGAGTGTCAGATATGGTTCGCCAACACTGACGCCAGTATGTCAGATATGATTCGCCAACACTGACGCCAGCGTTTCAGATATGGTTCGCCAACCCTGACGCCAGAGTGTCACATATGGTTCGCCAACACTGACGCCAGCGTGTCAGATATGCTTAGCCAACCCTGACGCCAGCGTATCAGATATGGTTCGCCAACATTGACGCCAGTATGTCAGCAATGGTTCGCCAACACTGACGCTAGCATGTCAGCTATATGTCTCTGGCTGTCAGAAATGACAGCTTCTTCGCCTACACTTCTCAGACTAAAAAAAAAAAAAAACGGAACCCTTCTCACGCCACGGAGGCTATTAGAAGATATGCTACTACTCGCTATATTTTCTTTGAACTGTGGACGCACTAGAGGGTGAAGGATTCTACTTCTCCGGCTCTAGAAGAATCATATACCCAAATCGACACAGCTATCGCGTCCGGCATATTCTTTTCTTAGCTACTCGACATTCGTGACACTGGATCTGAAAAATGCGCGGTCTGTTGCCCTGTCTGATTTCATCATGAAATACAGGTAAATCATTACAACAGAAGTGCAAGCGTTCCAAAAAAGTTTCTTTGCCAGGAAGGTTGCTATGTTAGTCGGGGGAAATATTTATCATATAATTATAAAACTTCATGGACATATTCATTGTAAAGGAGATGCCCGATATAGAAACCTGGGGTAGAATGGAAACTACAGAAACCTAAGGCAGAATGGAAAACTACAGAAACCTAGGGCAGAATAGAAGACTATCTGTAACATTACTGCCATCAACAATTACTATAAAAGTAAAAAGTAAAGATAGTCCCATAGCATTTCAAATGCCGTAGGGGGTGAAGCGTTAGAGACCTCATTATGCTGGGTCATCAGCGTGTGAGGTAGGGTGACCAGTTCCTTTCCTCGCTGCCTTTACTTCCCAGATTTTCTCTGGTACCCATTTTACGAGGCTGGGTCGACCTCAGGGCCGTATTGGTCGGAAAAAAAATCCCGCTCAGCTGGGGATTCGAACCCTCGACCATTTGGTTGCTAGACGAGTGCTCTAACCACTACGCTAGCCGGCCCACAATTACTATGCGGCTGCTAAATTGAAAAAAAAAAGTAATGAAAAGACGAGAGCTTGATTTTGGTAACCGTTGAAAGGAACGGTTCACGTTTTTAAAAATGCCGAGAAATGTTCAAGATGCTAAAGTTCTGAACGATTTCTAGGCTGGGAGACTGTCTAAATAAAGGTCACACACAAAAAAGCAGACTATTTTATAATTCAAAATATATGTGTGTTGCAAGATAGAACCTAACGATTGTATAAAGTAAAACTCTTATACAAAATTAAATATCGACCGCAGACCTCTTTAACCCGTGGGCCACGCATTTTCCTGCTTCTGTTTTCAAGTTCGTCTTTCCCATAAGAACACTCAGTGACTAACAGTGCGCTGGAAGTGAAACAAACCAAGTGCTTGGCAATTGTATTCACGTCATCGTCGGAACAGGATGTAACCCAGTGGACTAAAGAGCGCACTGGACGACGCTCCGACGAGTCTAGACAATGCACTAGAGGAAAACAACTTTGCTTATTTTCTGGATGATTTTGTGTACGCCACCGAGTTAGCCTTTCGTTAGTCATAAAGTGGTAAGTTTTATGTCAATATTTGACAACTTCACTACGAAAATAAGAATTGTATCAGAGTATAATATGTGATTGTGCTTAAATTAATTATTTAGTTAGTTATTTAGTATAGCAGTTTAATATAATAGTTTAGTATAGTAGTTTAATATAATAGTTTAGTATAGCAGTTTAATATAATAGTTTAGTATAGTAGTTTAATATAATAGTTTAGTATAGTAGTTTAATATAATAGTTTAGTATAGTAATTTAGTATAATAGTTTAGAATAGTAGTTTAATATAATAGTTTAGTATAGTCGTTTAGTATAATAGTTTAGTATAGTAGTTTAGTATAGTAGTTTAGTATAATAGTTTAGTATAGTAGTTTAGTATAATAGTTTAGTATAGTAGTTTAGTATAATAGTTTAGTATAGTAGTTGTGTATAATAGTTTACCAGTTTAGTTAGTAGCTTAGTATAGTTGTTTAGTATAGTAGTTTAGTATAATAGTTTAGTATAGTAGTTTATAGTAATTTAGTATAGAAGATTAGTATAGTAGTTTAGTAAAAGTAAAAAAGTAAAGATAGTCCCATAGCAAATGCCGTAGGGGGTGAAGCGTTAGAGACCTCATTATGCTGGGTCATCAGCGTATGAGGTAGGGTGACCAGTTCCTTTCCTCGCTGCCTTTACTTCCCAGATTTTCTCTGGTACCCATTTTACGAGGCTGGGTCGACCTCGGGGCCGTATTGGTCGGAAAAAAAATCCCGCTCAGCTGGGGATTCGAACCCTCGACCATTTGGTTGCTAGACTAGTGCTCTAACCACTACGCTAGCCGGCCCCTAGTAGTTTAGTATAGTCGTTTATTTTGTCCCTGACTTTTCTCTTGACAATACGAAGCAGGATTTTGATAACATGGCTCATAAGACTAATTCTTCTATGGTCTTCACATTCAACTGCACCTTGTTCCTTTGGTAGGGCAATGAAAACTGATTGCAAAAGGTCTGATGGGACATAGTTACTGTTACAGGTGTCATTCAGCAATCTCGTAATTATTTCTATGCCAAGCTCTCCTAATGCTTCCAATTCTTCTTTGGTAATTTTATCTGGCCCTGGTGATTTGTTGTTCTTCATGTGTTTGATGGCTTCTTACACTTCTACTTTTAATATGGGAGGTCCTTCATTATTACTTCGTATATCTATTTCACTTCTATTGTCTTCATAGAGTTCTCTAATATATTCGCACCATGTTGCCAGTATTTCATCTCTGTCCGTTATTGTATACCCCTCCTTTGACTTCAGGCAACCAGTCTTGTGGTATGCCTATGGACAGCTAAGAAAACCAACGAAGAAGTCTTAAGAGAGGCTGGAGTTAAAAGGCAAATTACAGCAAAGATCAGAGACAGACAAGCGAGATTTGTAGGACATTTTCTGAGAAGAGGAAAACTGGAACATATTGTGGCAACTGGAAAAATTGAGGGAAGAAGAGACATTGGAAGACAGAGAGAGAAGTTACTGGATGGGCTGTCAGTGTGGCTAGGAAGAAAGTCATCGGCGGATCTCATAATCAAGTCTAAAGACAGGGAATTGTGGAGAGAAATGATTGATTGATTGATAGTTGTTTAGTATAATAGTTTAGTAGGTTAGTTGGTAGTTTAGCATAGTTGTTTAGTATAATAATTTAGTATAGTAGTATAGTATAGTAGTTTTGTATAGTAGTTTAGTAAGTTTTACTTAGTTTAGTTTAATTGTTTAGTTAGTATCTGTCTGTCCGTATCTCCGCAGACATGTTATGAAAAAAAAATCGCATGAACATTCCATTCCCGCGGTTAGTTGTATATTTTAAAAAGTACTAGGTATCGAATGTTGAATAGACAAACCGGTATTTCAGAGCTCTTCGTGCAAGATGAAAGACAGGTGAGATTTTACAGGTTCTGATGGGTCCTGGTGAGACCCCTGCCCCTCCCCACTCCCTCTCTCTCTTTCTCTCTCTCTCTCTCTCTCACACACACACACACACACTGGTCTTTTCCTTCACCGAAAGCTGGATTCTTCTTTGTTGTTCATCGTTTCATTCACCTCCAAGTTTTCAGGCTGTTACATTTATTAACTTCATGTAAACATGTCTGGTCCAGAACATTCAATGTATTAAATCAGCGCAGCTGAAAGGTGTATAACCCACTGGCCCTTTGTTTGCAAGTCCCTCCATGTTCGCACTACAGCTGTCCAGGAACCGAATTAGGAACCGGTTCTTTCGGTTCGTCCGTTAAAAGCAGATACCCGGTTCCTACACACCGATTCCTGATACCGAGTAGTACCAACCTGGGACCAGTTTAGAAAACAGAAACCAAACCAGCTCCAAATACGAGAGTAGAACCGTTTTCTGGTGGGCAACAGAGTAGACAGGCTGGCGTGTAATGGCAGGAGAGTTTGTTTGAAAGTCCTGACATAAAGCAATACCGTCATAGCACTCAATACCGTCATGGCACCCAATACCGTCATAGCACTCAATACTGTCATTGCACTCTGTCACTCCGCAGCCGTCCCGTCCTTGCCCTTTAGAATACACATTAGAGACTTTATTCATTCAGGGTTAACTGATGAACCACTTTAACCACAGTAGCTGTAATTAGAGACTTTATTCATTCAGGGTTAACTGATGAACCACTTTAACCACAGTAGCTATAATTAGAGACTTTATTCATTCAGGGTTAACTGATGAACCACTTTAACCACAGTAGCTATAATTAGAGACTTTATTCATTCAGGGTTAACTAATGAACCACTTTAACCACAGTAGCTATAATTAGAGACTTTATTCATTCAGGGTTAACTAATGAACCACTTTAACCACAGTAGCTATAATTAGAGACTTTATTCATTCAGGGTTAACTAATGAACCACTTTAACCATTTTAACCACAGTAGCTATATTTAGAGACTTTATTCATTCAAGGTTAATTGATGAACCACTTTAACCACAGTAGCTATAATTAGAGACTTTATTCATTCAGGGTTAACTGATGAACCACTTTAACCACAGTAGCTATAATTAGAGACTTTATTCATTCAGGGTTAATTGACGAACCATTTTAACCACAGTAGCCATGTGTTTCTTTACTGTGCAGCCATTAAAGTTACTGATTTTGTTTGTTAACGTTCATGAACATAATGTCCTCTCACAAAACTGTTGTTGTTATAAGCCTGTATTTTTATTTTCTTGAATTACTGTTTCTAGATTTACTTCATTCACTGCGGTTTGGTGTGCTTTACTGTGGATGTTATGTGTAAATAATGGCTTGAAGATATTATGTCAGTTCTGTGTGGAGACATATGGAAAAGCATCGGGGAAATTGTTATGTGTGAGCATCATTCACTTTTACCAACCAAAGAGTCAAATCTGATTTTCTGGTAACAGCCATCAAACAATGTCATTCAGATGATAGAAGCCACCTAGCGCCTGAGAGTCGCTATATTCAGAAATATGGGATGCTGGAACCACATGGTTTGAACTCGCTATTCAGCCACACCTAACATTCGCCTCTTCCACGGTCATAATCCCTCTGCACTGTTCCACTCCTTTCTCACTTGTAACGCACAGTTCAGAACCTCCTCACAGCATCAGATTACAGCCTCTCTACTCCAATTATAATCACCTGTTCCACCTTCTCCTGGACAGATTACCATTGTATCACTCACTTCCCTTTTCAAGCCCCCCCCCCCTTCTTTCCATTTACGACCCACATATCACAAGTCTCCATTTAAACATTCTCTACACTCCACAATGCGCACTTCTGAACACAGCCTCTTACAAGTCACACCTTCTTACAAGTCATAGCTAAGTGCTCCATTCATTTTTTTTCCCATTTTTTTTTTGACTTAGCATTCATGTGAATTAATATTTTATCTTCTCTCTCTATTTCTTGTCCTGTATGTTTTTGTATGAATAAGGTTCACACCGAAACGTCACAACTTTGTAATCGTTAAGTAATAAAGCTGTGCCTACTTATTTTTTTAACCTAGTTTTATACATTAACTTTTACCAAGGGCAATAAGTCCAGGAACCGGTTCCACGAGCACTTACTAAACGGGTATTCGAAAGATTCAATTCCAACCCTGCACTAGTACACGCGTCCTATCAAATTACGGCCCGTGCAAGGGACACTCGATAACCCATGTTCAGAAAGTATGCACCGTAAGTAGGTGTGCTCTGACAAGCACTATGGAATCACGCCAGGTTTTGCTATTCCTTTTGTTTAGATCACCTTTCTTAAGTCTTCTTTTAAACACCGTCTACTCACAAGTTAGACATGTTTTTCTTATTTATTAAAAACAATAATCTTGCGAACGAAGAAGAAGAAGAAAAAAAACAATAATCGGTTAATTCATTTAGAAACGGAACAAAATATGCTAGACAAGAAACGTGATTATACCGTCCATAGGGCGGATAAATTAGGTTGATTTATACTTGCACAAATTGTTGACAGACAGAAGGCGTTAATTACCAGGGATGTGTTACGCAGGACGTGACAGTTCAGCTTTGTAAAATCATTGGGGGGGGGGGGGGGGATAGGAGGTTGGGTTGGGGAAGCAATCAACAACGGTAACAGCAGCGGTATTGCCTGTAACAAAAGTAATAACGGAGGTGGTGCCGTCTGCTGTTTTTCTCTTCTCTGTCTACTTCTGACGATCCCCCTCACTTGTCCGCTAGCCTCTGGACTTCCTTTTCTTTGGGGGCTCCTTCCTTCTCGTGCTCCTTCCTTCTCGTGCTCCTTCCTTTGACGTCTGGACCGGTCTCTATTCCCTGACAGTCCTTGTTCCTCCGTCTTCGGGTTCCTTCCTCTGTCATAATCCCTCTGCACTGTTCCACTCCTTTCTCACTTGTAACGCACAGTTCAGAACCTCCTCACAGCATCAGATTACAGCCTCTCTACTCCAATTATAATCACCTGTTCCACCTTCTCCTGGACAGATTACCATTGTATCACTCACTTCCCTTTTCAAGCCCCCCCCCCCTTCTTTCCATTTACGACCCACATATCACAAGTCTCCATTTAAACATTCTCTACACTCCACAATGCGCACTTCTGAACACAGCCTCTTACAAGTCACACCTTCTTACAAGTCATAGCTAAGTGCTCCATTCATTTTTTTTCCCATTTTTTTTTTGACTTAGCATTCATGTGAATTAATATTTTATCTTCTCTCTCTATTTCTTGTCCTGTATGTTTTTGTATGAATAAGGTTCACACCGAAACGTCACAACTTTGTAATCGTTAAGTAATAAAGCTGTGCCTACTTATTTTTTTAACCTAGTTTTATACATTAACTTTTACCAAGGGCAATAAGTCCAGGAACCGGTTCCACGAGCACTTACTAAACGGGTATTCGAAAGATTCAATTCCAACCCTGCACTAGTACACGCGTCCTATCAAATTACGGCCCGTGCAAGGGACACTCGATAACCCATGTTCAGAAAGTATGCACCGTAAGTAGGTGTGCTCTGACAAGCACTATGGAATCACGCCAGGTTTTGCTATTCCTTTTGTTTAGATCACCTTTCTTAAGTCTTCTTTTAAACACCGTCTACTCACAAGTTAGACATGTTTTTCTTATTTATTAAAAACAATAATCTTGCGAACGAAGAAGAAGAAGAAAATAAACAATAATCGGTTAATTCATTTAGAAACGGAACAAAATATGCTAGACAAGAAACGTGATTATACCGTCCATAGGGCGGATAAATTAGGTTGATTTATACTTGCACAAATTGTTGACAGACAGAAGGCGTTAATTACCAGGGATGTGTTACGCAGGACGTGACAGTTCAGCTTTGTAAAATCATTGGGGGGGGGGGGGGGGATAGGAGGTTGGGTTGGGGAAGCAATCAACAACGGTAACAGCAGCGGTATTGCCTGTAACAAAATTAATAACGGAGGTGGTGCCGTCTGCTGTTTTTCTCTTCTCTGTCTACTTCTGACGATCCCCCTCACTTGTCCGCTAGCCTCTGGACTTCCTTTTCTTTGGGGGCTCCTTCCTTCTCGTGCTCCTTCCTTCTCGTGCTCCTTCCTTTGACGTCTGGACCGGTCTCTATTCCCTGACAGTCCTTGTTCCTCCGTCTTCGGGTTCCTTCCTCTGTCTCCTCTCTCCTGTACTTCCGTACTTCTTCGTCCTCTCTTGTCTCTCCGCTCGCCTTTTTATCTTCAAGTGCAGCTTGATGGATTAACCAATAAGTATTTGGCTCCACCATTCAGACGTCCACTGGTTCCCGTGATTGTCCGTCATTCAAACTGCCCCGTTGCTTACATGTCGTAAAGTCAATTGTCCAATAGGCCTCTAAATATTTAATTAGTCAGCTGGCCGAGTTGGTCACTCCTTTATTTAAAAACCGTGTGCAAAAGCGTCCTAATATCGTCCTAACGCGTGTCACATAACAGGTGTCATGAGTGTCAGTCTGCATCAATTTCGTCTATACAATTGTTATTTACCTAAGTCATTATGTTGTTCTTTCATGTCGGAGGTTTTATTGTGTCTTCACTTTTTCATTGTGTCTGGCTTTTCTATTCGTCTTTTCTATTCTGTTTACTTGTGTCAGCGTCAGTTATGCTAGTGTCACTGAAGTTTGTTTTTCTACCTTGTACTAATTTTCCTATTTACTTTTCCTGTTGCTATTAGATGTTACTGTTATGCCTACAATATATTCATAATCATATTCATTAATAATAATAATAACTACTATAATAATTGCTTACAAGGCTATGCAACAGTGGCTGTAACAAAAGTAGTAGCAGCAGTGATGACTGTAACAAAAGTAGTGGCAGCAGTGATGGCTGTAACAAAAGTAGTAGCAGCAGTGATGGCTGTAACAAAAGTAGTAGCAGCAGTGATGGCTGTAACAAAAGTAGTAGCAGCAGTGATGGCTGTAACAAAAGTAGTAGCAGCAGTGATGGCTGTAACAAAAGTAGTAGCAGCAATGATGGCTGTAACAAAAGTAGTAGCAGCAGTGATGGCTGTAACAAAAGTAGTAGCAGCAGTGATGGCTGTAACAAAAGTAGTAGCAGCAATGATGGCTGTAACAAAAGTAGTAGCAGCAATGATGGCTGTAACAAAAGTAGTAGCAGCAGTGATGGCTGTAACAAAAGTAGTAGCAGCAGTGATGGCTGTAACAAAAGTAGTAGCAGCAGTGATGGCTGTAACAAAAGTAGTAGCAGCAGTGATGGCTGTAACAAAAGTAGCAGCAATGATGGCTGTAACAAAAGTAGTAGCAGCAGTGATGGCTGTAACAAAAGTAGTAGCAGCAGTGATGGCTGTAACAAAAGTAGTAGCAGCAATGATGGCTGTAACAAAAGTAGTAGCAGCAGTGATGGCTGTAACAAAAGTAGTAGCAGCAGTGATGGCTGTAACAAAAGTAGTAGCAGCAGTGATGGCTGTAACAAAAGTAGTAGCAGCAATGATGGCTGTAACAAAAGTAGTAGCAGCAATGATGGCTGTAACAAAAGTAGTAGCAGCAATGATGGCTGTAACAAAAGTAGTAGCAGCAGTGATGGCTGTAACAAAAGTATATTTCAATGGTAGTACTTGTAAGAAAAGTATATAGCAATAGTAGTACTTGTAAGAAAAGTATATAGCAATGGTAGTACTTGTAAGAAAAGTATATAGCAATGGTAATACCTGTAAGAAAAGTATATAGCAATGGTAGTACTTGTAAGAAAAGTATATAGCAATGGTAGTACTTGTAAGAAAAGTATATAGCAATGGTAGTACTTGTAAGAAAAGTATATAGCAATGGTAGTACCTGTGAGAAAGGTATATAGCAATGGTAGTACCTGTGAGAAAGGTATATAGCAATGGTAGTACCTGTGAGAAAGGTATATAGCAATGGTAGTACCTGTGAGAAAAGTATATAGCAAAGGTAGTACCTGTGAGAAAGGTATATAGCAATGGCAATACATGTTAGAAAGGTATATAGCAATGGTAGTACCTGTAAGAAAAGTATATAGCAATGGTAGTACCTGTGAGAAAGGTATATAGCAATGGTAGTACCTGTAAGAAAAGTATATATCAATGGTAGTACCTGTAAGAAAAGTATATATCAATGGTAGTACCTTTAAGAAAAGTAACAGCAGTGGTAGTGCCTGTAACAACAAACCGAAGAAGGCCATCACATAAACTCATGTGCTCTTTGTAAACCCCCGTCTCCCAACATTTGCCTGTATGAGAGAATATTTAGGTCATCAAGGACGACCTGCCCACATTCCTATCTGGCTGTTTGTATTCGTTTACTTTGTCTTTCTGCCCCTCCGTTTTCCTGGGACTGTGTTGTTGTATATGGATTTGCTGGCTAGCTTGTCCGTCTGCTTGTTTGTCTGTCTGTCTGTCTAAACTCTTGCATACCTGTATCTCTCTCTCTCTCTCTCTGAACCTTAAGTGCACAGGGCACATGGGGCTTCTGCAAGGGTTTTCCACAGATGCCTGTCCTTCGCCTTTTTTTCTGCTCTTGCCCACGTGAGCCCTCTATTGCTTAACATCCTTTCTGTTGTTCTTCTCCATGTCTCTTTTGGTCTCCTGTATGGTAGGTATTTTAATACAGTCATATCCAATTTCATAATTAGTGATTATCAATGATTAGTATCTGCACACTCCAGCATTTCGATCACATAAATGCGAGTAATATACAGGACTGTAGAAATACAGTTACATTTATTATCACTGTTGCCGTTCTTTTATGCGCTCTCTCTCTCTCTCTCTCTCTCTCACACACACACACACACACACAAATTCATTCATTTGCATGTCCCTTGCGGAATTTGACTCCATAACAGCACTCATGTAGGCCTCTCAGTTGTAAGCAAGATGCCCTGCTGCTGATGCGTCCATTTGCAGATCATCAACGATGTCTTGCAGCCATCTTCGCCTTGGTCTTCCTCTCTTTCATTTTCCAGTTATGTACCCTTCCAAGACGGTCTTCTCTAGATTATCATGACATTTAATGTGTCCAACATTTTAAAGTTTCCTTTGTTTAATCCTCTTTACTAGCCAGCCTTCTTCAATATTAAGTTCTTGTAATATGGATATATTTGTTCTTTTTTGTGTCCATGACATTTGAAGAACACTTCTGTAGCATTTACATTCAAAGGCATTTATGTGTTTCTCAGCTGTTTCGTTAAGTGTCCAGGTCTCACAGGCATATGTTGCTATGGGAAAGATGCATGTCCTTAAGAGTCTTATTTTTGTAGTTCTGTCTGTTCCTCTCCACAGATTCTTTAGTTGTTTTACTTTCTGAAGAACGATAGATGCCTCCTTTTAATTTCCCTCATTATATCTCCATTATTAGTTAGTAGTGATCCAAGATATTCAAAACTCTCCACTTCTTTCAGTGTTTCGTCATTGATACATATTTCATCTGCCTTGTTTGTTTTGTCAGTTGTCATCAATTTTGTTTTCTTTGCATTAAGATAGAGGTTCTGCTCTTCGGTGTTCTTACGGACTGACATAATTCGTTTTTCCATTCCTTTTTGTGTTGTGGACAGTAATACTGTGTTATCAGCATATCTAATCTCTGATATTTCATAACCTCCAATTGTTATGGCATCGTAATATTCTTTGTCTACATCTTCTCTAACATTCCTAATTATATTTTCCATATACAAGTTAAATAAGTAAGACGACAATATGCACCCCTGACGGACCCCTTGTTTTATGTGAAACCAAGTTGTTGTTTCACCATTTATTCTTACTGCTGCTTGTTGGTCTAGATACAGCAGTGATGTTAATTGTATCAAATGTGTTGGAAATTTCATTTTTCCATTATTTCCCAAAGTTTCTGGTGTTGTACACAATCAAATGCCTTTAAGTAGTCCATAAAAGATAAATATAGATTCAAATTAAACTCTCTGCATTTCTCTATTATTAATCTTATATTGAATATATGATTTCTTGATCCTCTTCCTTGCCTGAGACCAGCTTGGACCATACTGACGTCTATTTTTTATGAAGTCTACCCATTATGATTTTTAACAGAATTTTACTGGCATGACTAATCAGGGCAACAGTTTTGTAGTTGGTGCATAATTTCAGGTTACCCTTTTTTTGGCAGTGTTATGAATACAGTTTTTTTTCCATTCTGTTGGCCAAATTCCTGAATGCCATATCTTTTTACATAATGCATGATAGATTGTTGCACATTCCTTTCCTCCTGCTTTAATAAGTTCAGCTGTTATCTCATCACATCCTGGTGATTTTCCATTTTTCAGATTCTTTATTGCCCATAAAACGTCTTATATTGTCGGTTCAGGTTCTTTCTCCTCCAATAATAATTCACACTGTTGATTTCTGCTTTCACAGTCAGTTGTTTCATACATTCCTCTGCAATATTCCTTCCATCTTTCTAGAATTTCCTCTGTCTCTGTCAAAGTATTCCCTATCTCGTCACAAATTACATTTAGCTTAGATGTGACATTTCTCATCAAAGTCTTCATTTCTTTAAACATTTCACTTCTTCTTCTTCTTTTTCGTTCGCATTGTCTGTCTATATCTGCAGTCCTGTCTCTTGGATAAATTTCACTGTTTTTTGTAACTCATGTATGGAACCGTAGAGCTTATCTTCTAAAACATTTCACTATCTCTTCCACTCTTCTGATGTCCTTCTATTCTTTCACAACAATCTTGTATGTATTTTTTTTGTCATTTCGTATGTTTCTTCGTGCTTCTTTTATTAAAGATTTATATTCTTCTTTGTTGTTGTTTGTCACTTTCCATTGTGTCTTCATGTCTCTACGTTGTTTTATCAGTTCTAGTGTGCTATCTCATTAGGCATAGTTAATTTTAATTTTCAGAAGCTCCACTAAGTTTTATCATTTGGACAAGATGAAGTTGCCAGAATGGATTTTGGTATTTGCAGCTCAGATTCTTTTCTCACGAGGTAAGCCAAACGTGATAAATAAAAATGATCTTTATAGCACTCACGTTTTTTTTTTGTTTTGCACACGATAATTAGTTTATAAGTATATAACTATACACGGAGCCACTGCAGTAAAGCTGTGATATCATAATGTATATACTAGGGAAAAAGTTTTAACAGCTTTATTATTTAATGAGTACACAGTTGTGACTTTTCGACATGAGCCTTAATCATACAAAAACACACAGGAAAAAGAAATAGAGAGAGAAGATAAAGTACTTTTTAATGCTGATCTCGAAGGTTTTTCAAGATTATGGAAAAAGTTAGCTGTTACTGTTTTGTTGAATCAAAAAATCACGATCATCACAATTTAACTGGTTACCTGTTAGAGGGGCCGAGGGGATATGCTAATGCGCCATATTTTCCTTGACCTGTGGACAGACAAAGGTGATGTTGCCAAAATTGTACCTGGCTGCCTTCTTTCTAGTTCCATAAAGAACCAGGTACATATTTCTGCTGGGGGGGGGGGGGGGGTGATTTGGGCATCATTGACTGGCTTGAACAATCGACCTTGCCATGAGAAACAAGTTCATCCACCATTGCACACAGCTGATTATTAAGTTTATCTCGAAGACATGCCTGTCTTAGAAAGGTGCATTTCTTTTTTTTTTCTTCTTCTTTAGGAGGTAGGGGGAAATGGGTGTAAGGAGAGTTTGTGTAAGTGGAGCTTGGGTTACAAGGGTTTGGTTTCTGTTTATTTTTCTGTAGTGTAATGCTTTGGTTAGTTTCTGTTTATTTTTCTGTAAAGTAATGCTTTGGTTAGTTTCTGTTTATTTTTCTGTAGTGTAATGCTTTGGTTAGTTTCTGTTTATTTTTCTGTAAAGTAATGCTTTGGTCAGTTTCTGTTTATTTTTCTGTAAAGTAATGCTTTGGTTAGTTTCTGTTTATTTTCTGTAAAGTAATGCTTTGGTTAGTTTCTGTTTATTTTTCTGTAAAGTAATGCTTTGGTTAGTTTCTGTTTATTTTTCTGTAGAGTAATGCTTTGGTTAGTTTCTGTTTATTTTTCTGTAAAGTAATGCTTTGGTTAGTTTCTGTTTATTTTTCTGTAAAGTAATGCTTTAGTTAGTTTCTGTTTATTTTTCTGTAAAGTAATGCTTTAGTTAGTTTCTGTTTATTTTTCTGTAAAGTAATGCTTTAGTTAGTTTCTGTTTATTTTTCTGTAAAGTAATGCTTTAGTTAGTTTCTGTTTATTTTTCTGTAGAGTAATGCTTTGGTTAGTTACTGTTTATTTTTCTGTAGAGTAATACTTTGGTTAGTTTCTGTTTATTTTTCTGTAGAGTAATGATTTGGTTAGTTTCTGTTTATTTTTCTGTAGAGTAATGATTTGGTTAGTTTCTGTTTATTTTTCTATAGAGTAATGATTTGGTTAGTTTCTGTTTATTTTTCTGTAGAGTAATGATTTGGTTAGTTTCTGTTTATTTTTCTGTAGAGTAATGATTTGGTTAGTTTCTGTTTATTTTTCTGTAGAGTAATACTTTGGTTAGTTACTGTTTATTTTTCTGTAGAGTAATGATTTGGTTAGTTTCTGTTTATTCTTTTTGTAGGGTAATGCTTTGGTTAGTTTCTGTTTATTTTTTTGTAGAGTAATACTTTGGTTAGTTTCTGTTTATTTTTCTGTAGAGTAATGATTTGGTTAGTTTCTGTTTATTTTTCTGTAGAGTAATGATTTGGTTAGTTTCTGTTTATTTTTCTATAGAGTAATGATTTGGTTAGTTTCTGTTTATTTTTCTGTAGAGTAATGATTTGGTTAGTTTCTGTTTATTTTTCTGTAGAGTAATGATTTGGTTAGTTTCTGTTTATTTTTCTGTAGAGTAATACTTTGGTTAGTTACTGTTTATTTTTCTGTAGAGTAATGATTTGGTTAGTTTCTGTTTATTTTTCTGTAGAGTAATACTTTGGTTAGTTACTGTTTATTTTTCTGTAGAGTAATGATTTGGTTAGTTTCTGTTTATTCTTTTTGTAGGGTAAAGCTTTGGTTAGTTTCTGTTTATTCTTTTGTAGAGTAAAGTTTTGGTTAGTCTCTTTCTGTTCTTTCATAGGGTAGAGCTTGGGTTATGGGGTTTATATTTCTGTTTATTCTTTAATAGGGTAGAGCTTGGGTTATGGGGTTTATATTTCTGTTTATTCTTTAATAGGGTAGAGCTTGGGTTATGGGGTTTATATTTCTGTTTATTCTTTAATAGGGTAGAGCTTGGGTTATGGGGTTTATATTTCTGTTTATTCTTTAATAGGGTAGAGCTTGGGTTATGGGGTTTATATTTCTGTTTATTCTTTAATAGGGTAGAGCTTGGGTTATGGGGTTTATATTTCTGCTTATTCTTTCATGGGTGCATTAAAATTGCACTAAACAAAACTTTTGGGAAAAAAGTTACAAGCAATAAATTCATTGCAGCCATTGAGATATCATTGCTTATCAGCTTTATATTACACTGATTTTTTTAGAATATATTAATTATTAATATTTTAAAAATTGATTAATGAAATATTTCACTTTTGATCCTGCAGGTGAGAAATGTGGTGGCTTAGCTAGAGAAGAAGCTGGACATACACTGACATGCACATTAAATAGCCTTGATCAAGGCATTATCTGGCAGCTTCAGGAGAAGAGAGGCTTCGTGAACATCTCCACTTGTGGGTCTTCAGGATCTTGTTCTGATCTCTATCCATCACAGTTTCGGGCCAGTCGTAAGTCGATTCCTGCGCAGACTGGGACTGCAAGTTATAAGGGAGAGCTTACAGTCTTTAGTGCCAACAGAACGCAGACTATTTTTAGATGTATCAAATCTGGGAATCCCCAGCCACAAATCTGTGAACTGAAAGTATATGGTATGTCCACAGAAATATGTATTTTTTTCTGTATTTTGATCTATAATGACTACCAACATTTGCTTTATTCTTTTACAGTTCTTATTGCTCTTTAAAAAAAAGTGATCTTTCTTTGGTCACATTGTCTTTTCTTCTATCTCCCTGGAGCTACGAGCTGGTGTTCTTTGCAGCCGATGCTCTGAAGATGTTGAGGCACAGCATTGTATTGGTGTTTAAGCGGCTAATGGCAGCTATCTTTTTAAATCCTGGAGTGCAGCTAAAAAGATGGGAAGGGCAGTACTTCTTTACCAGACTCCACCACCGTGGGGATTATGGTGATCCCTGCCCCATTAGCCAGGCTAGGACTGTTACTGGGGGGTACCATTGGAGAGGTGGGAGAGGGTCTTGTTTAGCTATGGTTTGCTAACCCTGATGCTGGCATGTCAGCTATGATTTTCTAACCCTGACACTAGCATGTCAGCTATGGGTTGCTAACCCTGATGCTATCATGTCAGCTATGGTTTGCTGACCTTGATGCTATCATGTCAGCTATGGGTTGCTGATTGCTAAATCGGACAGAATCTTTGTTCTCCCCCCCCCTCCGAATTAAATGACCTGATGGTTTGAGCAGCGCAGCAGTTTCTAAGCTTTTTCAGGCCATAAGCCATGAAGTCAAAGATAATTTGCCATAGTCCCCATTCATATTGGGCATCTGAATGGTTAGTGCACTAGTTTCTCATAGCAAAAGTCAGTGGTTCAAATTCAGCTGCAGGTGCCCTAGTCATCCAGCTGTAGAAATGGGCATCTGATTTCTTCTGGAGCTGGGGACAAAAAAGATGATCAGGCATAATGCTGACTACACCATCCTCTAGTGTGTCAGTTTGTCAAGAAAAATATGGGCATTAACTAATTATATCCCCTAAGTACCTTCATGTCATTACAGTACTACCTTTACCTATGTTCATTACATAGTATAGATTGCCCTATGTGAACTCCCAGGTTAAGAATGACTTGTCTTGAAAGAGAAATAACAGTTCCTTGAAAAAAAAAATGAAAGGAGCAGCCCAAGTGATGATACCGATCAGGACAACACTGAAACTCTAAATACCACACTCACTGAAGCAGGCATTCTGATTACAGAATGAGACATTTTCATGCTGGCTACCAAGAAAGCTGAAGACTTCAGTTATTGAGGAAAGACATTGGCGATGGCTGGGGCATGTGTTCCGGATGACTGGTGACTCATTGCCAAAAATAGCATTAGGATGGACACCACAGAGGAACAGGAGTAAGAGTAGACCAAAGAAGACATGGAGAAGAAGAGAGAGGATGTTGAACGATAGAAGGCTCAACTGGGCAACAGCAGAGAAAAAAAGGCAAAGGACAGGCATTTGTGGAAAACCCTTGCAGAAGTCCCATCTGCCTTGGGCACCTAAAAGTTCAGAGAGAGAGATAGATCTAGAAACCAGCGTTCTGTGAAGAATGTGTCACATGAGTGAATGAAATGCTCTACAGTATTTTTAAAATATACACTGGCATTACTATCATGTAATCTTGGCAAACTACCATGCGAGCCATATGTGATGTTCAATGGCACGAGAAGAATGTAAGAAGAAGAGGAAGATTATCATGTACTTGGATTTATTTATATTGGCTGCGTTTTTGTCCATTATCTGTACTAATCCACGACAAAGGCAGCATTTTTCAAGGATATTCAAGTTGATGTCTGGAAATATTCAAAGAACAATAAGAATTATTTTGCAAATTTTCCTACTTGCAAGCTCCACTCATGGTCTAAGGAAAAAATAACCGCCACAAACCACGCCATATTAAACACGACACCATGGTTGAGGTCATCAAGTCCTTCATAGTAACAGCCACAAAGAATACCCTCCTCAAAGAAGCAGTGCCAGTGTTAACTCTTTGGTCAGCTCAAACAGCGGAACAATCAAAGGAGACAGGGAGACAGAGCAAGATTAAAATGTCTGGAAACTTGTCACTGTTTAAAGGTTGTGTGAGAAAATGAGCAGGAAAGAACCTGATTGTCAACTGTTTTAGGGTTCCTGTCTATGGTTTTATTGCCAGGGTTCTGACACTAGCTATTGACTCTGTTGACCCACCCACAAGACTGGTAGCTACAGGTATACTCATTTAGTGTCACAATGTCCCTGGGCATTCAGGCACCCAGGGAAATGAAAGAGCTGATAGGCTGGCTGGCCCTACAATCATCGCAGATGGACAACCATTGGATCGAGCTGATGTTGTCAATGCGCTTAAAGAGATAGTAGAGCATTTTGAAAGCAGCTAATCCACATCATTCCTTAGACCGAGAGAGGTGGAAGTACAGATTGGCATGGCCAGAAATGAGATATCTGGACACATGAGTGGACTTGTCAACCAACACAGAATGGACACTATCAACTGCAGGACACTGATGGATATGTTGAAGGAGGGGGAGGGATTTGAGCACCTATGGTTATGTCCAAAGTGCAGTGATGATAATTCAAACTATAAACTATTACACAGTATCAGAAGAACCTAATCAGAAGACTCAATTTAAGAAAAGATGATCAAATATACAGGTACTTTTTAAACAAACTGAATAGAAAAGAGGAACAGACAGAACTACAAAAATAAGATTTTCAAGGGCGTGCATCTTTCCTATCACAACAAATGCCTGTGAAACCTGGACATTTAACAAAACAGCTGAGAAACACATAAATGCCTTAGAATGTAAATGCTACAGAAAAGTTCTTCAAATATTATGGATGCAAAAAAAGAACAAATATATCCATACTAAAAAGGTAAAGATAGTCCCATAGCAAATGCCGTAGGGGATGAAGTGTTAAAGACCTCATTATGCTGGGCCATCAGCCTATGAGGTAGGGTGGCCAGTTCCTTTCCTCGCTGCCTTTCCATCCCAGATTTTCTCTAGTACCCATTTTACAAGGCTTGGATCGACCTTGGGGCCATATTGGTTGAAAAAAATAAAATCCCGCTCAGCTGGGGATTCAAACCTTCGACCATTTGGTTGCTAGATGAGTGCTCTAATCACTATGTTAGCTGGTCCCTATATATCCATACTACAAGAACTTAATGTTGAGGAAGGTTGGTTAGTAAAGAAGATTAAACAGAGAGAACTTAAATATTTTTGACATACTAATGTCATGAGAATCAAGAAAAGACTGTCTTGGAAGGTTACATAATGGGAAAAAGAAAGAGAGGAAGACCAAGGCAAAGACGGCTGCAAGACATCGTTGATGATTTGTGAATAGACACATCAGTAGCAGGACATCTTGCTTATCTACAGGAGATCTGTTAGGAAGATAAAGTTCCACAAGGGACATGCAAATGACTGATTGAATATAAAAGAAATAAAATATCTCTCACACTGAATTTTTTTGTCATGCAGTTGTTGTTAAACCATTTTTTCCTCATTAGACATGCACATTATTATCCTCATTATAATCATCGCCACCGATATCTCTCATTCATTTCTTCAGTCACTCCTGATAAACCAAAATGCCAGGCTCCGAACGTGACTAAGATTGGCAGTTTGACCTATCTACAGGTCACATGTTCTTCAGAGAGGATCTATCCAATGGGAAAATGTGATTTCAAGCACAAGGTAGTGTATTTCATGCTGTGTGATATCTGGGGCAGCCATGAAGGTTTTGTAGGACACAAATGGGATAGATGATGATGATGGCTGACAATAGCAAAATGTTATAGGATAGTTACTAGTTATCCTTTCATCCAGCTCAGATGTGGACTGGCTGATAATGACTGGTGCTAGCAAAATGTTATGGGATGGTTAGTTAGCCTTTCAGCCAACTCATATGTGGGGTGGATGATAATGGCTGGTGCTAGCAAAATGTCATGGGATGGTGACTAGTTACTGGTTAGCCTTTCAGCCATTTCAGATGTGAGCTAGATGATAATAGGTGATGTTAACAAAATGTATGGGCTGAGACTAGTTACAGTTCCATTTCAATCAACTCAGATGTGGGCTGGATGATAACGGTTGATGTTGACAAAAGTTTACGGGCTGATGATTAGTTACTAGTTAGCATTTCAGCCAGCTCAGCTGTAAAAGCTGGCTAGTTAACTCACTAGTTTATGTGGAAGAAAAAAAAAATCTCTGAAAATTGAAAAGTATATGCCTGCAGGGCTGGGCGCTCCAAGATTGCTGTGCACACAAATGTTAGTGAATGAAAAAACATAAAGTATATCGGTTACACACACACAAAAAAAGAAGGGATTGAAACAATTCTACAGCAAATGGACAAGGGAAAAAAATTAATTATAGAGTATAAATGATGTAATTTATTAAATATAAATAAGATCATTTATGAAAAATGAATAGAATGATTTTTTAAAGTATAAATAAGATTGTTTATGAAATATAAATTAGAACATTTATGAAGCACAAATGGACAATTTATGATTTAACAATTTATTTTAAAAAATAATCTTATCTGTAAAAAAAATATAAATAAAGTAGTTTCTAAAACAAATATGATAAATTATGAAATTATAAAATAAGATGCTAAAGAAATGAATAAAATTTATTTATGAAACACAAACCAAGTAATTCATGAAATAAGAATAAAATTTCAGACATCTTCATCTGGGCCATATATTTTGAAAATGTCAAATTTACAAACTTCACAGTCATAAAACCAACATAATTAAATCTAATGCATTTTGTATACATATGTAGATGCAAATACAGAGAAAGATATATAAATTTATTGAAAGAAAATGTAAATATGTTAGGTGAATGCAAGAGTCAGAGCTATCATCATCATCATCATCATCATCGTCATCATCATCACCTTTCACTCCCTTGAGAGCATAGGCCACAGATAAAGTCTCTCCGGTCATCCCTGTTCTTGGAATTATTCTCTGCTTCCTTCCATGTGTATCCCTTGTCTCTGAGCACTGTCATAATTTCTCTTCTCCAAGTAAGTCTAGGTCTTCTTTGTATTCTGTTTCCTTGAAGATTCCATGTCAGTGCCTGTCTTGCTATGTTGGTGTTGGGTTTCCTCATAGTGTTGCCAATCCACCTCCATTTCCTTGACATAATTTGTAGGTTCATAGGTTCTTGTCCTGCCCTTTCCCAGACCTCCTCATTCCTGTATGGTTACCGGGGCCCAGATCTGAGGAGAAAAGAATAGGACCACTACCACCTTCCACGTATGTCGTAAGAAGTGATGAAAGAGGTTGGGGGATAGGCAAATGACCTGTTCCCTATAAAAAAAAAAAACTGGAGCATTACAGAAACATGGAGAACTATTAAACTATGAAGTTATTAAGCCAGTTCAGTGGCCTGGCTGGCTGAATGGCTAGACACTCAGTGTACTAATCCACTGGTACTGTGTTCTAGTCCCAACAGTGGGATTTTTTTTTTCTGGTACCACCATACCAAAAAAGGCCATGGGGTCCACCCAGCCTCTAAAAATTGGTACCAGAGATGTCTGGGATAGTAAATGCAGCCAAATGTGATACTGACCACATCACACTTTCATGAAGGTCTTGGAAATATGGACCTAACACCATATCCCTAGTATATCCCTAGTATATCCATATAGCCTTAATGGCATGGAAACAGGGATCTTACTTTTACCTACCTACCTATCAAGCCAGGTTATTGTGATTTTATAATATAAAATCAATATTCAACACATTTCCAGCAAATTATATGGTTTTCCATGAAAGTACTTTGATTGGCCATGGACATGGAAAGTTTTGCCACCGGCCAGATGTGGAGCTTGGGCCAAGAGTTGCCCGTATGTGTTGTAGATCAATATCCCAGCATTTGTCTGTCAGTCTGTGGTCACAATTCCCTCCCTTGAAACCCAAAAAATCCTCCCTGGAGGGGGAATATCCCAGTGGTTGAAAACTCCTGCCTAAAGGATACGAGATGATGTTTTCATATTTCTAGACCACATCATCATGATGTAGGGAAGCCAGCACCTGTCCTTGCTGCCTTTGCTTTCCTAGGGAAGCCAGCACATGTCCTTATTGTCTTTGCTTTCCTAGGGAAGCCAGCACCTGTCCTTGCTGTCTTTGCTTTCCTAGGGAAGCCAGCACCTGTCCTTGCTGCCTTTGCTTTCCTAGGGAAGCCAGCACCTGTCCTTGCTGTCTTTGCTTTCCTAGGGAAACTAGCACATGTCCTTGCTGTCTTTGCTTTCCTAGGGAAGCCAGCACCTGTCCTTGCTGTCTTTGCTTTCCTAGGGAAGCCCTGGGTGCACATTTCTTGACACCAGTCAGTTCAAAAAATAAAAAAAAGGGTTAGACCTCAGAGGGAAATTGAACGCATAACCATTTGGTAGCAATCAAGTGCACTAACTACATTACATCCTAACAGCTCTCCTTTAGGCCTCTCGGTTGTAAGCAAGATGCCCTGCTGCTGATGTATCCATTTGCAGATTATCAACGATGTCTTGCAGCTATCTTCTCCGTGGTCTTCTTCTCTTTCTTTTTCCCATTTTGTACCCTTCCATGATGGTCTTCTCTAAATGCTCATGACGTTTAATGTGTCCAAAATATTTAAGTTTTCTCTGTTTAATCTTCTTTACAAGCCAAACTTCGTCAATATTAAGTTCTTGTAATATGGATATCTTATCTTATATCTTATATCCTTCCCGTGCCGTTAGACGTCACATAGGGCTTGCAAAGTAGTTCGCCAATTTTTCCTGTCTTCAGCGAGTCTTTCAACCTCATCAAAGGATTTTATGCCTGTTAACTTGGCCTCTCTTAATAATGTCCTCTTCAGAGTTTCACGCGGTCTGCCTCTTTTTCTTCGGCCTGTTGTGTTCCACTTGATAGCTTGTTTTGGGATTCTCTGATCATTTCTTCTCATCAAGTGACCAACATATGTCCATCTCCTTTTCCTGATCACCCATGAGACTGGTTGTTGTTCAGTCATCTGTCTTATCTCTGCATTGTTCTTGAATTCATTCCACTTGATGCCGAGTATTTTCCTTAGGCATTTGTTTTCAAAAGAGTCTAATTTCTTTTCTATTTCTTTAGTTGTTTTCCAGCTTTCGCATGCATAAATGAGGGTGGATATTACATTTGAATTGAATGAGTCTTAACTTGGTTTTTGTGCTTATAACTTTTGAATTCCATATGTTCTCAAGATTCTTGAAGATTGATGCTGCTTTTGCAATTCTGATCCTAACTTCCTTTCTAGTGTCACCATCCTGGTCTATGTAGCTGCCAAGGTATGCAAATTGATTGACTTCTTCAATATCTGTCCCTTCTATGTGTATTTTTCCATTTTGATTGATGGGAATTTTCATTATTTTTGTTTTGTCCTTGTTAATTTCAAGTCCTATTTTGCTAGCCAGTGAAGATAGGCTATCTGTTTTTTCTTGCATGGAATTCACATTATTACTGACAAGAGTTATGTCATCAGCAAAATCAAGATCTTCTAGTTGGGTCCCATGTACCCAGTCAATACCTGTGTTACCTGTGCAGCATTTCGTCATTATGAAGTCTATTGTAATCCCAAAAAGTAAAGGAGACAGTATACATCCTTGTTTCACACCTGTTTCAATCTGGAACCATTCACTCATCCCTTCTTCTGTCTTGACTGCACAACCATATCCATTGTATAAGTCCTTAATGATGTTGACAATTTTAGATGGTATTCCATATAGACATAAAATTCTCCATAATGAATCTCTGTGTATGCTATCAAATGCCTTCTTAAAATCTATGAAATTCAGTATTAATGGTTTTTGCTTTTCAATATGTTCTTCAAGTATTATTCTGAGAGTAAAGATCTGGTCGAGACAGCTTCTCCCTTTTCGAAATCCTGCTTGTTCTTCTCTCATTGCAGTATCCACTATATCTTTGAGTCTATTCAAAATGACCTTGCAAAATACTTTTGACACAACTGATATTAAGGTTACTCCTCTCCAGTTGTTACAGTCACTAAGGTTGCCCTTTTTTGGTATTTTAACAATGATTCCCTTCTTCCAATTAGAAGGGACCTTTTCTTCTTTCCAAATCTTGTTAAACATTCTCTGTAGTTGTCTCATGTTGTCACTATTGATAGCTTTTAGCATCTCGGCTGTTATTTCATCTTCACCTGCAGCTTTGTTGTTAGCCATTAAATTCACTGCTGCTTCAATTTCATGCAATTTAATTTCATCTAGATTGACATTTAGTTGTGGGGCTGATAAGTCAGTTTCAACTGATATTTGTTCTTTTTTGCGTCCATGATTTTTTAATGACTCTTTTATTTACATTCAAAGGCATTTACATTATTACCATGAAATATTGTAATGATCCAGGGTATTCCTAATGATACAGCCAGCCACATCACCATATCCAGTGGTACTTCTAGTCAAAATCCAGGTGATTACAGGATAGAGTGCACCTGGACTGCCCAGGTCTTAAACTTCACTCCAGGATTTTTTACTGCCCAAGCGGAAGTATATCCAGAACTAGGAGATGAGTGGGTGGAAGCATCATCGGTTTATGGTGAATGGACACCAGCAACAACGCTGAGTATGTTCTGTTCTGTGATGTGGCGTATGGTTAATTTCAGTAGGAGCAACACCAGTAGGGATGTGTTTAGACTTATTACTTGTTAAGTTGTAGTTATATTCAGCCTGCTTCGGTCAAGTCACCCAGAAAAATAATGAGCCTGAGACATGCATTAAGGAACTGCTGCTACTGCTGCTACTACTGCTACTACTACTACTACTACTACTATTACTACTACTACTACCACTACTACTACTACCACTACCACCATCACTACTACTACTACCACTACCAGCATCACTACTATTACTACTACCACTACCACTACTACTACCACCACCACCATCACTACTATTACTGTTACCACTACCACTACTACTACTACTACCACTACTACTACTCCTACTACCACCACCACCACCACCATCACTACTACTACTACTACCACTACTACTGCTACTACCACCATCACTACTATTACTATTACTACTACTACTACTACTACCACTACTACTACTACTTCTACTACCACCACCACTACTACTACTACCACCACTACTACTACTACCACTACCACTACTACTACCACCACCACCACCACCACCACTACCACTACTATTATTACTACCACTACCACTACTACTACCACTACCGTTACTACTACTACTATTCCTAATACCACCACCAACACCATCACTACTACTACTATTACCACCACCACTACTACTACTTCTTCTAGGACTACCACTACTACTACTGCTACTACTTCTACTACCACTACCACTACCTCTACCTCTACTTCTACTACCACTACCACTACTACTACTATTACCACCACCACTACTACTACTACTACTTCTACTACCACTACCACTACTACTACTACTACTTCTACTACCACTGCTACTACCACTACCACTGCTACTACTACTTCTACTACCACTACCACTACCACTGCTACTACTACTTCTACTACCACTGCTACTACCACTACCTCTGCTACCACTACCTCTGCTACCACTACCATTAACACTGCTACTACTACTTCTACTACCACTACCTCTACCTCTGCTACCACTACCATTAACACTACTACTACTACTTCTACTACCACTACCATTACCACTTCTACTACTACCACTACCACTACCACTACTACTAGATCTGGAATGTTCCAAAATCTGAAACCTATTGAGTGCCACAACTGGAAAATTCCACACCTGACCTCACGAGGCCGGCTGCTGTGAAAACTCTGGTGTGCAACAATTTATTTCTAGCATCCCTATAGGCCACATACACACACACATGCCATAGTCAATCAAGACCGACTACTAGGAGAAGAAAGAGTTACCTGGCCATCTTCAGCTATGATATAATACTTTTAAACTATTAATTCTAATCATACTTGTGTGTGAATAAATGTACAGGTATAAGAAAATGATTGCATACTGAGAGCATGTTCAGGGGCTTAAGTACAGCTACCAGAGGCTGGAAAACAAAGTTTTGGCCAGGCCAGCCTACACCACTGTCTTCATGGCAGACCGAGCAAGACCACAGTCTGCCGTAGCAAGGAAAAGTGCTGAAGTCGGAGGTACCCAGCCAGAGGCGCATCACAAAAAATCAGGGTACCACACATTATCACTAAAAATGCACACAAAGAAGAAGAAGAAGAAGAGCATATAAATTCAGAGTCAGGGATGATGGTGGAGCCACATAATCACAGACTGTCCACATGAGTGACTGAAGTAGAGACATCTTTGCTTTCAGATGGTTTAGTGTACACAAACTTTTTGTGGGCCGAAAGACTTAGCACAGAGTAAGTGCATAAAGAAACAATGAAAGTGTACAGTGAAAAGTATATACCAAGAAAAGCTGTGTATGCTTGTAAGTGAATCAAAAAATTCAAAAATGGATAACTAGTCCACAGAAAATGCACAACTACTTGTTATTCTTCTCATGTCCATGCATGTAATACTCTCTATATATTGAAATTTCTTATATTTTACATCCTTCCCATGCTGTTAAGCATCATGTAGGGCTAGCATGGAAGATTGCCAAGATTTCCTGTTTTTGGCAAACTTTTCAACCTCATCAAGGGATGTCATTCCCACTAAGCTGGCCTCTCTTAACAATGTCCTATTTAGAGTTTAACGTGGTCAATCTCTTTTTCTTCAACCTTTTGTGTTCCACATCATAGCTTGTTTTGGGATTCTTTGGTTGTTTCTTCTCAGCACATGACTGACATATGTCCATCTTCTTTTTCTGATCACCCGTAACAGGTTGTTGTTTGCTCATCCGTATTATCTCTGTGTTGTCCTTGATGTCATTCCACTTTATACCGAATATATTCCTTTGGGATTTGTTTTCAAAAGAAACTAATTTGTTGTCTATTTCTTTAGTTGTTTTCCAGCTTTCACATGCATAAATGAGGGTAAATATTACATATTGATATGGTTGTTGTTAAATAACTCTGGCATGCTGGGATCTAGCTTTGGTTCTAATTTTGCAACACTTGATGCTGCTACATACCACCAAAAAACGATCAGTTGTTTTTCAGTCTGTGTGAATTTGTGACTTGCCTCCTAAATAAATAAATGAAACTGAATAAGTAATTTTTTTTTAAAAGAATATAATACTGTAATATTAAGGAATTTTTAAAGGATATTAACATTCTCCATCTTTCGGAAAGGTATTCCTACTGTATCACTGGCAAAGAACTGCCCTGATGGGCCCTCTGTCAAAAATGGCTACATCATGGCCAACACAGAGGCCACATGCAAGTGTGAACTAACTTCTCAGGGCTTCCCTCCTGGATATGCACAGTGGTTCAGGGAAAATGGAGATAAAGTAGGAGCAGTTGATGGAAATGGTTCGGCCTCACTCAAGCTTGTTTACGGTAGCACAGGTAAGACTAGGTATGGGCAGAAAACGAAGACTTTTTTTTTTTTTTAACTGTTGCTGTTTTCCTTCTGGAAGAGTAACCTTGACCTTTTTCTGCATCTAAGGTAACCTGACCTTGTTTTCTAAGTTACAATACAGGACATTCAAAGGTGTGTGTGAATGTATGTGGGTGGGCAGGTGGGGGAGGTAAAGTTAAATTTAAATTTTAACCCAAAACTTTCACCAGTACTTATAACTTAATAAGTTTATAACTTTACTCACAAATCTGCGAATCAGACCTACTTGTTGTACTTCTCTACAGAGTGAATTTTCTTCTAAACAACATTTCCACTCACATAATTTTTAGAGACTATAAGTGTCTCCTAAATACTGCCATTACAGATGAGAATACAGCATATTATGGGATGTGTTTTAAAATAGGAGACACTTAGGCATTCTCACCAAAGTAATATGATTCCTGTGACAAATTGTTAAAATACAGGACTGCCTCATATAATATGGGGTGGGTGGGCACTTTACCTAAGACGTGATTCAGGCAGGGAAGAATTACATTTTTTTTTGTGTTAAATCTCTGAAATGTATCCGGGAAACAAGGACCCCTATTTCTCTTTCCTTGATCTGAAAAACATTACATGTTATATGGGACAACAAGACAAAAAAAGCAGAGATAAAAAGTAAACCAGCAACTACCAGTAAATTACCAGTTAAAAGGGAGAAAAACAAAAACTTTTGGAAGTCGTCGGTTGCCATAACTGGTTTATATTATCAAAAACCTCGTAAAAAAGCAACCAATGAAATCGGGCCAGTAGACTGATGATGCTCAATTTGTATGGATGAGAATTAGCCGTTTTTTACTTTGGTTTGGCATGTGAAGATTTTGTAAAGATTAAATCTTGCCACATATATGCTAACAGAATTTCGCATGAACATTGACTTTCTGCTGATATTTGTAAAGCATGTTAAATTTTGGACTTTCTGCTGATGTTTGTAAAGCAAGTTAAATTTTGGACTTTCTGCTGATGTTTGTAAAGCATGTTAAATTTTACACTTAAAAAAATGTATAAAGTACTGAATGTTGTATAAAGAAGATCAGCATTTTTGGAAGGTCATCACGTAAATGTAAGACAGATACAGCTGTACCAGTTTCAAAAAAATCTTAGCATGATCACTGCTGATGCTGCTACATGTCACTGGGCTGAGGTACCTGGGCTTATAGACAACTGGATTCTTAACAGCATAACATGGTGTTTGAGAAGGTTATAATCTCTGCACATCAGACAATTCCATGAGCACTTTAATCTTATGACAGAGGATCTTTTGCACTGGTGAGAAGCCTGTCTAATGGGAGGTGATAAATTGGGTTTTGATCCCACACCCTAAGTCTGAGACTTACTGAGAGACTATATTTCTATCAACTAGATCAGTCTTCCTCATACTGTGCTCTATAGAGCCATTGAACTCCACCATTGCTATCTCAGGCTGTTCATTCATTCATTCATTCAGATTTCTGAGCCTTTACAGCTCATTGCTGCAGACAGGACTTGTCTCTATTCCTCTCTGTTCTTAACCTTCTCCTGCCAATTATCCACTCTAAGGACTTGTAGGTCTTCTCCCAGGTTGTCACGCCACCGTTGTCTTGCTCTGCCTCTTGGTTAATCTGTCTCCGTTAATCATTTCTGTATAAGCTTTTTTTGTCTGTCTGTTCTCATTCATCCTCTCCAAGTGTCTGAGTCATCTTAATCTGTTGTTTCTATCTCAGGCTATATGAGACACATTTAGTATATTCTTTATTTGTTTTTCATAGTATAAAAGAGCATTGGTAAATTTGTATTGCCAGCTTTTTTTTTGTCAGATCAGAGTAAAGAACATTAATAAATAAAAATTTCTCTCTCTCTGAACCTTAAGTGCCCAGGGCACATGGGGCTTCCGCAAGGGTTTTCCACAAATGCCTGTCTTTCGCCTTTTTTTCTGCTCTTGCCCAGGTGAGCCCTCTATTGCTCAACATCCTTTCTGTTGTTCTTCTCCATGTCTCTTTTGGTCTACCCTTACTTCTGCTCCCCTGTGGTGTCCATCTTAGTGCTATTTTTGGTAGTGAGTTGTCAGTCATTCGGAGCACATGTCCCAACCATCGCCAGCGTCTTTCCTCAATAATTGTTGTCAGTGGTTTCATCTGCATTTCTGCCAATAAGATGTTATTTCTTATGGTGTTTGGCCAAAATATTTTTTTAATTCTACGTAAACATTTAGTCTGGAAAGAATTCAACTTGTTTTCTATGGTTTTGGTGATTTTCCAGCATTCACTTCCATAGAGTAGTACACTTAGAACATTACTCTTAAATATCCTGATTTTCATATTTATGCTTAGTTTATTTGATTTCCATATAAAATAAAAATATACTCATTTAGAATTGCATTTTGCAAGTGGAGCTTTTTTTTTTTTTTTTTCAAGTAAATAAATGTGAAATATATTTTGTTCTTGATTATTTATTTAAGTAATAGGTTCTACAAGACTTGTAAAATTTAACTTTCTTTACTGAATGTTTGTTATATTAGTCATTCAGTCAATCATTTGCATGTCCCTTGCGAAACTTTGCCTCCCTAACAGCTTTCCTGTAGGCCTCTTGGTTGTAAGCAAGATGCCCTGCTGCTGATGCATCCATCTGCAGATCATCAACGATGTCTTGCAGCCATCTTTGCCTTGGTCTTCCTGTCTTTCTTTTTCCCATTATGTATCCTTCCAAGACAGTCTTCTCTAGATTATCATGATGTTTAATGTGTCCAAAATATTTAAGTTTTCTTTGTTTAATCTTCTTTACTAACCAGCCTTCTTCAGTTTTAAGTTCTTGTTGTATGGATACATGTGTTCTTTTTTCTGTCCATGATATTTGAAAAACTCTTCTGTAGCATTTACATTCAAAGGCATTTATGTGTTTCTCAGCTATTTTGTTAAGTGTCCAGGTCTCACAGGCATATGTTGTGATGGGAAAGATGCATGACCTTAAAAATCTTATTTTTGTAGTTCTGTCTGTTCCTCTCCACAGCTTCTTTAGTTGTTTTACTTTCTGAAGAGCGATAGATGTCCTCCTTTTAATTTCCCTAATTGTATCTCCATTATTAGTTAGTAGTGATCCAAGATATTCAAAACTCTCCATTTCTTCCAATTTTTCCTCATTGATACATATTTCAGCTGCCTTGTTTGTTTTATCAGACATCATCAATTTAGTTTTCTTTGCATTAAGATGGGGGTTTGTTATATTAGTATATAAAAATTTATGAAGGCTCTAACAAGGAGTGGTGTAAGGGCTACTGTGGTTTAAACAGTTTGAAAACCTCTGGATTATACTTATTCTGGCCCTTCAGAAACACTGGCATGGTCATCTTTGGCAGAACAACTGGCATGGTCATCTTTGGCAGAAACACTGGCATGGTCATCTTTTGCAGAAACACTGGCATGGTCATCTCTATCAGAAACACTGGCATGGTCATCTTTGGCAGAAACACTGGCATGGTCATCTCTATTAGAAACACTGGCATGGTCATCTTATGCAGAAACACTGGCTTGGTCATCTTTTGCAGAAACACTGGCATGGTCATCTCTGGCAGAAACACTGGCATGGTCATCTTTTGCAGAAACACTGTCATGGTCATCTCTATCAGAAACACTGGCATGGTCATCCCTATCAGAAACACTGGCATGGTCATCTTTTACAGAAACACTGGCATGGTCATCTCTGGCAGAAACACTGGCATGGTCATCTTATGCAGAAACACTGTCATGGTCATCTTTTGCAGAAACACTGGCATGGTCATCTCTGGCAGAAACACTGGCATGGTCATCTTTTGCAGAAACACTGTCATGGTCATCTCTATCAGAAACACTGGCATGGTCATCTCTATCAGAAACACTGTCATGGTCATCTCTATCAGAAACACTGGCATGGTCATCTCTATCAGAAACACTGTCATGGTCATCTCTATCAGAAACACTGGCATGGTCATCTCTATCAGAAACACTGGCATGGTCATCTCTATCAGAAACACTGTCATGGTCATCTCTATCAGAAACACTGGCATGGTCATCTCTATCAGAAACACTGGCATGGTCATCTTATGCAGAAACACTGTCATGGTCATCTCTGGCAGAAACACTGGCATGGTCATCTCTGGCAGAAACACTGGCATGGTCATCTCTATCAGAAACACTGGCATGGTCATCTCTATGAGAAACACTGGCATGGTCATCTCTATCAGAAACACTGGCATGGTCATCTCTGGTAGAAACACTGGCATGGTCATCTCTGGCAGAAACACTGGCATGGTCATCTCTGGTAGAAACACTGGCATGGTCATCTTTGACAGAAACACTGGCATGGTCATCTGGTAGAAACACTGGCATGGTCATCTTTGACAGAAACACTGGCATGGTCATCTCTGGTAGAAACACTGGCATGGTCATCTCTGGTAGAAACACTGGCATGGTCATCTCTAGCAGAAACACTGTCATGGTCATCTCTATGAGAAACACTGGCATGGTCATCTCTGGTAGAAACACTGGCATGGTCATCTCTGGTAGAAACACTGGCATGGTCATCTCTGGTAGAAACACTGGCATGGTCATCTCTGGTAGAAACACTGGCATGGTCATCTCTATCAGAAACACTGGCATGGTCATCTCTATCAGAAACACTGGCATGGTCATCTCTAGCAGAAACACTGGCATGGTAATCTCTAGCAGAAACACTGGCATGGTCATCTCTATCAGAAACACTGGCATGGTCATCTCTATCAGAAACACTGGCATGGTCATCTCTATCAGAAACACTGGCATGGTCATCTCTATCAGAAACACTGGCATGGTCATCTCTATCAGAAACACTGGCATGGTCATCTCTATCAGAAACATTGTCATGGTCATCTCTGGTAGAATAAGGTAGATAGAGGTGTATGGTGCAGTTTTACAAAGTGAGGGAGGAAGTGAGCAAGGTGAGAAAAAACGAATATAAAGTATGAGAATGTATAAATGAAAAACATACAACATCCGATATTTCGGCGTGAGCCTTATTCGAGGATACATGCAAAAACAAAATACAAACATATATAACTTATCTGAAGCGTCTTGCTCTCAGCAAAGCTTAAATGTGTGTGGAAGAAGGAGGAGAAAGAAAAAAAAAAAAAAAACGTTGCCTACAGACAAAAGATTCCCGATATAGCCAATCATAGCGAAGAAGCGGAGAGAGAGGAAGGCAATAGAAACATGATAGCCGCTAGAGGTGTCGGGTGGGGGGGGGGGGGGGGGAAGGGGAGAGAAAAGAGGACGCGAGAGATAATGAATGAAGAACTTAAACACCTACAGGGAGGAAATGTAAAACTGGTGAATGGGACAAGACCAATATGTTGGCAGAGAAGGAAATAGGATGGTGGTAGGGAGGGGTAACATAGAGAAAGAAATTAGAGTATAAAAAGGGCCAGTGGAAAAAGAAAGAAGTTACAGAAAGCTGAAGACATTGTTAATTCCAGCTGGGTGGAGACAGCCAGTCTGGAAAATAAGGCGCTGTTCTAAGACCCTCCGAGATCGTACATCTGCGGAACAAGAGCGGATCGCACTAACCGAAATGTCCTGTTTGCCCCTGTGGTTACCAAGGCAAAAATGTTTGGCCACAGGTGTCCAGGCCCTCTTAGAAATATCATTGAGATGCTGGCGAAATCGATCTCCTAACCGTAAGCCAGTTTCCCCTATGTACTTCAAACCGCAACGTTTGCACATGATAACATAAATGACATTTCGTGAAGTGCAGGTGAAGCCCTCCTGTACCGACAACGTGGATTTAGGGAAAGAGATCTGGCTGGCCTCGACAACAAATGGACAAGTGTTGCATCTACGGCGTCCACAACGTCTGGTACCATAAAAAGTGTCATCTGTCTTAAGATGACTACGAATTAAAAGGTCCTGAGGTTTTTGTCACGTCTGTAAGCCACCAATGGGGGTTCCCCAAAAAGTTCATGTGTCTCAGGCTCGGTCTGGAGGAGGTGGAGATGGCGAAACAGTATGTTTTAACTGCCAAGCTATGAGGGTGGTACGTGAGTACTAGTTTCACCCTGTCCGAGCAACAATGCGGTTTAGGGGTGAGGGCTTGTTGCCGAGATATGTGGCTAATGCGGATCCAAGACGACGAGAGAACGTGGTCTGGATAGCCGCGTTGACGGAAGAAATCTAGTAATTTGTGGCCTTGATCCTGGAAATCCAAATCCTCCTTACACAAACGTCGCAACCTAAGAAGCTGGGAAAAAGGAATAGAGTCCTTACACGATCTGGGATGGGAGGAAGAGTACAGGAGGTAGCTGTGAGAGTCTGTAGGTTTATAGTAGATAGAAGTAGTAAGCCCGGAGGGGCCGATAGTGACGGCAATGTCAAGAAAGTTAGCGGAAGTAGCAGAGATATGGGAGGTGAAAGAAATGACAGGATTGTATTCTTTAACAAAACTGATAAAGTTGTCAAGGTCTTCCTCTGGCATTGATGTGATCCCAATGCCATCGTCTATGTAGCGTCTATAGAAGGCGGGAAAAGGGCCTCTAAAGGCTCTCAGAATCTTGTGTTCGAAGTGGCCCATGAACAGACACGCGTAGCTGGGGCCCATCTTGGTACCCATGGCTACACCACTAATCTGGTCAAAGTAAAGGCCATTGAATTCAAAGAATTGAGTTGGAGGACAAGTTGTGTAAGGCGCAGAATAGTAGAAGTAGGAATAGAGGGATTGCGTCTTTTGTTCAGAAAGAACTTGACGGCCTGAAGTCCCTGGTCATGTGGGATGGATGTGTATAGGGATACTACATCAAGGGTGAAGATACGGTAGGTGTGACCAGGCAGGAGTGTAAGGGTCTCAAAAGTAATGAGAGCATGATTGGTGTCCTTGAGATAAGTGGGCAGACTAGTGACCAGAGGTTGAAAGATGCTGTCAAGAAAATCAGATATTTGTTCCGTAGGGCAGGAACAAGCAGACACTATGGGCCTTCCTGGGTTTCCTGGTTGTGAATCTTAGGGAGTAGATAAAAAGATGGTTTCCCTAAGCAGCTGTCGCGGATGTGAAGATGTGTAGCCGAGGGAGAAAGACCAGACTTGGTCTTGTGGATGAGTTCGTTGATCGTGTCTCGAACAAGGGCGGAGCTATCGTTTGTTGGAAGAAAGAATTGTACATCCAGGAGGCCATGGGCCAGCTGAGCAACACTAAATTTTATGCCTCTCGCCCTCAAGATCCGACTCTGGCCAACAACCACCATGTTCGAGACACGATCAACGAACTCATCCACAAGACCAAGTCTGGTCTTTCTCCCTCGGCTACACATCTTCACATCCGCGACAGCTGCTTAGGGAAACCATCTTTTTATCTACTCCCTAAGATTCACAAACCAGGAAACCCAGGAAGGCCCATAGTGTCTGCTTGTTCCTGCCCTACGGAACAAATATCTGATTTTCTTGACAGCATCTTTCAACCTCTGGTCACTAGTCTGCCCACTTATCTCAAGGACACCAATCATGCTCTCATTACTTTTGAGACCCTTACACTCCTGCCTGGTCACACCTACCGTATCTTCACCCTTGATGTAGTATCCCTATACACATCCATCCCACATGACCAGGGACTTCAGGCCGTCAAGTTCTTTCTGAACAAAAGACGCAATCCCTCTATTCCTACTTCTACTATTCTGCGCCTTACACAACTTGTCCTCCAACTCAATTCTTTTGAATTCAATGGCCTTTACTTTGACCAGATTAGTGGTGTAGCCATGGGTACCAAGATGGGCCCCAGCTACGCGTGTCTGTTCATGGGCCACTTCGAACACAAGATTCTGAGAGCCTTTAGAGGCCCTTTTCCCGCCTTCTATAGACGCTACATAGACGATGGCATTGGGATCACATCAATGCCAGAGGAAGACCTTGACAACTTTATCAGTTTTGTTAAAGAATACAATCCTGTCATTTCTTTCACCTCCCATATCTCTGCTACTTCCGCTAACTTTCTTGACATTGCCGTCACTATCGGCCCCTCCGGGCTTACTACTTCTATCTACTATAAACCTACAGACTCTCACAGCTACCTCCTGTACTCTTCCTCCCATCCCAGATCGTGTAAGGACTCTATTCCTTTTCCCAGCTTCTTAGGTTGCGACGTTTGTGTAAGGAGGATTTGGATTTCCAGGATCAAGGCCACAAATTACTAGATTTCTTCCGTCAACGCGGCTATCCAGACCACGTTCTCTCGTCGTCTTGGATCCGCATTAGCCACATATCTCGGCAACAAGCCCTCACCCCTAAACCGCATTGTTGCTCGGACAGGGTGAAACTAGTACTCACGTACCACCCTCATAGCTTGGCAGTTAAAAACATACTGTTTCGCCATCTCCACCTCCTCCAGACCGAGCCTGAGACACATGAACTTTTTGGGGAACCCCCATTGGTGGCTTACAGACGTGACAAAAACCTCAGGGACCTTTTAATTCGTAGTCATCTTAAGACAGATGACACTTTTTATGGTACCAGACGTTGTGGACGCCGTAGATGCAACACTTGTCCATTTGTTGTCGAGGCCAGCCAGATCTCTTTCCCTAAATCCACGTTGTCGGTACAGGAGGGCTTCACCTGCACTTCACGAAATGTCATTTATGTTATCATGTGCAAACGTTGCGGTTTGAAGTACATAGGGGAAACTGGCTTACGGTTAGGAGATCGATTTCGCCAGCATCTCAATGATATTTCTAAGAGGGCCTGGACACCTGTGGCCAAACATTTTTGCCTTGGTAACCACAGGGGCAAACAGGACATTTCGGTTAGTGCGATCCGCTCTTGTTCCGCAGATGTACGATCTCGGAGGGTCTTAGAACAGCGCCTTATTTTCCAGACTGGCTGTCTCCACCCAGCTGGAATTAACAATGTCTTCAGCTTTCTGTAACTTCTTTCTTTTTCCACTGGCCCTTTTTATACTCTAATTTCTTTCTCTATGTTACCCCTCCCTACCACCATCCTATTTCCTTCTCTGCCAACATATTGGTCTTGTCCCATTCACCAGTTTTACATTTCCTCCCTGTAGGTGTTTAAGTTCTTCATTCATTATCTCTCGCGTCCTCTTTTCTCTCCCCTTCCCCCCCCCCCCACCCGACACCTCTAGCGGCTATCATGTTTCTATTGCCTTCCTCTCTCTCCGCTTCTTCGCTATGATTGGCTATATCGGGAATCTTTTGTCTGTAGGCAACGTTTTTTTTTTTTTTTTCTTTCTCCTCCTTCTTCCACACACATTAAGCTTTGCTGAGAGCAAGACGCTTCAGATAAGTTATATATGTTTGTATTTTGTTTTTGCATGTATCCTCGAATAAGGCTCACGCCGAAATATCGGATGTTGTATGTTTTTCATTTATACATTCTCATACTTTATATTCGTTTTTTCTCACCTTGCTCACTTCCTCCCTCACTTTGTAAAACTGCACCATACACCTCTATCTACCTTATTTATATTAACCAGTTTTACTGCAGTCGCCATCCCTTTTATCTCTGGTAGAAACACTGGCATGGTCATCTCTAGCAGAAACACTGGCATGGTCATCTCTATCAGAAACACTGGCATGGTCATCTCTATCAGAAACACTGGCATGGTCATCTCTATCAGAAACACTGGCATGGTCATCTCTGACAGAAACACTGGCATGGTCATCTCTAGCAGAAACACTGTCATGGTCATCTCTATGAGAAACACTGGCATGGTCATCTCTAGCAGAAACACTGGCATGGTCATCTCTGGCAGAAACACTGGCATGGTCATCTCTGGCAGAAACACTGGCATGGTCATCTCTGGCAGAAACACTGGCATGGTCATCTCTGGCAGAAACACTGGCATGGTCATCTCTGGCAGAAACATGCTGTATTTTGTCAGCCAAGGTTCAGTCTCTTTCCATTTGTTTGGCATGTCTCTTTCCATTTGTTTGGCATGTCTCTTTCCACTTGTTTGGCATGTCTCTTTCCACTTGTTTGGCATGTCTCTTTCCACTTGTTTGGCATGTCTCTTTCCACTTGTTTGGCATGTCTTTTTCCATTTGTTTGGCATGTCTCTTTCCACTTGTTTAGCATGTCTCTTTCCATTTGTGTTTCATGTGCTCTGATTTATATATTATATATCCATATCAAGAACTGGAAGTTACATTAATTAGATATATTAATCATTAGATCCGAAATATGTCTGTCGACCAGAGACCAGTCTTAAAGTGCCTGCACCGAGTGAAGTGACCTACAGTCCACAGTACGCAGGTATGTCTTTTTAATGAGGAAGCATGAGATGTTTTATATTTTCTCTGAAAGATGTATGATAAAGGGCAGAATGTCAGACGGGCCTGCGTGCCCAATTCTTAACCCTTTTGAAATAAAGATCAATCAATCAATCAATCAATCTGTATGGTGATTCCAGTGTCTGTACCATATCTGTTGCAGATAGCCAAGTCATTTCAGTTGTTCATGTGGCTTTTCCTTTGCAGGATTTTGCCATCTTGATAGCCAATTTAAAAAAACATTTCATTGCCTACCAAGAATGACTTCTTCAGTGAGTGTGGTGCTTAAAGTATCAGTGATGTCCTGAGCCAACTATCTCAGTCACCCATTTCTCATTTACCAGAAATCATATTCTCTATCTATTAATGCTTTCTCTGGGTCACTGCATGTCCATTTACAAATTTTGTTTATTTTTTTATTTAAATAAAATGCTATTTTTTGTTGAATCTCCCCAAAATATGAACTGGAAGACTTTTGTAGTTGGTGCTGTGATGAAGAGTTGGAAATGAAGTTAAGTCAGATGAGGGAAATCTTGCACCAGTTTGTGTGTGTGTGTGTGTTTGTATGTGTGTTTGTTTGTTTGTTTGTTTTTTTGTTCTAGAAGCAAAACTTAGAACATTCTCGGGGGAATCCAATGTCACTGAGGTCGTTCTGATTCTGTGCCACTGGCCAGGCTGCCAGATCAAAACAGTTTGATGCCAGGAAGTACTTCATAAACTGTAAATGTGGTCAGGGCCACCCTTGGTACATTAGTCCTAAAGACAAGGTCATCATTGTTATCAAAACTAACATGAAGTTTTCTGGAACATAAAGGATTTCTAAGTTCATTCTTTTGAGAAGTGCAGGATTCCTTTTTAAAGACCTGTATACATATTTGTTTTTTTTAATTGCTTTTGTGATTATTTTACATCTCTGCATAAAGAATTCATTAGAGAATTGTTTTAAAAAGTTGAGAGGAAGTTTTTAATATGAAAGAAATAATACAACAGCGGCAGCATTTCATCCACTGGTCTTCTTGTGGTGGGAAATGACACAGATACACAAATGACACAGATACACAAATGACACAGATACACAAATGACACAGATACACAAATGACACAGATACACAAATGACACAGATACACAAATAACACAGATACACAAATGACACAGACACATAAAGGACACAGGTACACAAATGACACATATACACAAATGATAAGACACATAAATGACACAGATACACAAATGAAACTCTCATAATTAATATCTTGAAACTGATGCATATTCCCTATGAAAAGCTAAGTAAAACTTTCAAATACTTTACTTTTTTTCTTTTGCCCCTGCATTATTCTTTTCCTTGTATCCAGAAGAAGACTTGTGGCCAAAATATTGGTTTCTGTTTTGATTATTTTGTTCAAGGACATTCCCTTTTACTTCTTCTTCTTCTGTCTCCCTGGAGCTGTGAGCTGGTGTTCTCTGCAGCGGATGCTGTGAAGATGTTGAGCCATAACTTCATGTCAGACTGGGAGCAGGTTATAGCAACTACTTTTGTTTTGTTTCTTATATGGGATGTTGTACTTTTGTTTTGTTTCTTATATGGGATGTTGTACTTTTGTTTTGTTTCTTATATGGGATGTTGTACTTTTGTTATTTCCAATGTTTAAGATTTTTTTTTTATTGAAGGCTATATTTTGAAATTATTTTTCATTCACTTGTTCGGACTTCTGTATCATTTTAAAATCACTTTCTTTATTTATTTTTGTCAACAGTTGGTCCAGAAGCTTTAACCATTGACATGTCAGACACGTTCCCCCTTTGCCCATCTGAAAACCGCACCTTCCGAATCACCTGTAAGACTCCCGCTAAGAATGTTGTTCCTAAACCACTCTTCACGATTGTTATCGAGAACAAAATTGAGGCTGAAAACAAACAAGGACTGTTTGATTCAGTTTCACAAAATTACTACTGGACCCATCTGTTCAGGCCTGATTCTGGTGGCCTCTTGAGGATATACTGCAAGACGACCAATGAAATCTTCAGCACTTTGTTCTATGAGTTTGAAAGACCACTCAATATTGATGGTAAAAAATAAATCTGTGATAGTTGTCTGTTATTCTAGTTCTTTAAGTGGCAATATTAAGTTTCTTTATTTCTTTATTTTAATTGTAAAAATAAATTACCAAATTGAGCCAACAGATTGAAGAGAGCATCAGTATGAATGGCCATATATATCATCATCATCATCATCAGGTGCCGTGCCAACTGGCATTGGCTTTTATTCTTCTCCAGAGTACATGGTCCTTCATGCAGGCCATTAACTCAGTTGGTGATCTCCTCTCACACCATCTCGTCAGATTGTCCAGTATCATTTCTCTCTTTCTTCCTCTGGATCTTCTTCCTTCTATTTTTCCTGTTGTTATAATATTTTCAATGCCCCCTCTTCTCATTGCATGTCCTATGAAAGTTCATTGTCTCTCTCTTATTTTTTTTACAAGATTTTTTTGTCTCTCCAGTTCTTCTATTACAAATTTTTATTAGTTATTTTTGCTGTCCAGGGGATTTGCAACATTCTTCTAATAAAACACATTTCTGCTGCTTCCAATGATTTTTGTGCAGACCTGCTTATTGTCCATGATTCACTTCCATATAATAAGACAGGTTCAACATAGCATTTTATGACTCATTATATATATATATATGTGTGTGTGTGTGCGTGCACGTATATACACACAGTTACAGAGTAGAACCAGTGAGATATACACTGTATCAATGCTGTGTTATCTGACAGATTTCTCTTGCCTGGTATGAAAATTAACAATGAACTCAATTCAAGGACCTTCACTTGTAGGAGTGTAGTGGCCACAATAAAGACTTTTCAGCAGCAGAATCAATGTTTTTCACCAGTTTCCCAAACTCTCCATATATTACTGAATTCTTTCCAGAATATCTGACGTTAAATTAATTTTCCATGTTCAGCTGAGTTTAACCCTAAAGTTAAAGGTAAAGGTAAAGGTAATCCTGTCATGCCTTAGAGGCACATAGGGATATGGTGTTAGTGCCCATATTTTCCTTGACCTGTCAGCACACTAGAGGGTGATATGGTCAGTATCACACCTGGCCGCCTTTCCTTCCGCAACTCCAGAAGAAGTCGGGTACCCATTTCTACAGCTGGGTGATTGGGGTGCCTCCGGCTGGATTCGAACCACAAACCTTCGCCTTGAGAGACCAGTGCACTGACCACTTCACCACTAAGATTCCTATGAAAATTTCAATACTTTCATCCTGTTTTAACACCATTTTTCATCTGATAAAAGAAAGAAGGCCTGGTCATGTATGACAGCTGACTCTTCAGCTCCACCCAGTTATTCTTTTTTTTCCTCTGGCCTACAGAAAATGATAATGGAAGGTTCCACGTGGATCCAAGTGAAATGAAGAAAGGTATAGACAAAGAGGCAATGTACATAACATATCAATGATACTCAAAACACTACATTTAGTCAAGCAGGCATCCTTGTCAGATGAGATGTTTGCAGACTCATTATCAAAAGAGCTATCATTCAGTGAAAGAACGGGACATGTGAACATTTACCATTGAGTTTTTGAGACACCCTGTAATTATTTACTGGGCAGGATTTTGTCTCAGTATCTGTTTTCTTTCATAAACTAACAATCATGTGTACAGTGTACAAAGATGTCCAGCTTGCAGGAAGGTCCCACACATTTTCAGAGAGTAGACAAGCAAAAAGGCAATGGACATATTTTGGTCACGTGATGAGAAGAAACAGTCAGAGAATCCCAAAACAAGCTATCGAGCAGAGCAAAACAGGTTGAAGAAATAGAGGTCGACCACATGAGACTCTAAAGAGGAAACTGTTAAGAGAGGCCAAATTAGTAGACATAAAATCTCTTGATGAGGTTGAAAAGCTTGCTGAAAACAGGAGAACTTGGCAAACTACCATGTGAGCCCTATATGATGTTTAATGACATATGAAAGATGTAAGATCTAAGGCAAGCAAAAGACAACAGAAATGGCTTGGATATTTAGAGAGAACAGAGGAGGATAGACAAACAAAGATGGACTATACAGAAGTGACAACAGGGGAAAGACCAAGCGGTAGACCTAGACATTGATGGGGAGACAACCTAGAAGAAGATTTGCATGCTTTTGGAATCTACAATTGGCAAGAAAAGATCAAGAGCAGAGAGGAATGGAGATGTGTCTTGTCTGCAGCAGTGAGCCTCAGTGGCTTGGAAAGCTGCTAAATTCAGCAACTGCTCAAAGAAGAAGAAGAATAAGAAGAAGAAGATTGTGTGCAATATCTTGACTCCAAAGATCAACAAAAACATTTTCTAAGACACCGACAATAAACAGCTATAATAGTGAAAATGAATAGAAAACAATGTCCCCGGAGGAAGTATTTAAGTTACATTGGATCTGATCTGCAGTGGGGGTCACTGGAATGAAAGCCCATCATATGCTGGAGACCAGCTTTGTAGTTAACGGGAGATAACAGAAGATAGGAATGAATCTTTGTGTTAGGATTTTTTTTTCATGTCTTGGTTTACTCTTCCTGTCTGTGATTCTCCTCAGTTAACCCCTTAGTGGTGGATTTGACAAATACCTAATTGTAGTTATGACACTAAATAATGTGCAGATTATTAAACAAACTTCCGGTTAATATTATAATGTATCAAATTATTCCAGATCCCCCAAGGCTTCCGCCAGTTTTTAAAGCATCTGACAACCAGCCAGAAACTGGAACCAATATGGTTTATGTTGCTGAGAGAGGCGACATAAGTCTGACCTGCAGAGTTGATGGAGGGTTCCCAAAAGTTAGTAACGTCACCATTGTGTGTGGCGCCAACAAGAACACCATGCAGGGTACACTGGCTACCATCAGTGTGAGAATCCCTGATGGGACAAAACAACTTCTGTGCCACTGCTCAGCATGGCATGTGTCAAAATGTTATGATAAACAAACAGAAGTGGTTCTAAAGCTCAGAGAACCAGGTACTTTTTATGTTTTTAATCAAAATATGTTGCTGATGCATGTTTACTTTTGTCTGTTGATAGATCAGAATTACCAGATCTTGAATGTTTAATATCAGGTGTGTCAGGCAGGGTTCTTAAACTGTGAGTAGCAGTATCCAAGAGTTTGTAAAGCTTTTTATGGGTGTCATGAAACCATGCTGTGAGAGATTCCTTGTTTTTGATACTGTAATCTCTCTAAAACTGCAAATTGTCATTCTTTGCAGCTGAAACTGTGATGATGGGCATTGATTGGGCACATGGGACCCAACTAGAAGGTCTTGATTTTGCAGATGACATAACTCTTATCTGTAACAATGTGAATTCAGTGCAAGAAAAAACAGATACCCTGTCTTCACTGGCTAGTAAAATAGGACTTGAAATTAACATAGAAAAAACAAAAATAATGAAATTTCCCACTAATCAAGAAGGAAAAATATACATAGAAGTAACAGCTGTTGTAGAAGTAAACCAATCTGCATACCTCGGCAGCTACATAGACCAGGATGGTGACACCAGAAAGGAAGTTAGAATTAGAAATGCAAAAGCAGCATTGACCTTCAAGAATCTTGAGAACATATGGCACTCCAAAGTTATAAGCACAAAAACCAAGCTAAGATTATTCAGTTGAAATGTAATATCCACCCTCATTTATGCATGCAAAAGCTGGAAAACAAATGAACAAGAAATTAGAGTCTTTTGAAAACAAATGCCTAAGGAAAATACTTGGTATAAAGTGGAACAAGTTCAAGAACAATGCAGAGATAAAACAGGTGACTGAACAACAACCAGTCTCATGGGTGATCAGAAAAAGGAGATGGACATATGTTGATCATGTGATGAGAAGAAACAATCAGAGAATCCCAAAACAAGCTATCAAGTGAAACACAACAGGCGAAGAAAAAGAAGTTGATCATGTGAAACTCTAAAGAGGACATTGTTAAGAGAGGCCAAATTAGTAGGCATAAAATTTCTTGATGAGGTTGAAAAACTTGCCAAAAAACAGGAAAACTTGGCAAACTACCATGCATGATGTTTGATGGCACTGGAAGGATGTAAGTTGTAAGTATTTTATTATCACTTCTATGAATTAACATCATTTAATTTATCTTATCTGTAAATGCTTTAAGGAAGTCCAGATGGAAGCAATTCTCAGACAAGCAACATCGATCTGAGTCTTGGCCTTGGTGTTGGACTTGGATGCCTCATCATCTTACTTGTCATTGTCGTCGCTGTTGTCATTATTGTATTCAAAAGGAAGGAAAAGCAAATTAAGAAAAAACAAGATGTACAGTATAGCGAGGCTACCATCTCACCCAGTAGTCCTGGTTATCAGTACATGCCTTTTGTGCCAGGTAAGAATCTTCTTATATCTTACATCTTATATCTTATATCCTTCCTGTGCTGTTAAACGTCGCATAGGGCTCGCACAGTAGATCACCAATTTTCCCTGTCTTCAGCGAGCCTTTCAACCTCATCAAGGGATTTTATGCCTGTTAATTTGGCCTCTCTTAACAATGTCCTCTTCAGAGTTTCACATGGTCCTGTTGTGTTCCATTTTATAGCTTGTTTTGGGATTCTCTGATTGTTTCTTCTCATCAAGTGACCAACATATGTCCATCTCCTTTTCCTGATCACCCATGAGACTAGTTGTTGTTCAGTCATCTGTCTTATCTCTGCATTGTTCTTGAATTCGTTCCACTTGATGCCGAGTATTTTCCTTAGGCATTTGTTTTCAAAGAGTCTAATTTCTTGTCTGTTTCTTTAGTTGTTTTCTAGCTTTCACATGCATAACTTTTGAATTCCATATGTTCTCAAGATTCTTGAAGATCAATGCTGCTTTTGCAATTCTGATTCTAACTTCCTTTCTGGTGTCACCATCCTGGTCTATGTAGCTGCCAAGGTATGCAAATTGATTGACTTCTTCAGGTAAGAATATAACATTTAAAATCACCAAGTTTTGAACTACATTTGTGAGGAAAGAAGTTTTTAACAAAACAAAAACAAAAAAATTACTGAAATCTAATAAGAAACTAGACCATTTCTGTACCACGTTGGAAATACCTTTCACACAATAATTAGTTTACATATTGTTTGATAATTCAGAAATTTCATGATCCAGAAATTCAAATACCTTAAAGCTGTAATGACTTTGTAAGGAAAAATCTTACATCTTACATCCTTCCCATATTTTCATATGGAAAATGCAGAGTAGAAATTAGAAACAGAAGAGGTCAAGTGAAATCTGCATTTCAGAAAATGAGTAACATTATGAAAAATATTCTTATCAATGAATGTTAGAAAATAGGTCTTAAAATACTATATTGAGCCTATCTTGTTATACAGAAGTGAATCATGGACAATGGACAGGTCTGCACAAAGATCATTGAAAGCAATAGAAATGTGGTTATAAGAAGAATATTGCAAATTCCCTAAACAGCAAACATAATTAATGAAGAATGTATGAGCATAGCTGGAGAGACAAAAAAATCTTGTCAAAAAAAATGTGAGAGAGATAATGTATTTTTATAGGGCATGAATGAGGAGAGGGGCTTTGAAAATGTTATAACAACAGGAAAAATAGAAGGAAGAAGAGCCATAGGAAGACCGAGAGAAATGATAGTGGACAGTCTGACGGGATGGTGTGAGAGGAGATCACCAACTGAACTGATGCCCTTCAAGAAGGATCAGATACTACAGAGAAACTTATTAGCCACCACCAACCATCATGGCACCTGATGATGATGTTTGATGATGTTTTCTTAGATAGTCATTTTAGAACAGGTAAACCACATCACATATAATTCATATTACATTTTCTCTGTTTAATCTATTAAATATAAAAAAAATTAAAGATAAAAAAAAAAACTCAACTATTTTGGACACATTAAACGTCATGATAATCTAGAGAAGACAGTCTTGGAAGGGTACATAATGGAAAAAAGAAAGAGAATAAGACCAAGGCAAAGATGGCTGCAAGATATCATTTGTAATCTGCAAATGGATGCATCAGCAGCAGGCCATCTTGCTTATAACTGAGAGGCCTACAGGAGACCTGTTAGGGAGGCAAAGTTCCGCAAGGGACATCCAAATGACTGACTGACTGACTGACTGACTGTTTAATCCTCCTTACTAGCCAACCCTTTTCAGTATTAAGTTCTTGTAGTATGGATATATTTGTTCTTTTTTTGTGTCCATGATATTTGAAGAACTCTTCTGTAGCATTTACATTCAAAGCCATTTATGTGTTTCTCAGCTGTTTTGTTAAGTGTCCAGGTCTCACAGGCATATGTTGCGATGGGAAAGATGCATGACCTTAAAAATCTTATTTTTGTAGTTCTGTCTGTTCCTCTCCACAGATTCTTTAGTTGTTTTACTTTCTGAATAGCAATAGATGTCCTCCTTTTAATTTCCCTCATTGTATCTCCATTATTAGTTAGTAGTGATCCAAGATATTCAAAACTCTCCACCTCTTCCAATTTTTCCTCATTGATAATATTTCAGCTGCCATATTTTTTTGTCACTTGTCATCAATTTAGTTTTCTTTGAATTAAGATAGAGGTTTTGCTCTTCACTGTTTTACTCCCCAAAAAATCTGAGTGATAGAATCTTTTTGTGTCATGACATCATTCCCCTCTGGGTATCATGATTTTCATTCAGACAAAACATTGATGGCTTCCCTATCAAACACTTTCTGGTGGGGAGTTGTAGATAATGATGTTCATTAATACATTGATCTCTAGTGGCTAGACTTCTCCTTGTCCTACCGGAGTCCTTGGTTCAAGCCTCAGGTAATTTTCTTGTCGTTTTTCTTTCTTTCATGTCTAAAAGTTCTTTGTTAATGATTTTTTCAAGGTCTAACCATACAGCTAACAATACAGAGATAAGACAGATGAGTGAACAACTACGTATCTCATGGGTGATCAGAAAAAAGGAGATGGACATAATGTGGGTCATGTGATGAGAAGAAACAGTCAGAGAATCCCAAAACAAGCTATCAAGTGGAACACAACAGGTCGAATTAAAAGAGGTCGACCACGTGAAACTCTATAAAGAGGACACTGTTAAGAGAGGCCAAATTAGTAGGCATAAAATCCCTTGGTGAGGTTGAAAAGCTTTCTGAAAACAGGAAAACTTGGTGAACTACCTTGCAAGCCCTATGTGACATTTAACGACAAGGGAAGGATGTAAGATGTAAGAACCATACAAATCTGTGCTCTGTTGTTTTATTGTGCAAAGGCCTCATTGTTTCCTATTTGTAAAAATTTGTGGCTAGAAGTATGCTACAACATATCTGACAGGAGGTGGCCTACAGGTGTATTACAAGCAAAGCTGTACAGTGTGACCATATTGACGTATAATGTGTGAAGAAAAACCTTTACAATTTGTGAAATAAAATGAAACAATCACATTCATGTTTTTGTTGTTGTTGTTTTTTGGTTTTTTTTTTTTCATGTTTTTGGGTTTTATGATAAATGACTTTTTAAAAAAAACCCAGCATTTATTTTGGGAAAACTTTTAAATCTGCAGGAAGATCTGGTCCCCCATGTGTCCCACTTCCCAGTCTACCAGACCAGAGTGACTATGACTTGATAACACTGGACGCTGATGCAGTTCACACATCATCTGCCAACGGAAGCGCTATGAGAAATGAAAGTGTAACTGATCCATTGGAAGGTTTGTTCTGTGATGAAATGGCTCACTTTATTTGCCTGTGTATGATGCTGTATAATATGCCTATCTGTATCCATCTATACTCACAGCAGTCCATCCAGCTGCTACACATTAGTTTTTCTGCCTAGCTCTTATTTGTCTGTTTATCTCTAATTGTCTGACAGTTTATGGTTGTATATCTGTGTATGTTTGTTTGTTTGTTTGTTTGTTTGCCTGCTTGTTTGACAAAGAGGAGATTGCAAGAGCTTCCTTGGATAGGCTGTGTATGGAGGATAACATCTGGTTGAATGACAACAACCACATCAGGAGGATGGTTGAATTGGGGGAGACGTCGATGTTTTTCCGAAAGAAGTGGTTTAACTCATGTTACCTACAACCAGCGTGTGATTGGCTGCATCATTAGGTGCACACTTCAGTGGGTGTTGGAACGGAAGGTGGAGCACAGAGTGCAGGGATGCCAATCTCTGATTACTGCTACAGTTTGTCTGTCTGCATATGTCTTTCTGTTCATCAACATGTCTGTTAATCATTTATTTGCCTGATTTCTTTATACTTTTATTATATTCTTTTCTCTTTCTAAACATCTGAATTCCAACTTCTTTTTTTTAAACTCTCATTCATCCACTTTTCATCTCATCACAGTCTCTTTGTAATGGGGTTAACTTTCACTTTATTGTAATATAATACTTTCTCTTCAAATACTGACAGTTATGTTTTTTAGCGTAATCAAGTGTGCCTGGACTTGCAGGTAGACATTATTCTTTGTCAGAGGAAGATTTCCCTACCATAAGTGTACAGGAATCCATTTTTAGTGCTGGATTAACTGGAGGATGCCGATAATTGATCTTTTTTTATTTCTAGCAGTTTCCTACATCATTCTAAATCATTACCTTATATTCTTCCTCTTCTTTCCTTCTTTCTTCTTCTTCTTTATTTCTTTCTTTTTTCTTCTTTCTTTCTTTCTTTCTTTCTTCTTTCTTTCTTTCTTTCTTTCTTCTTCTTCTTCTTCTTCTCCTCCTCTTCTTCTTCTTCTTCTTCTTCTCCTCCTCCTCCTTTTTCTCCTTCTTCTTCTCCTTCTTCTCCTTCTCCTTATTTTTCTTCTTCTTTCTCCTTCTTCTTCTTATCTTCTTCTTCCTCTACTACTCTTCTTCTCTTCTTCTTCTTCTACTCTTCTTCTTATTCTCCTCCTACTGCTCCTCCTCTTCCTGCTTCTTTGTGTCATGGTTTCCAATTAAGCTGTGATATTCTGCATCTTTTAGCCCAACACTTCTGTCCTTGACATGGCTTGTTCTTGCTGCCAGGTTTGCCTTCCAATTTCTCCCTGTTCACTCAAACAGATTGTTATCTAGCTCCAGGGACACCACTGTGAGTTAGAATGAGAACTGGGTCTTGATTAGCTTTGGTTCAGTAGTGGATGCAGTCACTAGACTATCAGTTCATTATAATTCAAGCACAAACTGTCAGATGTCTTGATAATTTAGAGAAGACCGTCTTGGAGGGGAACATAATGGGAAAAAGAAAGAGAGGAAACCAGGGTGAAGATGGCTGCAAGACATCGTTGATAATCTGCAAATGGATGCATCAGCAGCAGGGCATCTTGCTTACAACCGAGAGGCCTACAGGAGTGCTGTCAGGGAGGCAAAGTTTTGCAAGGGACATAGTAAAATGAGTGACTGTTCAGATGGGAAGCAATAAAGTTTTCACACAGTGAAGTGATAGAGCACAGTGAAGTGATAGAACACAGTGAAGTGATAGAGCACAGTGAAGTGATAGAGCACAGTGAAGTGATAGAGCACAGTGAAGTGATAGAGCACAGTGAAGTGATAGAGCACAGTGAAATGATAGAACAGTGAAGTGATAGAACACAGTGTTGTATGGTTAGCATTTGAAATATTGTACACAGAGTGTTTTAGTTGTGAGAGAAATGAAAATGACAAGAGAATTACCTGGGATTTGAACCATGGACTCCACTAGAACAAGCAGATGTCTAGCCATGAGAGTACTGTGCACTAATCAACTTGGCTGTCAATATTGGGAGATATGAACTAGCCTGAGTCTCAACGAAGAGTCCTTCAGATATCATGGACACAAAAAAGAACAAATATATCCATACTACAAGAATTTAATATTGAAGAAGGTTGGCTAGTAAAGAGGATTAAACAGAGAAAACTTAAATATTTTGGTCATATTAAATGTCATGAGAGTTTGGAGAATACTGTCTTGAAAGGGTACATAAAAGAGAAGAAGACTAAGGCGAAGATGGCAACAAGACATTGTTGATGAATTGTAAATGGACGCATAAGCAGCGGGGCACCTTGTTTATAGCTGAGAGGCCTCCAGGAGAGTAGTTAAGGAGGCAAAGTTCCACATGGGTCATGTTAATGAATGAAAGAATGAATGAGTGAATGAGTGAATGAATGAATGAAGTCTCACTGTAATCTTTATTTTATGAATATTCATGAACTGTATCAAGTTGGAATATGTAGATTTGTTATGAGTTTTTCATGTAACTGATTTAGATGCTTTGTTCATCAGGAAATGATGCAGAAAATGGCTACATTCAACCTATATAGGACAGAAGTTGTTGTTCGATGTACATATCTACAGATCCTGGTACTTAAGTGGATGAAATGCCTTTTGTGAATGCAAGTACTTTCACATAATATGTAGTTTCTTGATGTGGTTTTATGAATATCTCCTTCCTTCTGTGGTGATCTTTGACACTTGTGAAAAAAACACAGTTAGCAACTGTGAGCGCAGTCTGTACCAAAGGAATTTACAGTTTTAACAAAAGACCGAGAGAAATGATGCTGGACAGTCTGACGAGATAATGTGAGAGGAGATCACCAACTGAGCTAATGGCCTGCATGAAGGATTGGGTACTCTGGAGAAGCATAGTAGCCAACGCCAGTTGGCATGGCACCTGATGATGATGAACAAAATTTTATTAAATCACAGATAGTCTGAATAAAGAAGTATTAAATATGACCTTTGATAACTGACTGATTTTTAAAAAAAATAAATTTGCTTGCTTGTAAATGAATTCTTGTTAAATAAGTGGATTGCTTTTTAGTTCTTTTAGCATTGATATGTTGTCACATTTACTTCATTTATGTTTCTTAGAGGGGCTTATGCTAAAGTATTGGTTGTTTTTGTTGCATTTTATTCTTTTTTTTTTTCTAAATTGATTCTTGCAACTTTTGTCAAATTGTAACATGCATAGTTAGCCACCACTGCTTTATTGTTTCATTTTTACTTCAGTCATCTGTCAGTTTTACTGCAGCCATCTGTCAGTTTTAATGCAGTCATTATTACACTTTATATGACTGATAGGGCCACTTTTACTGAAAAAAGTTGCTGATACGCTGAACTATATTCTATTTGCTGTCGTGATATTATTGCTGAAATAATGAACCGAAATGTTTGTTATGGTTTCTGATAGACTGAACCATGAAATGTTTGTTATGGTTTCTGATAGACTGAACCATGAAATGTTTGTTATGGTTTCTGATAGACTGAACCATGAAATGTTTGTTATGGTTTCTGATAGACTGAACAGTGAAATGTTTGATATGGTTGCTGAAATACTAAACTGTGAAATGTTTGATATGGTTGCTGAAATACTAAGGTGTGAAATGTTTGATGTGGTTGCTGAAATACTAAGGTGTGAAATGTTTGGTGTGGCTGGTGAAATACTAAGGTGTGAAATGTTTGGTGTGGTTGCTGAAATACTGAACTAAGACATATTTAATATGACTTCTGATATAAACTATGAAATATTTGATATGACTTCTGATATACTGAACTATGAAATATTTGATATGACTTCTAATATACTGAACTATGAAATGTTCTAGACTGTTAATGTTGGAGCATACAACTCGAATTCCTGTTTAATTTAAATAATTTCTCTCTTGATATTTTCACTGTACCGTGAGAACAAATCTGATGAAAGGACGCAATCTTGCCTAACTCTTCACTTTATTGGTTCATATTTGCTTATCATATTTTCTACCCTGATGGTTGGTTCTTAATTGCAAGTTATTGTTCTCAGATCTTAACAGTCGATATTTATGTCCTTCGACAATTTCACAGATTCCTTGTGTTTTATTTTATCAAATGCAGTAACATGCTTTGTAAAGTTGCTAACTTGTGTTAAATGAACAATGAAGTAGTTGATGCATTTGCTTATACAGTCTATGATAAAGTGTTTGATGAAGATGTTGGGATGTTGATTTTGGAGCAAATGGCTAATCTTTTAAGACATGAAATATTTGGCTGACATTATGAAGTGTTCCCAAAAACAGTATGTCCATCTACATATGGGGATCAATTTTAGAGCATATATGCTCAGAATTATGAAGAGACCTGCAACAAATAAGTATTTGGAGAATGTATGTGTGTGTTGCTGATAAGTGAATACATAAAAGTGTTTATTATGTTTGAAACTAGCTAAGCAACTAATTGTTTTCATGAGGGAGAATAAAAAAAGGTAAAAAACAATTTGAACATTACACGGTAGTCACAACAGATAGAAGCTGATGCAACACAACATGTTCACAATGGCTAGTTCAAACAAAGACAGTGCAGCACCCAATCCCCCTAGTCTAGTTGATTTCAAGATAAAATAAACATGGACACTCCATTACGGAGTTGCACTACTTTGACTTACATATTGTAGTGAGAATTCTTTGAGCAGATGGAATTCTGCTATACCTGCTGAGATTCACTATAGGATGTTGGCTTGGTATAAAAGTGAAAACAGCGTGATTCATTGAGAGTTTAAGAGTAAATAGAAAGATGAGAAGCAGGAAGCAGGAAAGAACAAGTCTAATCGATGCAGCTGTCAAAAACATTATGGCTGCACCATCCAAACAAAGAAAAAAAGTTCCAGTTATATTTTATTCATTACTTTAACCAGTTTTAAATGTTCTGCTTTTTCTGTGAGAACTTCATTGTTTGTTTTTCTTGCATTTGTTTGTGTTGTACAATGAAAACAAGATGCCTGACAGCATCATTGCTAAAATGAATCAAAATATGATCCGGGTTATCTTCTTCTTCTTCTTTGTTCGCTTCTACCACCAAGACTGCCCCGTGATCCTCCTGAAATTACTCCTGTGGTCCACGATAAGTCCCGTGGTCCTACTGTGGTCCCTGAAAGGATCACACGAGATCCCCGAGAGGACCACAAGAGGTTCAGGGTATCGCAGGGCTTGAGCCTGTATTCTCGGTGGGTCACAGAAGTGGGATTGCGTGCCATCGCGGTTGTTGTTGCACCATTTTGATCTAGAGTTGGACTTTCTCACCGAAAAACCTCGACGTATTTTGAATATCAGTATATCCCCGCTGGATGAGAGGTGGTTGCCCATCTAGCCTAGGGTAGGACTTTCTCATCGGAAAATCTCGACGTGTTTTGGGATACCCGTGTATCCCCGCCGAGTGAGAGGTGGTTGCCCATCCAGTCCAGCATTGGACTTTCTCACCAGAAAACCTCAGCGTGATTAGGATATGCATACATCCCCACCGGGTGAGAGGTGGTTGCTTCTCTAGACTGCGCTGGTCAAGTGTCTCCGACTTCAGCATTTTGTGGTCGTGGCCGCTACCCTTCCTAGTTGTGACCAGGACGGAGCTTTTGTTCAGGAGGACGAATCCTCGCCACTAGTAAGTTTCACCCCTGGGTTGAGCCGGTTTAGGCATATTATCCCAGTATGTGCGCGTTTAGGACGTGACCGACCTCTAGAGTGGAGGTACCGTGACATGAGTAGCCATCAAGTTTCACCCCTGGTTTAAGCCGGTTTAGGCATATTTCACCAGTATGGGTGTATATCGGATGTGGCCGGCCTATAGAGCAGAGGTTCCGTGATATGAGTAGCTCTCGCTGCGAGACCACTGGACATACCGACTAAGCTTCACTTTATTCTTTCCATCACCTTTTCACATCAGCGCCTCACGGCAACCCTAATTTCTTTTTCGCATTTTCTTCATTGGCCGGGAGGAGTTTCATTCCAGGCGCCGCATCCGAAGAATCTCGCCAGCAGTGTCTTAACCTCTGGGTTAAACCAGTTCAGGCATTTCGCCCGTTATGAGTGCACATAGGACGTGGCTGGCCTCCAGACCAGAGGTGCCGTGATTTAAGCAGTCCTGACCTCGAGACTACTGTTTAATTCACTTAATCCTTTCTTTCACCTTTTCCACAGTGGCGCCGCGCGGCAACCCCATTCGCACCTTTCTTCGCTGGCCGGGAGGAGCCCCACCCCATGCACGGCAGCTGAAGAATCTTGCCAGCAGCGGTAGATGAGCTACCAAACATGACTCTCATCTACCAGAAGAATCTGGTTTTCAGGCGCCAGATATTCGCCTTCGGTCTTTCTCCTGTCAGTTTGAACAGTTCTGCCATGAGAAGGCCAGGAGCTGGACTTGACTGTCAGAAGCTATTTGAGACGCACGCCTTGGAGACATTTAATTGGAGTGGAGAGCATATCCCACCCCACCCCACCTTCGGCTATAACAGTCATTAGAACCAGTCAGGGTTATAATTTTTACCCAGTTCGTGTAAAAAAAATGTTAGATGTAGATCTATGTGTGTTATAATTTATGGAACAAAAAAAATTTGTAATTTGACAGAAATAAAAGCTCTTTTTTCAAATATGTTTATTCTGTTTAATATTATTGTGAATATAATGATCTCCTTTGCATTCCTGTAATCTATAATCAGAGACTGACACGCTCACAATCAGGGCGTTCCCATATGTGTACCACCTTCCATTCCAGCATCCATTGAAGCGTGCACCTGCTGACGGAGCAACTCACACTCTGGTTATGGATAATGCGCGCTAAACAACTTTGTTCCGAAAAAAAAAACCGTCCACTTCCCCTCTTCTCCACCAACTCCATCATCCTCCTGATGTGATTGTTGCTATTCAAACCAGTATCATCCACCATACCCAGCCTATTCAGGGCGGCTCTTGCAATCTCCCCCCTTCCTTTCCCCCTTGTCCATTTTAGGGTGCTCTGAATTGATACCATGCCTGCCAGCTTGTCTGCTCTCTCACTGCCTTTAACTCTCGCACAATCCGCATCAAATCGTCGTTAAGCGGGACGTCGGAAACTGATGACTTTTTGTATAAGTCTGAAGTATAGAGGACTACAGTGGTCTTTCTAATTTATCGTACTAGATCCCATAAGAAGAAAAAAAAATCAGCAAATGTTTGCGAATCATCATCACCGGACTTCAAGCAAGCCCGTAAGTGTCAAGATCTCCTCCTTGTACTGACAAACTTTAGAACATGTGCACGCACTCTGTAGCAAAAGAGAGAAGCTTTAAGCAGCTGTGATGAGGTTAACCCACTATCTTTAGCCTGAGAAGCCGCGTCGTTGTTAACCAGGCTGCTTCTACCCCCCCCCCTCTCCACAGGTTGTCAGTAAACTCCTCAAGAAGATGTATCAGCTGTGCTGGGATAGTACAAAACACTAAGCACAAATAGGTAGCATCAGCTTGTTCTAAACTAACTGTCCCAGAGGACAGCACCCGGGACCAATGCCAGGCTCTTCTGAGTTCTGGATAAACATGGGTTAAGAATATTTTTGTATAAAGCTGTGCCATTAAAGGTCAGTATTGTGACCCTCCGAGGTCTGCACACTGGGCAGATGTCTGTTAGACCTATAGGTAGCATCAACATTACTGTACGTCTACTGTAAGATAAGTGTGATAATAACTGCTGTAAAACTGGTACTAGTAGAGTCCGACGGAGCTGTATGATGTAGTTTTTTGCGAAAACAGGTAGGAAGAGGACCCAAAAAATGTGAGTCATCTTGCAAAGGGTGAAGAACTGGACACGGAGGCCAGCCTGACATTCTGTCCTTTATCATACAGGCTTCTCTCACATAGTAAGAATGCGTGACAAACGAGGAAATAACCAAACTAACGGGTATATTAGAACATTACTAAAGAGGTCCAAAAGTCGAAGTTGGAAATGGCTAGGCCACATGCTACAAATATAAAAAAAAACAGAAGACATCACTATACTGCCTTGATTTGGACACCTCAAAGGAAAAGGAAGACGGGCAGACCATTGAGGACATGGAGACGTACAATTACAAGAAGAACTAAACGAAGCAGGAAAGACATGGTTTGAGGTACCCCGACTTGCTCAAGACAGAATTGGCTGGTAAACCTTTGTTGATGTCTTATGCTCCATTGGGATTACAGAGGATTTATTATGATTATTATTATTATTTCTCTCAGTTCCAAACATTTTAAATCATTGTACATTATACTTATAACAAGCATGATTAAAACTGAAATAGTAGAAATGAAAATAACAAAGTTGAAATAATACAACTATCACATTTCACTCTCACTCACACTATCAGTACAGGAAATAACTACATACATGTAACAAAGTCACTCACACTCACACTCTCATTACAGGAAATAATTACATATATGTAACAAAGTCACTCTCACTCACACTATCAGTACAGGAAATAACTACATACATGTAACAAAGTCACTCTCACTATCATTACAGGAAATAACTACATACATGTAACAAAGTCACACTCACTCACACTCTCATTACAGGAAATAATTACATATATGTAACAAAGTCACTCTCACTCACACTCTCATTACAGGAAATAACTACATACATGTAACAAAGTCACTCTCACTCACACTCTCATTACAGGAAATAACTACATACATGTAACAAAGTCACTCTCACTATCATTACAGGAAATAATTACATATATGTAACAAAGTCACTCTCACTCACACTCTCATTACAGTAAATAATTACATATATGTAACAAAGTCACTCTCACTCACACTCTCATTACAGGAAATAATTACATATATGTAACAAAATTACTCTCTCAGTCTTGCACATCAACACTTTCACTCAAAAACAACACTGGGGGAGTTGGTAGATCTTGTACATGTATATTAATTAATCAATGTTCAGAGTGATATTTAGGCAAAGTCTACGTAAAATTAGAAGTAGCACAATTTCTAACCCAACCTATATTTTTAAATCAAAGAGGACCTTCGTTCCACTTTTTTTCTACCAAAATTTCTCATCAAAATTGATTCTAGCAGAGCATGGAGATTAATTCATCAGTGAAAGGGTTAATGAATATCTACCAAAGGTACAGGAAAAGGTACGAGTAGTGAACTAGCGTCAGTGCACGTGGTCAAACCATAAGTGCTCTGCTGCCTAGTCTGCAACTGTCCAGAAACTGCCGACTAATGTCGCCGTCAGCACCAACTCCGTAGCTAGCAGCGTCATTTTTCTTCCTTCCCGGAGAAGGTACTCTGGTACACATTTTCTCTTGAGGTTGGGTGAACTCCGGGAGTTTTTTTGCGAGTCATGGTCTTACCGCCACTGTTATGAGTGGAAATCGAAATCAAGTCGCCTGGTCGGCGAGCGAGTGATTAATCCACTACGCTAACCCGGCTCCCGAATATCTACCAAACTATTGTGCTCCAGCAGAATTCAATATAGAATCATTGTGCCATTGCTTATGAAAAACAACAATAACAACCCAATATTTCGGCAAAATTGCCTTACAAGACGTAGCCATTTCATTGTTCATATTCCTTTTTGCTAACTTTTCTACTATCTTTCCTTCCTCTCTCTGAATGTTTTCGTAAAACTGCACTATACACCTCCCACTAACTCTACTATACTCTTCTTCTTCTGCGTTCGAGGTTGTTGGTCACATCAGATCCTGACGCCTGTCGACATGGAAAAGCCCGCAGTCCTCTCCAGATCCTGATAGGAGCCCCCAAAGCTTTTGCCCCAAGCTTGTGTCCTCTGGCCATGTCTCACGCCTCAGGTCCGCATAGTTTGAGCACTCTTGAAGGATATGTTCTGGAGTCTGGACTCCACTGCCACATGGACATTCGTCTGTGTGAGATATTTCGAGTCGATGTAGGCGGCTCAGTGGCCTGTCCTTAGGCGGAAGAGAATGGTTTGCTGATGTCTTTATAGTTGATGTGTTGCATCTGGTTCATGCTTGCATTTCAGTTGTTTCTTCCATTCAGATCTGCACTGGTTACAGATTATGGTTTTTGCCTCTTGGTAGTTCACTGGAAGATTTGTTTGATCTTGATTGCTGCCAGCTTTGTATAGGGTGTCAGCTATTTCACTGCCTGCTATTCTACAGTGGGATGGTATACTATACTAACTCCTGGTATTTTGATTCAACATTCATGGCAAAAGAAAGACTGTTTCCACTATTTTGTTAAACAAGATGACAAACGCTATATAAGCTTTGAAAAAGCAAATCCAAATGGTAGCTTTATCTAGAACACGTGACATATCAGACCACGGATAAGATAAGAATTGCTGGAACTTTGTTTTTCAAAATTAACAAGTTTATTTTACCGAAGTTTATGCCGGGAACTTACTACATCTGACATATTTCCACGATGGCCACTGCTCTGGTGAAACTACTGGTTCTTGTTTTGTGCCTTGTAGCTGGCAAAGGTAAGCTGTAGGCGCCTGCACCCGCAGTATTCTTAGCAAATGATGTTAAACTGTGAAAGTCTTGAATTACATAGGCTCTCCTACCTGGAGGTTAGGCTCCTAACCTTCCCTGAAAGGTGGAACATAATCTTTTTTATTTACGTACATAAACAAGCCTGAAGGTAAACAGAAGTGAGTGGTCAAGTTTTATTTAAAACAAACAAACAAAAAAGGGTTAGGAAAGTGGGCAGAAATAAAAATGGGAGATGGAAGATAAGCACATGCATCGTGTAAATGAAGAATATACGACAATCCAATATTTCGGCAAAAAAGGCCTTTTTCAAGGATTATATATGAAAGCATAAGAAATAAAACCACGAAAAATAGATTTAAAAAAATTAAACACTTAACTCTTTGATTTCCTCCTTGTAAGATAGACGGGCACAAAATGCGACCAGTTAGAAGTAGTTAAGCAAAGGAAAAAAAGCGCTTAAAATAACATTTAATTTTACGACGCCACAACCACTAAAGAAGAGGATGTCCTCCAGTTAGGCGTCACTTTAGTGTTTACTTTTTATTTTTGTTATTTTCCTCACCCTTGATAAAATGCATATCGCCCGAAATGTTGGTTTGTTTACTGTTTGTGTCACATTTCCACGTGCTCATCTCATCGTCTCTTTTGCCACTCCTTCTCTCCTTTACTTCTTTGAAACTGTATCATACATTGCTGAGTATTCCTGCTTTATAAAAGAATAAGAATATAAGAGGGTATGATAAGAAACACAAAGAAACACACAAAAATGGAGAAACATCTTAAAAGCCTTTCTGGGCGGCATCTGGCAACGATAAAACGACAGGAAAATAAGCTTGTTTATAAACAATGCTACACAAATCTAGCCATAAATTTCTGTAGCTCTGGCCTAAATAAAGGACATTTAAGTGTCAATTAAATCGTACACGATTCACAAGGCACAAATGTTTTGTTTCGTATATTACGTAAAAATCGCAAATTCTTAATTTACTTTTGTCCTCCGAGTGTAATGAAAAGTATAAACTTTAATAATAAGTATTAGATGTTGCCTGTCAACAAAAGAGTGGGATTTTTAAAAAATGAAAACATAATTTAAATATCACCACCACTACTGCATATGCATTATAGTATCATGCGTAATCTTATCTTTCAGTGAAATGATGGACTCAGCGTTACCCAAAAGTTGTGGGTTGAAAATAACAGAAAATAATTCCGAGAAAATTTAAAGTGTACATAGAATGTAGCTTAAATGTACGTAAATATGATACAGACGGTGAAGGAGAACTGACAACGGCGGTTGATGAATAAAAATAAGAACAGTTCTACATTGTACATGAGCCCTGCAGAAGATACTAAATTGGGTCACAGATAGAGGGGAGTAGTTTAGATAGATATTAATAAGTGTTGACGCACAGACCAAGAAAATTATGTTTATAGACTTCGCACTAAATTACTTCTACTGCTGATACTACTACTACTAGTGCTACTGTTAATACTATTGGTGCTACAACTACTACTACTAAAACTACTGCTGCTCCTACGGCTAATAATGATGATGATGATAATGCTATTATTGCTAATATGAAGAATTATATTTATGTTGCTACCATCACGTTTATCACTTTTACTATTTCTGGTACCATCACTATTTTTACTGCTGCTGCTACTACTACTTGTAATATTACTATTACTACTACTACTGCTACTACTGTTACTACTACTACTACTACTACTACTACTACTACTACTACTACTGCTGCTGCTACTACTACTAATAATAATACTAATGCTACTACTACTACTACTAATAATATTATTACTACTATTAGTAGTAGTAGTAATAATAATAATATAAGTTACTAATACAATTGTAATAATACAGACAATTACTACTACTACTACTACTACTACTACTACTACTACTACTACTACTACTATACTACTACCATTATTACTACTACTACTACTACTTCTACAACAAACTACTAATATAGTTGTAATAATACAGACTACTAATATTACTACTTCTACTACTACTACTACTACTAATTCTACTACTACTACTACTTCTATTATTACTACTACTACTTCTGCTACTACTACTACTTCTGCTACTACTACTACTATTACTACTACTACTACTACTACTACTAGTGCTACTACTTCTACTACTGCTAGTACTACTACTACTACTACTACTTCTACTACTAATATCTCTACTTCTACTACTACTACTGCTACTACTACTACTATAAAACTAATACTACTTTTATTACTACTACTATTACTACTTTTACTACTACTACTAGTGCTACTACTTCTACTACTACTAGTACTACTACTACTACTATTATTTCTACTGCTACTACTACTACTACCATTACTACTACTACTACTACTACTACTACTACTACTACTACTACTTCTACAACAAACTACTAATACAGTTGTAATAATACAGACTACTAATATTACTACTTCTACTACTACTACTACTACTACTACTACTACTACTACTAATAGTACTACTACTACTACTACTTCTACTACTACTACTACTACTACTATTACTACTACTACTACTACTACAACTTCTACTACTACTAAAGTTAATTATTATTTTTCCCCACAACAGTTGCAGGCCAGGGCTGTCATGAAGGTTGGCACTTACATAAAGGATATTGCTACGGCTTCGGGGAATCCCCGGTCACGTGGGGAGATGCCCAGGTTCTGGATTCTCAGACAAGACAAAGACCCTGGACAGACAGGCTTAACGGCCAGAGAAACTGAATAGACAGACTTTAACAAACAGTGACATAAGATAGACAGACTTAACAAAGAGAGATAGAGAACAGCGAAAATTTAACACATAGCTGACAAGCGATGTAACTGGCATAGAAAATGAGCAACCAGACATACGAGTTTAAAAAAAAACAGAATACAGACTCCATACACAGACAGCAATCAGACTTAACAGACAGATATAGTTGACAAAAATAACAAACAGAGATAGATGATAGACAGACATAGAAGATGGAGATAGAGGTGAAACAGACTTAACAGACAAAGACAAAGAGTAGACAGACTTAACAGTAAGAGTGAGATGACAGATAGACTTAACAGTAAGAGTGGGATGACAGACAGACTTACCAGTAAGAGTGGGCGGGCAGAAAGACTTAAGAGTGGGAGGACAGACAGAATTAACAGTAAGAGTGGAAGGACAGACAGACTTAACAGTAAGAGTGAGAGGACAGACAGACTTAATTAACACACCGCTGGACTTCGGAGCTAAAAGAGATGTGGGCACATATGTACAAGAGATTGGACAACTATGTACAAGTGATTGGACAAATATGTACACGTGATGTGGACAAATATGTATATGTTTGTATGTTAGTTTCCACACTTACGAAAATAGAGATGGACAAATTGGGATGAACAGGCGAAAGATGAATAGATGGATGGATAAGTTCCATAGACGAATGTATAGATAGATGACTAATATGTGACAGCTGCACATTGTTCTAGCAACATACAAAAGAACATAACGAACTGTTTTGCCTCTTTTGTACAGGAGCTGTGTAGAGCGTTCAACGCCAGATTGGCGGAGATTGAAACAGAGGACGAAAACAATTATCTCATTAATCTTCTCACCAGTAAACGAGGTATGATAATTAGAGGGTTTTATTTTAATCGTGGTTGTAGTGATAGTTTAGTAGTAGTGGGGGTTGTAGTAGAAGTGGTGTTGGCGTGGTGGTGGTGATGGTAGCAGTAGTAGTATTAGTAGCAGTAGAAGTGATAGTAGTAGTAGTAGTAGTAGTAGTAGTAGTAGTAGTAGTAGTAGTAGTAGTAGAAATAGAAGTAATAGTAGAAGTGGTAGAAATGGTGGTGGTAGTAGTAGTAGTAGTAGTAGTAATAGTAGTAGTAGTAGTAGTAGTAGTAGTAGTAGTAGTAGTAGTAGTAGTAGTAGGAGTAGTAGTAGTTGAAGTGGTAATAGTAGTAGTAGTAGAATTGGTAGTACTACTAGTAGTGATGGTGGTAGTAATAGTGGTAATAGTAGTAGTAGTAGTAGTAGTAGAAGTGATAGTAGTAGCAGAAGTGGTAGTAGCAGTAGAAGTGTCAATAGTAGTAGACGTGGTAGTAGTAGTAAGCAGAAGTGGCGGTGGTTGTAGTAGTAGAAGTTGTAGGTTGTAGTGGTAGTAGTAGTAGTAGCAGTAGTAGTATTAGTAGTAGTAGTAGTAGTAGTAGTAGTAGTAGCAGTAGTAGTAGTAGTAGTAGAAGTGGTAGTAATAGTAGTAGTAGAAGTGATACTATTAATAACAGTGGCTGTAGTAGTAAATATGGTGATGGTGGTTGTAGTAGTAGAAGTGGTAGTATTAGTAGTAGTGGTAGTAGTAGTAGTAGTTATAGTAGTAGAAGTGGTGGTGGTAGTTAGTAGTAGAAGTGATAGTAGTAATAGTAGTAGTAGTAGTAGTAGTAGTAGTAGTAGTATAGTAGTAGTAGTAGTAGTAGTAGTAGTAGTAGTAGTAGTAGTAGTAAAAGTGATAGTAGTAGTAGAAGTGGTAGTAGTAGTAGAAGTAGTAATAGTGGTAAAAGTGGTGGTTGTAGTAGTAGAAGTGATAGTAATAGTAGTAATAGTGACACCATTAATAACAGTAGTAATATTGATGGTATTGGTAGTGACAATTATGCTAGTTGTGGCAGTGACATTAGTGGTAGTAGATGTATTGAAGGTAAAGTTTTTAACACTGGTATTAATCTTATTAATGAGAGTAGTACTGGTATTAGTATTTGTTGTATTAGTAGTAGAAGAAGCAGTAACATCAATAGCAGTAGTACTAGTAACAACAGTTACAATTGTGGTGGTGGTAACAGTTGCAATTTAATTGTAGTGTTTGTCATGGTAGTAGTTATAATAGTAGTGGTAGTAGTAGTAATAGTAGTATTAGTAATAGTAGTAGTAGTAATAGCAGTAGTAGTAATAGTAGTAGTAGTAATAGTAGTAGTAACAATAGTATTAATAGTAATAGTAGTAGTAATAGTAGTAGTAATAGTAGTAATAGTAATAGTAGTAATAATAATAGTAGTAGTAGTAATAGTAGTAGTAGTAAGTGTAGTAGTAATAGTAGTAGTAGTAATAGTAGTAGTAGTAGTAATAATAGTAGTAGTAATAGTGGTGGTAGTAACAGTAGTAGTAGTGACTGTGGTGGTAATAATGTATTATATTATTGTTGTTAATTATAATATTATTATTACTATTATTATTATTTGCAATAGTAATCAAGCCTTTCCTCTTCTCTCTCATCTCTAAGCTTCTCTCTCTCCTCTTTAATCCACTTTACCACTGCAGAAGGATAATAACCACGAATGACAACGAAACCAGCAGCTCCACCACCCTGATGACAGGTACAAGACTTTGAAAGAAAACACCAAAATTTCCCTTTTAACCCTGAAAGTTTATCTTCTCGGATGCCAAAATAAATCTCTATGGAGATCTAAGAGCCCAAGGACTCGATACAAGGAAAGGAGGATGGATGGAAAACTATGGGATACGAATAAAAAAAAAACTGCAGCCGACGATGGGTTCAGAGGGGCTATCCCCTCTCCTCTTTTCTAGATGGCTAAGCATATGACACCGAAGGTGAAGAAATACGTGAACTCAGCGAAGCAAGCGTGACCCCGGACAATGCCGGGTATCTTCGCATGAAACAAGTATTTGCGTCCACATGACAACGTTAATAAAGAAAAGAGACAACATGCCAAAGTCCTGTAGAAACGGGGATATCAATGGGCAACTCAACTGAGACATCATACAAAGGCTGGCTGCAGATCGTCACAAGTGGAAAGAATGGATTTATTAGAGCCCTGCAAGTTAACAGCCATGTGGAATTGTGTAGTTATTGGTTAGTTGTTCAGAAACGAAGAAGATGGATGACAAGGTAGAAGAATAAATAAGAGACCGTTTTTCGTGTACAATTACTCCAGAAAATGAACAGAGTTCGCCATTGTTTTAGAAATGTCAGACGCAGCTTTACAGAATCCTTTTTTTCCGATCCTAACAGTCTTAGATCTCGAGGCTTGTTGTTGTAAACAACTTTCTGTACAGATAAGAACGTTTGTGAACAGATAAGAAAGCTTCTGTACAGATAAGAAAGATTATGAACAGATAAGAAAGTTTATGAACAGATAAGAAAGTTTATGAACAGATAAGAAAGTTTATGAACAGATAAGAAAGTTTATGAACAGATACGACAGTTATTGAGCAGATAAAAATTGTCATCAGACTCGGCTCAGCAATGGCTTTTACAGCAAGTGACTTCATTTTCTGCTGCTACTGGTACTACTAATAATACTACTCTTACTACTATTAATAATAATACTACTATCACTGTTACTACTACTACTAATACTACTACTACTACTATAACTATTACTGTTACTACTATTGCTACTGCTACTAATGCTGCTATTACTACTACTACTATTACTATTACTTCTACTACTATTACTACGACTACTACTAATACTGTTACTACTACTACTACTACTACTACCACTAATACTACTACTACTGCTGCTGTTATTACTGTTAATACTATTACTATTACTGTTATTACTACTACTACTGTTACTACTGTTAATACTATTACTATTACTGTTACTACTACTACTAATACTACTCTCTCTCTCTCTCTCTCTCTCTCTCTCTCTCTCTGAACCTTAAGTGCCCAGGGCACATGGGGCTTCCGCAAGGGTTTTCCACAAATGCTTGTCCTTTGCCTTTTTTTTCTGCTCTCGCCCAGGTGAGCCCTCTATTGCTCAACATCCTCTCTTTTGTTCTTCTCCATGTCTCTTTTGGTCTACCCTTACTTCTGTTCCCCTGTGGTGTCCATCTTAGTGCTATTTTTGGTAGTAAGTCGTCAGTCATCCAGAGCACATGTCCCAACCATCGCCAGCGTCTTCCCTCAATAACTGCTGTCAGTGGCTTCATCTGCATTTCTGCCAACAGGATGTTATTTCTTATGGTGTTTGGCCAAAATACTACTACTGTTACTCCTACTATTACTACTACTACTAATGCTACTAATACTACTACTTTTACTACTATTACCGTTACTGCTACTACTACTACTACTACTGCTACTGTTACTAGTACTACTACTACTACTACTACTACTACTACTGTTACTACTACTGGAACTACTAATACTACTACTATTTTTACTATTATTACTACTACTAATACTGTTATTACTACAACTACTAATACTACTACTATTACTACTATTACAATTACTAATACTACTACTACTTTTACTGTTACTACTACTACTACTGCTACTACTGCTACTACTGTTACTACTACTACTACTACTACTACTAATAATAATAATAATAATATACTAGGGCTTATTGATAAGTTCTCGGCATAAGGTACAAATACTTGAAACGCACAATTGATATTAGGTGCATTTGTACATCTGGTTAATATAAGATTAATCACTAAGTTTCAAGAAATTAACTGCAAACAATTTTTTTATAGGCTAATGAAGTGGTAAGGGGTGGCAGAAATTAAGAAAATGGATAACATTTCTCATCGAGCAGTCGTTCGTTACCTCTGCATCAAGGGCTTATCATTGAAGGAGATCCATGAGGATATGGTAGAGACTAGGGGAGAGTGCCTCTTCTTACAGCACAGTGAAGAAATGGGCAGCTCAATTCAAACATGGAAGGGAGAGTCTGGAAGATGATCCCCGTCAAGGAAGACCAAGAACGATAACCACGGATGAAACCACTGGCAGAATCCATGGCATGATAATGGAGGATCGACGACTAACTGAGCGGTACATTGCTACTGAGTTGGGCATCTCCCAGGAACGTGTTCATACCATTACTCACAATGATCTTCACATGAGACAAAGGTCTCTGCTCGATGGGTCCCGAAGCTTCTTGGAGCTGATCACAAACGACAGTGTCTCAACATATCAAGAGACAATCTTGGCCATTTTTCTGCAGATCCTGAAAAGTTTCTTCGCAATTTTGACTACCGATAAGACTTGGTTTCATCATTTTCAACCAGAAACCGAAGAACAATCAAAGCAGTGGAAACATCATGGATTCCCACCTCCAAAGAAAGCAAGGGTGGTTCTGTCTGCAGGCAAAGTGATGGCTTCCATCTTTTCGGATTCAGAAGGTGTGCTATTGGTAGACTTTCTTCGAAAGGGCAGAACGGTCACCGGAGCCTATTACGCTAGTCTTGTGAAGCAACTGTGGGTCAAATTGAAGGAAAAACGTCGAGGGAAATTGACGAGAGGAGTCATCTTTCATCAAGACAATGCTCCAGTTCACAAGTCGGTGGTGGCAGTGGCTGCCATCCATGAATGCGGCTTCCAGCTTCTTGAACATCCACCTTATTCCCCAGATTTGGCCCCTTCGGACTATTACCTGTTTACCAAACTCAAAAAAGTAGCTCAGTGATCGCAAATTTGCTTCAGATGATGACGTCATTCATGCTGTAGACCACTTTCTACTAGCACAAGATGCTGACTTTTACAAAGAAGGGATCCGTATGCTCCAGGATCACTGAACTAAGTGCATAAACTTGCAAGGGGACTATGCTGAGAAATAACCCCAAAAAAGTTGTCCACAAATAATCCGTTGTACCTTATGCCGAGAACTTATCGTATTATTTGTGTCTCCACACTTGTCCTCAGTTAGGATGGCTTGGCTTGGAGGTACGGACATTCTAGACGAGGGCACGTGGGAGTGGACGAGCACTGGGCAGGAAATTTATCCTTACACTGACTGGGCCCCCTATCAACCTGATGATTACGGAACTGTAAGTCACATTCGTAGTAGATAGACAGCAAAGGGCAAAGTAGACAGACAGACAAAGAGCCAAGTAGACAGAAAGACAAAGGGCAAAGTAGACAGACGTACACAGGTCAGAGTAGACAGGCATGCAAAGAGCGAAGTAGACAGAAGGCAAATGGCAAAGTAGACAGACAGGCAGAGGGCAAAGTAGACAGGCAAGCAAAGGGCAAAGTAGACAGACAGGCAAAGGGAAAAGTAGACAGAGAGGCATAGTAGACAGACAAGCAGGAGTGAGACAGTTGCAGATATAAAAAAGAGACAGACACAAAGACAAAGAGAGACAGACAGACAAAGTTAGATAGATAGAGAGACAAAGTGAAAGAGAGAGACAAACAGAAAAAGTGAGGCAGGCAGACAAAATGAAACAGAAATACAAGGCAGACAAAGTGAGACAGAAAGACAAAGCGAGACAGATAGACAGAGTGAGACAGAAATGCAATGCAGACACTAAGTTACACATAGAAACAGGCATACCGACTGAAAGACAGCCTGTGATGATGCACAGACAGACAGAATGACAGACATTTAAGGTCGCACTACTTTCTTTTTCAGCGGAAGATTGTTTGACCTTATTTCAAGTACAAGACGTAGGTTACCGCTGGAATGACTTTCCCTGTGATCACTCCGCCAACTTTCTGTGCGAAGCTGAGTAAGTACCAGCACTGATCCGAAACTCCTGATGTATCGCAGTTTCTCAGAACTGTAGTTAATCTATCGTTCTTCTTCTTCTTCTTTTTATTCTGTCATCTAATCTAATATATAAATACTCAGTACAAAGTGGAACGAATTCAAGAACAACGCAAAGACAGATGAGCAAACAACATGTCTCATGGATTATCAGAAAAGAAGATGAACATATGTCGGTCATGTGATGAGAAGAAACAATCAGAGGATCCTCAAACAAGCTATCAAGTGGAACACAACAGGCCGAAGAAAAAGAGGTCGACCACGTGAAACTCTAAAGAGGACATTGTTAAGAGAGGCCAGTTCAGTGGGCATAACATCCCTCGATGAGACTGAAAATCTCGCTGAAGACAGGACATCTTGGCGAACTACCATGCGGGCCCTATGTGACGTTTAGCTGTACGGGAATGATGTAAGATGTATGGTTATCTTAATTACACCATGGACAAGTCCATAATTACTCCATTCATTCTTCTTGGAAGAGTGAACTTAGCAGAAGTTCCGTACTTCATAGCACCATCAAGAATCCTCATCAATTGGCGAAAAATGGTAACAGAGGATAGAACCCCGCAGCCTGTAATTCGAGAAGCCGCATCGCTATCGATTCAGATATTCTGGTCAAGGAAGCAAGCTTCTTATTAGCCTGCACCACCATGAGTCCAAGTTCCAACCAGTGTCCATGTTAATTTTTCCACCCGCGTCTTTGTAGGATCTTGCACATTTGTCCACTTCCAACGAACGCCCCATTTGTTTATTTCGCTGATTAGTCTCCGCTTCAACAGTTCTTTGCCAGGTTGTCAACAGTTCTTTGCCAGATTATCAACAGTTCTTTGCCAGATTATCAACAGATTATCTGTCTCTTTTCTTCGGCTGACATAACACGGCCGGCCAGTCAGGCTGTAGCGCTCGGGACGCTCTGAAAACTGAAAATGACCGGTCTCTTGATGATATCAGTCGTACTTCTTCTCCCTTGTCTACGTGGAATAATGATCCCATCCTCTAGGTACCTTGCTTTTTTCGAATTCTTGGACCTCTTTGGCTGAAGACCTTCTGAACTTGGTATTTTTGAAAAAGAACTTGTACTTGTACGTGTATAATCTCCCTGTAACTGCGAGCTGGTGTTCTTTGCAGTCGATGGTGTTGAGATGTTGAGGCACAGCATCGTATCGGCGTGGGAGCGGTTATGGCAGCTACTTTTTCAGTCCCGGAGTACAGCTAAAAAGGCAGGGGGGTGTGCAGTGCTTCTTTAGCAGACTCCACCACATTGGGGGGGGGGGGTATGGCGATCCCCGCCCCGTTAGCCTAGCTAAGCTTGTTACTGGGGGTACCAAAGGAGAGGTGGGGCATGGTCTTGGTCAGTTATGGTTCGCTAACTTTGACGCTAGTATATCAGCTATGGGCCGCTGATTGCCTTATGGGACAGAGTCGTCCTTTTGAAAAGGAAAACTAAATACGTAGCCAGTCTATTCCAAAGACTTTTTCTACAATTAGTCTTGTTTTCGTGGAATAATTCCATTACTTAGGTTTTGTTACTAGAAAACTTTCGGAAAATGTCTCAGAAAAGTCATTCAGTCAGTCATTTGCATGTCTCTTGCGGAATTTCGCCTCCCTAACAGCTCTTCTGTAGGTCTCTCGGTTGTAAGCAAGATGCCCTGCTTTTGATGCATCAACGATGCAGCCATCTTCGCCTTGGTCTTCTTCTTTTTCTTTTTCCCTTTATACACCCTTCCAAGATGGTCTTCTCTAAATTATCATGACGTTTGATGTGTCCAAAATGTTTAAGTTTTCTCTCTTTAATCTTCTTTAATAGCCAACCTTCTTCAATATTAAGTTCTTGTCTTATCTTATACCTTATATCCTTCCCGTGCCGTTAAACGTCACATAGGGCTCGCAAAGTAGTTCGCCAATTTTTCCTGTCTTCGGCAAGTCTTTCAACCTCATCAAGGGATTTTATGCCTGTTAATTTGTCCTCTCTTAACAATGTCCTCTTCAGAGTTTCACGCGGTCTGTCTCTTTTTCTTTGGCCTGTTGTTTTCCATCTGATAGCTTGTTTTGGGATTCTCTGATCATTTCTTCTCATCACGTGACCAACATATGTCCATCTTCTTTTCCTGATCACCCGTGAGACTGGTTGTTGTTCAGTCATCTGTCTTATCTCTGCATTGTTCTTGAATTCGTTCCACTTGATGCCGAGTATTTTCCTTAGGCATTTGTATTCAAAAGAGTCTAATTTCTTGTATATTTCTTTAGTTGTTTTCCAGCTTTCACATGCATAAATGAGGGTGAATATTACATTTGAATTGAATAGTCTTAACTTGGTTTTTGTACTTATAACTTTTGAATTCCATATGTTCTCAAGATTCTTGAAGATTGATGCTGTTTTTGCAATTCTGATCCTAACTTCCTTTCTAGTTCTTGTTGTATGGATATATTTTTTTTCTGCCCATGATATTTGAAGGAATCTTCTGTAGCATTTACATTCAAAAGCATTTATGTGTTTCTCAGCTGTTTTGTTAAGTGTCCAGGTCTCACAGGCATATGTTGCGATGGGAAAGATGCGTGCCTTTAAAAATCTTATTATTATTTTTTTTTGTAGTTATGTCTGTTCCTCTCCACATATTCTGTGGTTGTTTTATTTATTTTTTTTTTTTGGAAGATCGATAGATGTCCTCCTTTTAATTTCCCTCATTACTCAAGAAAACCATGTGATATAAAGGATACTGTGACCATTTCTTTCCCTTGGGTTGCTCATAAGAATTTTGTTTCGTATAGAAGAACGGACGGCTTACACTTTTTATTTTCATTGTAATTATGTCATGTCTGTTTTGTCCTGGCAGACAACTGCTGTACAATGTCTAGCTTTTGAAGATCCACAGATTCGTGGCTGTTGCAAGTCATCATCGTCATCATCATCATCATCATCAAGTGCCGTGCCGACTGGCGTTGGCTATTATGCTTCTCCAGAGTACACGATCCTTCAAGCAGGCCATCAGCTCAGTTGGTGATCTCCTCTCACACCATCCCGTCAGACTGTCCAGCATCATTTCTCTTGGTCTTCCTCTTGTTCTTCTTCCTTCTAGTTTTCCTGTTGTTATAATATTTTCAATGCCCCCTCTTCTCATTGCATGTCCTATGAAAGTACATTGTCTCTCTCTTATCTTTTTGACAAGGCTTTTTTGTCTCTCCAGTTCTTCTCATACATTCTCCATTAGTTATTTTGCTGTCCAGGAGATTCGCAACATTCTTCTAATAAACCACATTTCTGCTACTTCCAATGATGTTTGTGCAGACCTGCCTATTGTCCATGCTGCAAGTACTTTTCCGAAAACATGTTCTGCCTGATAAACATGGAAGATATTGTGATGGCGAGTGTTCTTATTTATAAGATCCATGTTTATATTTGAAAAAAAAAATTTTTAAGTTAAATTAGAAAATATATTTGTCTCTAATACATGTTTTAAATCTGTCTACGAATTTCAGACCATCAGATGTCATTGTTGGCTGAAGGATTCTTCATGGGCTTATTTCGTAGTCTCTGCCGTGGAGATGCTGTGGTGGGATGTAAATATTATGTGGATATAAATAAACATGACAGAGTTATGTGCTGAAATATTGTTTCACTTTTGTTGGGAAAGTCAGATAAATATTGGTTACAGAAGTGGGACAGAGACAAGCCAGGTTTTCTTCCGCCTAAATTATCTCGGGGAAAAAAAAAACAAAACAAAAAACTTCGCCCCAGCAAAGATCACTGCTATGTCCTTCTGAGGTCTGCACTGTAGGTTGCTGCCTGGCTGGCCTTCTGGTGGACCCAGCCGCTGACAGGAAAGCTGGGTTAGTAATGCTAGTGACAACTAGATAATAATGATGAGGATGATTTCGCGTCTAGTTACCGTGGCATTCCTAAATTCCTGAGCTGCACGCAAGAAGCAGGTGTTCCGCTGCCTAGGGAGGAGAATGAATGAATGAATGATCTTTATTTTTAATGGGTAAAGAATTGAGCACGCAGGCCCGTCTTACATTCTGTCCTTCATCACTCCATCTTTCATTCTTCCCACACACTCGATTTAATACAAGTATACAAATTACATTAGGAAAAAAACATATAAAAAAGTGTAATATTAAACTATTGTATTCAAAGTAAAAGAGAAGTAACCTCAAAAGGAGGCGTCAAAGAGGTGCTTTATTTGACGTCTGAGGAGATGGGACGGAGGAAGGGCCATGTAGAATATCTAGCTTTACCCAGTGCGTAAAAAAAGTCCTCCAAACCATTAATGATACAGATCAGTGGCTCTCATATCTTTTCATGCCCTGCATCTCTAAAGCCAATAATAAGCCGCCATGGACGCTTCTGTTTAAAAAAAAAAAACATCTCCTCCTGCATCCGCCCGTTTTAAAACTTATACCATATCTCTGTCACGCAACATTAACGAAATCTCTCTCTTTGACCCAGGGCACATGGGGCTTCCGCAAGGGTTTTCCACAAACGCCTGTACTTTGCCTTTTTTCCAGCTCTTGCCCAGGTGAGCCCTCTATTGCTCAACATCCTTTCTGTTGTTCTTCTCCATGTCTCCTTTTGGTCTACCCTTACTTCTGCTCCCCTGTTGTGTCCATCTTAGTGCTATTTTTGGTAGTGAGTTGTCAGTCATTCGGAGCACATATCCCAACCATCACCAGCGTCTTTCCTCAATAATTGCTGTCAGTGGCTTCTTCTGCGTTTCTGCAAACAAGATATTAATGAAATCTCCCCCCCCCCTTCTCTCTCTCTCTCTCTCTCTCTCTCTCTAAACCTTAAGAACCCAAAAGGCACATAGGGCTTCCGCAGGGGTTTTCCACAAACGCCTGTCTTTTGCCTTTTTTCCCTTTGTTTCTGTTTCTGTAACAGTCTGAAGAATTTTGCACCAGATTGAGTTTGCTGACCCTATGCTGAACCCTCCTTAGTCGCCTTTTACGATCATGCGTGGTAGGTCACAGTGGTCCTATTCTTTGCTTCCCAGGCATATGTCCAGGTCCCAGGTGTCACATGAAGGATTAATGAAATATCTACATTTATTTCTGTTTTCTACATGAACATCTACACGAATATCCTATTTCACTCAGAACTACACTAACAAACAGGCGTACCGAGAGTTTCTCTGTGGCCGTGTTCAAGCGGATATTTGTTTTCTGATAGAGATTACCTAACACAATTATCAGGATCCAGTTTTTTGTGGTTTTGATTGCCTGTAGAGTAATGAAATGTATGTACAACCAACCTCATTCTTATACAGAATCAGCTGGCTATACAATGCTGCCATCTTTCGCATGGAAGTTACAACTGTACATGTAACTGGGGGCAAAAACGCTTTCCCATTCTAGGAGTCAGCAACCCGTGGCTGACATTTTAGCACACAGCTACCCATGGTTGACATTCTAGCAACCAGCTACCCATGGTTGACATTCTAGCAACCAGCTACCCATGGTTGACATTCTAGCAACCAGCTACCCTAGGCTGACATTCTAGCAGCCAGCTACCCATGGCTGACATTCTAGCAGCCAGCGACCCATGGCTGACATTCTAACAGCCAGTTACCCATGGCTGACATTCTAGCAGCCAGCTACCCTAGGCTGACATTCTAACAGCCAGTTACCCATGGCTGACATTCTAGCAGCCAGCTACCCATGGCTGACATTCTAGCAGCCAGTTACCCATGGCTGACATTCTAACAGCCAGCGACCCATGGCTGACATTCTAACAGCCAGCTACCCATGGCTGACATTCTAACAGCCAGCGACCCATGGCTGACATTCTAACAGCCAGCTACCCATGGCTGACATTCTAACAGCCAGCGACCCATGGCTGACATTCTAACAGCCAGCGACCCATGGCTGACATTCTAACAGCCAGCGACCCATGGCTGACATTCTAGCAGCCAGCGACCCATGGCTGACATTCTAACAGCCAGCGACCCATGGCTGACATTCTAACAGCCAGCGACCCATGGCTGACATTCTAACAGCCAGCGACCCATGGCTGATATGCTAGCGTTAGGGTTGACGAACTACAGCCGACCACTAGCCTGTCCAACATCTCCGTTGATACCCCCCAGCACCAGGTCTGGTCTGGCTAACATAGTCCCTAGGGTGGTGGAGTCTGTTAAAGAAGCACTATACACCTGCTACTTTTTAGCACCACCCAGCGAGTGAAAAAAAATATCCATCGGATCCTTCTTCCAATCCGACATGATGTTGTGTTTCAACATCTTCACGGCATCGAATGAAAAGAACACTAACTCGCAGTTCCATGGAGATAATAGTTGTAGTAGTAGTAGTAGTAGAAGTAGTAGTAGTAGTATTAGTAGAAGTAGTAGTAGCAGTAGTAGTATTAGTATTAGTAGTAGTAGTACTAGTATTAGTAGTAGTAGTAGTAGCAGTAGTAGTATTAGTATTAGTAATAGTAGTAGTAGTAGTAGTAGTAGTAGTAGTAGTAGCAGTAGTAGTAGTAGTACTAGTAGTAGCAGTAGTAGTATTAGTAGTAGTAGTAGTAGTAATAGTAGTAGTATTCGTAGCAGTAGTAGTATTAGTATTAGTAGTAGTAATAGTAGTAGTATTCGTAGCAGTAGTAGTATTAGTAGTAGTAGTACTAGTATTAGTAGTAGTAGTAGTAGCAGTAGTAGTATTAGTATTAGTAATAGTAGTAGTAGTAGTAGTAGTAGTAGTAGTAGTAGTAGCAGTAGTAGTAGTAGTACTAGTAGTAGTAGTAGTAGTAGTAGTACTAGTAGTAGCAGTAGTATTAGTATTAGTAGTAGTAGTAGTAGTAGTAGTAGTAGTAGTAGTGGTAGTAGTAGTAATAGTAGCGGTAATAGTAGTAGTAGCAGTAGTAGTATTAGTAGTATTAGTAGCAGTAGTAGTATTAGTATTAGTAGTAGTAGCAGTAGTAGTAGTAGTGGTAGTATTAGTAATAGTAGCGGTAGTAGTATAGTAGTAGTAGTAGTAGTAGTAGTATTAGTAGCAGTAGTAGTATTAGTATTAGTAGTAGTAGTAGCAGTAGTAGTAGTAGTAGTAGTAGTAGTAGTAATAGTAGCGGTAGTAGTAGTAATAGTAGTAGCAGTAGTAATAGTAGTGGTAGTAGTAATAGTAGAAGTAGTAGTAGTAGTAGTAGTAGTAGCAGTGATAATACTAGAAGAAGAAGAAGAATATCAACATTTTTTATATAAACAGCATCTAAGTGGTGTAGTGGTTAGAACACAGGCTTCAGAAATAAAGATCAATTATTCGAATCCCACCAGAGGGGCCCAGGTCACTCAACGTGTAGAAATGGGTACCTAGCTCTTTCTGGAGTTGGGGAAAGAAAACCAACCAGGAGCAAACCTGACCATGTGGCCCTCTAGCCTGCCGAGACGTCACGGGGAAAAATGGCATCACAGGGGGCCTGTGTATCATGGCAGGACTGTTCTATTATTTGTGAAAACAAAGACTTTTGGGAGTGAAGTACTGCGGTGGTTCGGGGGATGAAAGAGGGAGGAGAAGTGGGATATATAGAGTTAAAGATGAGACCACATGACCTTGAAAGTCTGCCCTCAGTCAGGTCATTTAACTTTCTTGAATTAGCGACCGTTTTCTTGTTCGTCTGAAAGTTTCCAGCTGCCGACGTTTTCTAGTCGACGGGCGACCTTCAGACAAACAACAGAAAACATGACTGGGACATATGCTCTGTTCACATTCAGCAGATACACGAATCAGAAAACTGAAGTAGACCAGTTTCAGTAAATGCGCCATGGTCCAAGATAACAGTTGTGGTCATTTATTTAACAACAAGATAATTATTTTAAAAACAGTAAGAGAAAAGATAAAAGGTAAATACATGTTTCTAGGTCATTAAGTCATATTAGGGATACGGTGTTAGGTCTGTGCTTCCAAGATCTTCAGCACATGAAAGTGTGATGATGTCAGTATCACGGCTGGCCGCATTTACCTTCCCAGATTTCTCTGGTACCCATTTCTAGATGCTGGATGGACGCCGGACCTTTTTTTGGTGTGGTGGTCAGTCAGTCAGTCAGTCATTTGCATGTCCTTTGCGAAAATTTGTCTCCCTAACAGACGTGTATTTTAAAGGCAGGTATTCCCTAGTCTTTAACTTCCAAAGTTAAAATTTTTGTACTAAACTACCTTTAAATAACTATAATCAGGTGAAAGATTAATCTTCTACTTTTTAGCTGCAAACCAAGTCTTCTTTTTAAAGTATTCACCTTACCTGTTAGGGAGACAAATTTCCGCAAGGGACATGCAAATGAATGATTGAATGAACAGCTCTCCTGTAAGCCTCTCGGTAGTGAGCAAGATGCTCTGCTGCTGATGCATCCATATCAACGATGCCTTGTAGCCATCTTCTACTTGGTCTTCCTCTTTTTCTTTTTCCCATTATGTACCCTTCCAAGACAGTCTTCTCTAAATTATCATGACGTTTAATATGTCCAAAATAAGTTTTCTCACTTTAATCCTCTTTACTTGCCAGCCTTCTTCAATATTAAGTTCTTGTAGTATGGATATATTTGATCTTTTTTGTGCCCATGGTATTCGAAGAACTCTTCTATAGTATTTACATTCAAAGGCATTTATGTGTTTCTCAGCTGTTTTGTTAAGTGTCCAGGTCTCACAGGCATATGTTGCGATGGGAAAGATGCATGACCTTAAAAATCTTATTTTTGTAGTTCTGTCTGTTCCTCTCCACAGTTTCTTTAGTTGTTTTATTTTCTGAAGAACGATAGATGTCCTCCTTTTAATTTCCCATCATTGTATCTCCATTATTAGTTAGTAGTGATCCAAGATTTTCAAAACTCTCCACCTCTTCTTATTTTTCCTTCATTGATACATATTTCAGCTGCCATATTTTGTTTTGTTAGTTGTCATCAATTTAGTTTTCTTCGCATTAAGATAGAGGTTTTGCTCTTCGTTGTTCTTACGGACTGACATGATTAGTTTTTCCATTCCTTTTTGTGTTGTGGACAGTAATACTGTGTACCAGCATATCTATTCTCTGGTATTTCATAACCTCCAATTGTTATGGCATCGTAATATTCTTTGTCTACATCTTCTCTAACATTCCTCATTATATTTTCAGTATACAAGTTAAATAAGTAAGGCGACAATATGCACCTCTGACCGACCCCTTGTTTTATGTCAAACCAAGTTGTTGTTTCACCATTTATTCTTACTGCTGCTTGTTGGTCTAGATACAGCAGTGATGTTAATTGTATCAAATGTGTTGGAAATCCCATTTTTTCCCCATTATTTCCCAAAGTTTCTGGTGTAGTACGCAATCAAATGCCTTTGAATAGTCTATAAATGGTAAATATAGATTCACATTAAACTTTCTGCATTTCTCTGTTATTAATATCGTGGTACCTGTAAGTAATCCCCACTGATGTGACTTGAACCAAGTACCACCACATTATGAGACCGAACGTCTAACCACTCAGCCAAACAAACCGTCAATATGTATTTTTTAAAAGTACATATCAGAATTGTACACCAAAGTGCTTGTACATAATGTCCCAGAGAAGACGTGTAAGCCGGTACAAAACTCCCCTAATTCCCCCCCCCCTCCCCCTTGTCTATTTTCATGACGCACAGAGGTCTGTGAGTTTTTGATTTACAACCACTTTACGAGGCTGAAGATACTACTCGGACGTTCAGGACTGTAACTCAACAAGGGTTCTTTCCCTTTGCTCTGTGGATTCGATATTATTTCTTATATTAACGTAACCAGGTCCCGACTTGTTCACGCTTCACGTCTGTCGCCCTTGCTTGTCCTTTGATTAGAGTTAAACAATGTGGAATGTCAAGATGAATCTTATCTACTGAATATAGAAGAGATTTACTGTTTGAATTAGAGACCAGAAAATGGGAGTTAAAAACTGTTAGTCTTTGCGTGATTAGATTTTTTTTTTTTGTTTGTCTAGGTGATTGTTGTTTACGACTTCATTTCTGAGAATTTATACATGATACAGTTCACGGCTGGTTTACTGTGGATGGTATAAACATACAGAAAGACACGATGTGAAAGTACCGGCATTAGAGAGTGCAGCAATGTGTGAAGGTTCCTGGCTTTGGCGTTTTCGGCGCGGCCGACCAGAAAGGTCAAGGTAGCACTTCGTGATTTTAGGGCAAGTGACTGGCTTTAGTGTTGTCAAGTTAGAATATGTAGTTGACCAGCCACTCGTCCGTTGTTTGTGGGAAGGTACGGCCAGGATTGCAGTGAGGGAGCATGTTATCGTTATTGTCTTATGGATCAGGATATATTTGGTTGTATCGTTTCCTGCCATGACCTCCTCCTGTGTCATCCTCAAGTTGTGTAAGCTGTCGTAGGTCTGGTGTTTGTTTTATATCTACGTATCTGTAAGTTTTTGTTAGGAGACGTATTGCTTGTTGTTTTATGTAGCGAAGTCGTAGTTCGGGGCAGACTGTTAAATGTGTTCAATGTTATACAGCGGTAGGTAAAATTTGTGTATCACAAAAACCATCACTGTTGATTCATTGCCATATATGATATATTTGATTGACTGCATTTGCATTGACATCGCCATTTGTTTTGTTGTGTGTTACGTGCCCGTGGAACTTTGTTATTCTACCATTTACTTGTGTTGAACTTGCTGTACTTGTCATTCTCAGTGAACTTGTCTATTTGAATCATTGATCATATATGTAATCAGAAGTGTTCATGTGGATGTTCAGAGGTTATGCGCACTTATACTTTTGTCAGTGTTCATCTGTTCTACGCACATAATGTCACATTTTTTAATTCATATTTGTCGTATTTCATATATTTTGATATTTCATGTGAGAGTCATTATTTTGTGATGTTAAAAGTGCAGTCATGAGCATTACGCAAATTGAATAAGATGGTTTCATGAGCTAGCACGAATGTGATATGTCTATTACACATACTACAGTATTTGGATGCTAACTCACGAGTTATTGATGCATCTTTGTGTTGAGAAGAAGATAGACATGACGAACATTAGTGTGTTTACACAAGACAGCACATTGAGGTCTTTTACGTGAAGAAGGGGCAGTTTTGAAGTAGATGTATGATTAATATGATAGTCACATATAGTAACAGTTAGTTTTGTTATTTGGTTTGATTTCATGAAGTGTATCATCTTTTCTGGTTGTATGTTGTTGTTCCTTATACATACAGTTGTTGTGGTTGTCATTTGTTGTTGTTGTGTGATAATTTTTTTCAGTTTTGACGATTAAAAGTGATCATTATGTAGTTTACGAGTTGTTAGTTATGTATGTGAAAATGTGGGGTGTTAATGTGTCTAATTTCCTCACATTAAGTACAATTCATAGGGTGGCAAACTGGGTACAGATGAAAGGCCTAGAACTGGGTTTGAGATATTTGGAGGGGTGCAGTTTGGTGTCCCATGTACGACTGTACTTAAATATGGGAAGGAAACATCGGATAGTCACGTATAATAAGTTCAAGCACCAAACTCCAACTCCCCGTAGACATTTCTACCAATTTCATAATTCTTACAAATAGATGGTAGTCTTCTTCTTCTTCGTTCGCTTCTACCACCAAAAACCGCACTGTGATCCTACTGAATTCACGCCTGTGGTCCTCGTTAGGTCCCGTGGTCCCCGAAAAGACCACACGAGATCTACGAGAGGACCACAAGGGGTTCAGAGTATCAAAGGGCTTTAGCCTGTATTCTTGGTGGGTCTCGGAAGCGGGATTGCGTGACACCGTGGTTTTCATTGCACCAGTTTAGTCTAGGGTTGGACTTTCTCACCGGAAGACCTCGACGTGTTTAGGATATCAGTGCATCCCCGCTGGGTGAGAGGCGATAGCCCACCCAGGCCAGAGTTGGACCTTCTCACCGGAAAACCTCGACGTGTTTTGAGATACCCGTGTATCACCGCCGGGTGAGAGGTGGTTGCCCATCCAGTCCAGAGTTGGACTTTCTCACCGGAAAACCTCAGCGTGATTAGGATACGCAAACATCCCCGCCGGGTGAGAGGTGGTTGCCTATCTAGACTTCCCTGGTCCAGTGTCTCCGACTTCAGCATTTTTCCTAGTTGTGACCAGGATGGAGCTTTTGTCCAGGAGGACGAATCCTCGCCACTAGTGACTTCTACCCCTGTGTTGAGCCGGTTTAGGCATTATCCCAGTATGGGCGTGTTTGGGACGAGACCGACCTCTAGAGCAGAGGTACTGTGACATGCATAGCCTTCAAGATTCACCCCTGGTGTGAGCCGGTTTAGGCAAAATTCACCAGTATGGGTGTTTATCAGGCGTTACCGACCTCTAGAGCGGAGGTGGCATGACATGTCTAGCCATCAAGTTCCACCCCTGGTGTGTGCCGGTTTAGGCATATTTCACCAGTGTAGGTGTATTTCGGACGTGGGCGGCCTCTAGAGCAGAGGCGCCGTGGTATAGCTCTCGTAGTGTTACTACTGGACATACCGATTAAACTTCACTTTCCACCACCTTTTCCCATCGGCTCCGCACAGCAACCTTTATTTCTTTTCCGTATTTACTTCCTTAACCGGGAGGAGCTTCACTCCACGCGCGGCATTTGAAGAGTCTCGCCAGCAGTGTCTTAACCTCTGGGACAAGCCGGTTCATGCATTTCACCCGATATGACTGCACTCAGGACGTGGCCGACCTCCAGATCAGAGGTGCCGTGATTTGACTGTTTGCTTCGCTTTATCCTTTCTACCACCTTTTCCGCAGTGATGCTGCGCGGCAACCTCATTTGCAAATTTCTTCATTGGCCGGGAGGAGCACCGCTCCACGCACGGCAGCTGAAGATCTCGCCAACAGCGGCAGATGAGCTACCAAACGTGCCACTCATCTACCCTATTTATCTGGTTTTCAGGCGCCAGATATTCGCCCTCGCCCCTTCTCCTGTCAGTTTCAACAGTTCTGCCACGGGAAGGCCAGGAGCTGGACTTGACTGCCAGAGGCTGTTTGTGGCGCGTTTGCAGTCCTTAGAACCAGATGGTAGTCAGACTGCTAACCACATAACAAATAACGCTACACTAGAGAATCAATCACAAACACACCACATCAGTGCATCACCACATCTTGTAAACACACAAACACACAGCTAGATCATACTATCAGGAAAATCACATGACAGTACCATAACACACCTGAGCTACACGATATCACGTCAGATCCAGGTATCACGACATCAAATCATGACACCATCACGTGCAATCACTCCAGTACGTCAGAGGATTAATCAACCCACAGCATTACATCACTACACCCCAACATCACGTTCCATTAGGCCAGGGAGTGTCAAGCTGTAAACACTTACAGGTTCTGGAGGAGGAACTGTCTTAACATACAAATAGGCTCATGAAAGAAGGAACTGGGACCACAGCAGGGTGGAGGAGAGGGGGAAGGAAGGAACTGAGACAGATTAACAGAGTAGAGGATAGGAGGAAAGAAGGAACTAGGACCACAGCCGGCTGGGGTATATAGGGGGAAGGAAGGAACTAAGACCACAGCAAGCTGCAGTATATATAGGGGGAAGGAAGGAACTGGGACCACAGATTAACAGGGTAGAGGATAGAAGGAAGGAAGGAACGGAGACAAGAGATTAACAGGGTAGAAGATAGGGGGAGGGAAAGAACTGAAACCTCAGATAAACAGGGTAGAGGATAGGGGGGAAGGAAGGAACTAGGACTACAGATTAACAGGGTAGAGGATACGGGGGAAGGAAGGAACTAGGACTACAGATTAACAGGGTAGAGGATAGGGGGGAAGGAAGAAACTAGGACCACAGATTAACAGGGTAGAGGATAGGGGGGAAGGAAGGAACTAGGACCACAGCAGGCTGGAGTATAGGGGAAAGGAAGGAACTGGGACCACAGCAGGCTGGAGTATAGGGGGAAGGAAGGAACTAGGACCACAGCAGGCTGGAGTATAGGGGGAAGGAAGGAACTAGGACCACAGCAGGCTGGATGAGAGGGGAAGGAAGGAACTGGGATCACAAACTGACAGAGTCAAATTGTTCCAGTACTATATTACATATTAATTTGCAATGCATCTGTGAGTCAGGATATCTTGGGATGGGGTTAGGGAAAGAGAAATAACATTCTGACATGTGGTGAAAAGAGTACTGGAAAATAAAGTTTGAGAACTACTGTACTAGAGCGTGACACGAAGATACAGAAATTATAAACAAAAGAGTTAACAAATTCATTTTGTTTGTTATATTTCTTTTTTCTTCATCCAACATTTTCTTTTCTAACCTCGCCTATTTTCACCACATTTCTAGAGTTCCCACACCCTTCTACAGAAATTAATGCATGTCCGTCAGAATTCCCACACCTTTCTACAGAAAGTAGCATGCGTCTATCGGCTAAACAGCGACTGTTTTTTTTTTAGAGTTTTAACAATCAGACATCTGCAGTGGCAGGCGTATTTCTCTGATGATCTGAGGAGTTGTGTGGTTGTTTTGGCAGAATTGTCTGCCTTTATATATAAAGTGGTCTCCCTGTGTTACATAAATATTTCCAAAGTAACCACAAGCAGTGAGTAACTCTTGAACTAGACAGAGCGAAAGATTCTGTTAACATACTGAGTTAACATCCTGCAGGAAACTAAATCCAAGTTCAGTCTTTTCAAAACAACGACTCGAGACAAACTAACAAAACTGACAAACAAAACAAAGATAAGAGCTTTTGTAGGACATCTAAAACTGGCCATGCCGGAGTGATTACAAAAAGTAATCTAAAATTCATAATCGACCGTGTACTTGTGTAGAAAGACCTTCATTTCTTACAGGCTGACATATTTCAATAATGTTCTTTATTAATATTCTGACTTTTGTTGCTGTTTTCATACAAGGTATGTTGATAACGTTGTTCTGGTTATGTTGATGATATTGTTATGATGTATATGTTGTGGGAAATTATGTAGTAGGTTTAAGATTATTGATTTAGATTAGGTTTGAGATTATTGTCTTTTGCGTTCTAGTAGACATGTCCACGCGTGCTGTCCCGATCAAGGTGGAGTCAGTTGAGAAAACTGCACGTGCAGCTTCGTAGTCTTTACCAGGTCCTGAGTCTTAGAAACAATCGCGACAGCAAAGCCTCACGAGGCTCATTTAATCATCAGACGTTAGGCCCCGACGGCCGAGACTGAGTCAAAGAACTAGTCGCGCGTACTTATGGCATCAACTAAACAAAACCAAACGAAACCGTAACTAAAACAAACCAAACCAAAACTAAAACTAAACTCTCTCTCTTTCTCTCTCTCTCTCTCTCTCTCTCTCTCTCTCTCTGAACCTTAAGTGCCCAGGGCACATGGGGCTTCCGCAAGGGTTTTCCACAAATGCCTGTCCTTCGCCTTTTTTTCTGCTCTTGCCCAGGTGAGCCCTCTATTACTCAACATCCTCTCTGTTGTTCTTCTCCATGTCTCTTTTGGTCTACCCTTACTTCTGCTCCCCTGTGGTGTCCATCTTTAAATCCTCAATGAACTTATCAGAGTACAACAGACGATACGATCAGATCGAAACTGATATGAAACCAGGTGCTTCTTTAGTGTAAATGATTCTACAAACAAACAAGTTCTCTTTTTATATGTAGGTCCAGCTTAATGGGGCCTCTGACCAGCGAAATGGTTATACAATAGCGGTCCCCCTGTAGTGTGTCCGGCTGGGGGCCCTCCATGTTACCCATCAAGGTGGAGAAATGGGCACCCAGCTTCTCCGGAGTTTGGAAAGGTGGCTTATGGGATGCTGACCATATCAGCCTCTTATCTGTCGACTGTTTCAGGAAAATATGGACGTTAAAATCATACCAGCCTCTGTCGACTGTATTAAGAAACTATGGACACTAACACCATATCAACTCTGGACTGTTTTAGAAAACTATGGACATTAACATTATATGAACCTATGTCGACTGATCTAGGAAAATATGGACACTAACGCCACACCAGCCTCTGTCGAATGTTTTAGGAAACTATGGATACTAACATGATACCAGTCTCTGTCGACTGATTTAGGAAACTATGGACACTAACATCATACCATCTCTGTCAACTGTTTCAGGAAACTATGGACACTAACATCATACCAGCTCTGTCAACTGTTTCAGGAAACTATTGGACACTAACATCATATCAGCCTCTGTCGACTTTTTAGGAAACTATGGACACTAACACCATATTAGAATATGTTGACTTTTTTAAAGGAAACTGTAGATACTAATACCGTATCAGACTCTGTCGATTTTTTTATGAAACTATGGACACTAATACAATATCAGCCTCTGTCGAACTTTTTTTTAAAAACAATGGACATTAAAACCATATCAGCCTCTGTCGACTCTTTTAGGAAACTATAGACACCATATCAGCCTCTAGTGTGTCGACTGTTTTAGGAAACTAGGGACACTAACATCATATCAAACTCTGTCGACTGTTTTAGGAAACTAGGGACACTAACATCATACCAAACTCTGTCGGCTGTTTTAGGAAACTAGGGACACTAACATCATATCAAACTCTGTCGGCTGTTTTAGGAAACTAGGGACACTAACATCATACCAGACTCTGTCGGCTGTTTTAGGAAACTAGGGACACTAACATCATACCAGACTCTGTCGGCTGTTTTAGGAAACTAGGGACACTAACATCATACCAGACTGTCGGCTGTTTTAGGAAACTAGGGACACTAACATCATACCAGACTCTGTCGGCTGTTTTAGGAAACTAGGGACACTAACATCATACCAGACTCTGTCGGCTGTTTTAGGAAACTAGGGACACTAACATCATACCAGACTCTGTCGGCTGTTTTAGGAAACTAGGGACACTAACATCATACCAGACTCTGTCGGCTGTTTTAGGAAACTAGGGACACTAACATCATACCAGACTCTGTCGGCTGTTTTAGGAAACTAGGGACACTAACATCATACCAGACTCTGTCGGCTGTTTTAGGAAACTAGGGACACTAACATCATACCATCTCTGTCAACTGTTTCAGGAAACTATGGACACTAACATCATACCAGCTCTGTCAACTGTTTCAGGAAACTATTGGACACTAACATCATATCAGCCTCTGTCAACTTTTTAGGAAACTATGGACACTAACACCATATTAGAATATGTCGACTTTTTTAAAGGAAACTGTAGATACTAATACCGTATCAGACTCTGTCGATTTTTTTATGAAACTATGGACACTAATACAATATCAGCCTCTGTCGAACTTTTTTTTAAAAACAATGGACATTAAAACCATATCAGCCTCTGTCGACTCTTTTAGGAAACTATAGACACCATATCAGCCTCTAGTGTGTCGACTGTTTTAGGAAACTAGGGACACTAACATCATATCAAACTCTGTCGACTGTTTTAGGAAACTAGGGACACTAACATCATACCAGACTCTGTCGGCTGTTTTAGGAAACTAGGGACACTAACATCATATCAAACTCTGTCGGCTGTTTTAGGAAACTAGGGACACTAACATCATACCAGACTCTGTCGGCTGTTTTAGGAAACTAGGGACACTAACATCATACCAGACTCTGTCGGCTGTTTTAGGAAACTAGGGACACTAACATCATACCAGACTGTCGGCTGTTTTAGGAAACTAGGGACACTAACATCATACCAGACTCTGTCGGCTGTTTTAGGAAACTAGGGACACTAACATCATACCAGACTCTGTCGGCTGTTTTAGGAAACTAGGGACACTAACATCATACCAGACTCTGTCGGCTGTTTTAGGAAACTAGGGACACTAACATCATACCAGACTCTGTCGGCTGTTTTAGGAAACTAGGGACACTAACATCATACCAGACTCTGTCGGCTGTTTTAGGAAACTAGGGACACTAACATCATACCAGACTCTGTCGGCTGTTTTAGGAAACTAGGGACACTAACATCATACCAGACTCTGTCGGCTGTTTTAGGAAACTAGGGACACTAACATCATCCAGACTCTGTCGGCTGTTTTAGGAAACTAGGGACACTAACATCATACCAGACTCTGTCGGCTGTTTTAGGAAACTAGGGACACTAACATCATACCAGACTCTGTCGGCTGTTTTAGGAAACTAGGGACACTAACATCATACCAGACTCTGTCGGCTGTTTTAGGAAACTAGGGACACTAACATCATACCAGACTCTGTCGGCTGTTTTAGGAAACTATCCCCCAGGTCTATGTATGGCATGACAGGGTTGTCTGCAAGATTTTTTTTTTACTTTAACGGAATGATTTTTCCAGGAAAGAATTTCAATTCCAAAGGGAAGAATTTAGAAAGATTTTGATCCCTAGAAGAGAAATAACGATTTAATATATAGGGGGCGAATTCTGAGACAGCCTAGGTTGAAAAGGAAGGATTGGGACATGGGATGTTGAGAACAGCTGTTCTAATTGTTTGTACAACAATGTTAACATAGTAGTGCCGTATATATTCATATATATATATATGTGTGTGTGTATGATGTATGTATTTGTGTATTATGTAATAATGTAGTGCCGTATATATATGTATGTATGTGTGTGTGTGTATGATGTATGTATTTGTATATTATGTAATAATGTAGTGCCGTATGTATGTATGTATGTATGTGTGTATGATGTATGTATTTGTATATTATGTAATAATGTAGTGCCGTATATATATATATATGTATGTATGTATGTATGTATGTGTGTATGATGTATGTATTTGTATATTATGTAATAATGTAGTGCCGTATGTATGTATGTATGTATGTATGTATGCATATATGTATGTATGTATGTATTATGTATATATGTATGTATGTATGTATGCAGAACTGTTCTAACTTTAGCTGCTGATACAGAATTCTTTAACGGCTATGGCATATAAAATTACCCAGTTACCTCTAAACTGTCCTGGGTGGTGGAGCCCATGGTGATTCTAAGATTAACGTTATCATTTTTTATATACTCAAGATTAAACTAACGTGCCAAACATACACACCTGAGAGGTCAGGTAGAGCGTGGGCAAACTGACCGGAGAGTAATGTGTTCGAGACCAGCCACAGCTTCGTTTCAGCCAGCCCAACTATAAAAATAGGCACATGACACTCTTTTGTCAGGAGACGGCGTCTGAAAATAGAGAACATATATCAGCGTAATGTGTACAGGCTGCTGTCAGTACATTAAGACAAAAATACATATTCAAGTTTAAATCAATCACTCTCCTCGCGGGGCTACGCAAGAGATCAGCCCACATTGATGGTCACAATGTTGAAGACCAGGGTAGTTAATAACTGCGATAGTGTTGTGATGATGTTGTGATGATGTTGTGACGATACTGTGATGATGTTGTGATGAGGTTGTGATGATGTTGTGACTATGCTGTGATGATGTTGTGATGATACTGTGATGATGTTGTGATGATGTTGTGACGATGCTGTGATGATATTGTGATGATGTTGTAACGATGCTGTGATGATGTTGTGATGATGTTGATAATATTGTGATGATGTTGTGACGATGCTGTGATGATGTTGTGACGATGCTGTGATGATGTTGCAGTTGCTGATGGCCAGTGTCGTCAGGACTGGTTATCTTATGGGGGGACGTGCTACGTGTACGGAGAGTCTAGGGTCACATTCGCGGCAGCATTGGTAAGTCTTCTTCTTCTTCTTCTTCTTTGTCTTGTTCATTTCCAAATTTTAGTTACGTATCTGTCGCTTAAACACATTCATCCTCCCCCCCCCCCTACAGCCCCCTCAGCAAACTTTTGCTACGGCCTCTAATTTTACAGCCAACTCCTCCAGATGTCTCCAACTAGCCTGTCAAAATAACCTAACTAATCTGCCTAAATAATCCATCCAAATAATATATATATATAAATAATCTATACAAAATAATATGTCCAAATAATGTATGCACATAACGTATGCAACAAATCTTTCATTAATCTATCCAGTTATTCTGTTCAAATAATCAGTCCAAATAATTTATCTAAATAACCTATGGCAACTAAGCTATTCTACCAATCTTGACGAAATAATATGCGAACCTAATCTAATGAAATAACCCGTCCAAACGATCTATCCAAATTAATGTGTCAAAATACTGTACGCAAGTAATCTGTCCAAGTAATCTCTCAAAGTAACCTGTCCAAATCATGACCTCTCTGAGGAATTTTGTAATCCGGTGAAAAAACTAGTTCTCTCTTCTCGCTGTTCCGCGCAAGCACCCCCCTCCCACCGTAACCTACCCTAGTTTTCCTATTGGTTAAACCAGTCCGCTTTCGTCCATTATCTCTCTCCTTCTTAAAACATAGGAGTGCCTCCCCCTCAACAACTCCCCCGATTCAGGACCTTCTTGGTAATGACGCTACTGGGCTTGGTTCAGATGACGTACCCAAATAATGTTGAAGATGCAACAAAGACACTTCAGTTACTTTTCTGTTTGCTTGTTACATACAAACTCTGTGCCTCCCTCGCTTTATCTCACAAACTGTCCGTTTTAGCAGTCACTGACTCGTACCGGGCAAGCCGGCATCAGGGTTAGCGAAACATAGCTGGCCCATTCTCCTCGTTGGTCCCCCCAGTAACAGGCTAACGAGGCAGGGATCGTCATAGTTCTCACGGTGGTGGAGTCTGGTGAAGAAGTATTGCACACACGTCCCTCCTTCCCCCCCCCCCCTGCTTTTCAGCTGCATTCAGAGACTGAAAGAATATCTGCCATAACCCTGATCCCGAGCGGACATGAAGCTGTGCCTCAACACAGCACCGGCTAGCAGTTACAGGGTGTTGAAGAAGAAGAAGAAGAGGAGGAGGATGAGGAGGAGAAGAAGAAGAGGACGAAGAAGAAGAAGAAAGAAGAGGAGGAGGAGAAGAAGAAGAAGAAGGAGGAGGAGAAGAAGAAGAAGAGGACGAAGAAGGAGGAGGAGGAGGAGGAAGAAGAAGAAGAAGAAGAAGAGAGGAGGAGAGAGAAGAAGAAGAAAGAGAGGAGGAGGAAGAAGAAGAAAAATAAGAAGAAGGAGGAGGAGGAAGAAGAAGAAGAGGAGAAAGAAGAAAAAGAAGAAGAAGGAGGAGGAGGAGGAAGAAGAAGAAGGAGGAGGAAGAAGAAGAAGAAGAGGAGGAAGAAAAGAAGAAGAGGAGAGGAGGAGGAAGAAAAAACAGAGGATGGAAGAAGAAGAGGAGGACGAAGAAGAAGAGGAGTAAGAAGAAGAAAAAGGAGGAGGAGGAGGAAGAAGAAGGAGGAGGAGGAAGAAGAAGAAGGAGGAGGAAGAAGAAGAAGAGGAGTAAGAAGAAGAAGAAGAGTAAGAAGAAGAAAAGAAGAAGGAGGAGGAAGAAGAAGAGGAGGAAGAAGAAGAGGAGGAGGAGGAAGAAGAAGAAGAGGAGTAAGAAGAGGAAGAAGAAGTGTTCTCACAAAACCGTCTCTGTCTTAGAAACACTGCCCTTATATTGAAAGTGATTCATTTTACAAGCGACAGAAAACTACCAGATTAACTGGAGACTTGTAATAGTACATGCTATATGAGATTAGCTGCAGCACATACAGGCTTATTTTAAAGAGAAGTTTCTTAATAAAAAAATAATAAACTTTGTGGAATAAAATAAAGGACACTGTTTTTTTTAAGAAACAGTTTAGCTTAATAAAAACACCATAGTACTTTTAAAATACTGGATCCCCCCCCCCCCGCTTTTTTTTTCTAGAAAGTTCTTTCGATAGTTATAGAATTCTATTATTAATTTGTGAGTTAACATTAATATTTGTATTATAATTCTAGAATTATATTGTTGATTTGTGAGTTAACTTTAATATTTGTATTTTAAATCTAGAATTCTATTGTTGATTTGTGAGTTAACATTAATATTTGTATTATAATTCTAGAATTCTATTGTTGATTTGTGAGTTAACTTTAATATTTGTATTATAATTCTAGAATTCTATTGTTGATTTGTGAGTTAACTTTAATACTTTTATTATAATTCTAGAATTCTATTGTTGATCTGTGAGTTAACTTTAATATTTGTATTATAATTCTAGAATTCTGTTGTTGATTTGTGTAGGAAATCTGCAAAATGCACTCGGCCCACCTGGTAGAGATTGAGAGCGCGGGAGAGAATTCTTTTGTTAAAAACGTAGCCAAGAACAGATCAGGTAGGAGGAAGATGGAGAGAAAAAGAAGAAGAAGATGGAGCGGGCGGATGAATATGAAGAACAGAAAGTTTATTTATTGTTAAGTGCAACAAGAGAACATGTGGAGGCAAGAACGCATTCAAGAACTTATACAATAAGAAGAGCACTACAACAACAAAAAAACCATAACAACAACTCATATATAGTACAAAAGCACATGTAACAACAAGAATACTACGCCAACAAGAACACTACAACAACAAGAACAATACAACAGTAACTCATATATAGTACAAAACACAAGTAACAACAAGAACAATACAACAATAACTCATATACAGTACAAAACACAAGTAACAACAAGAACAATACAACAATAACTCATATACATTAGAAAAACACATGTAACATCAAGAACACTACGCTAACATAAACACTACAACAATAACTCACACATACACTGCACCAGCATAGACAGCAAAACAAGAACATAAACAAACAATAGTAAGTCGTATAACGACCACGACATACAACAGAACGGTAACATATGCAACATTCAGAACATTAATACCCAGAAGAAATTTTTGCCACAGGAAAAGGTTTAAAAAGTAGCTAGACCACCTGCAGTAATATGTCACGTGCCACGTGGAAGTCGTAGCCGAGTGTGAAGTGTTAGTGCCTTCATATATCCAGGCCACCATATAATTTGAGGTAGGGATGGTGGTACATGTCCTCGATGTCTGTGTTTTCCTAGGGAAACCCCAGGTAGGGATGGTGGTACATGTCCTCAATGTCTGTGTTTTCCTAGGGAAACCCCAGGTAGGGATGGTGGTACATGTCCTCGATGTCTGTGTTTTCCTAGGGAAACCCCAGGTAGGGATGGTGGTACATGTCCTCGATGTCTGTGTTTTCCTAGGGAAACCCCAGGTAGGGATGGTGGTACATGTCCTCGATGTCTGTGTTTTCCTAGGGAAACCCCAGGTAGAGAAGCTGGTACATGTCCTCGCTGTCTTTGTTTTCCTAGGGAAACCCCAGGTAGGGATGCTGATACATGTCCTCGCTGTCTTTGTTTTCTTAGGGAAACCCCCATGTATCCAGTTTCTGCTGACACCTGTGCCAGTTGGTCCGAAATATTCCACCCTACTGCGAAATTGAATCAGGGACCTTCTGATTGGCAGGTGGGTGCACTAACGACTACACCACTGTGACACATGGAGCAATAACGAAAGCCTGATTTTGTTAAAATACGCAACATGAAGAACTCTGTTAGGCACTCGGTGTACTAATCCAGTGGTACTGGGTTCAAGTCCCAACAGTGGGATTCTATCTTTTTTTCCTGGTACCACCATACCAAAAAGGTCCCAAGGTCCACCCAACCTCTAAAAATGGGTACCAGAGAAATCTGAGAATGTAAATGCTGCCAGGTGTGATACTAACCATATCACACTTTCAGGTGTCCGTGGTTTTGAAAATACGGGCCTAACACCGTGTCCCCAGTAAACCTTTATGGCGTGGAACGGGTTCTATCTTTTGTTCTAACCAGAAGAACCTAAAAGCAGAAGTAACGTATACAACAGTAAGAAAATATGAAGCAAAGGACTAATATGCAACACAGGAGGAGCAGATTCAGACAGAATTGCACACCCGTATACAGAGCAAGATCAGATAGAGGAAAAAAAAGGGACATAACTAAGACATATGATTGGCATCAACATTATAAACGGCAGGGACACATGCAAGAACAAGAACATCAAAAGACGAACATCAGGGTTGCCGGCGTGAGGAACACCAAAACAAGAACATCAGGGTTGCCGGCGTGAGGAACACCAAAACAAGAACATCAGGGTTGCCAACACGAGGAACACCAAAACAAGAACATCAGGGTTGCCAACACGAGGAACACCAAAACAAGAACATCAGGGTTGCCGGCGTGAGGAACACCAAAACAAGAACATCAGGATTGCCAACACGAGGAACACCAAAACAAGAACATCAGGGTTGCCAACACGAGGAACACCAAAACAAGAACATCAGGGTTGCCGGCGTGAGGAACACCAAAACAAGAACATCAGGGTTGCCAACACGAGGAACACCAAAACAAGAACATCAGGAATGCCGGCATGAAGGACTACCCTCTCCATAAGGAGCTGGGGTTGATAAAAGGCAGACACATCAAACGAGGCAGATCCTGGATGGCTGAGGCTGAGGATACAATAGTGCCAGTGTGCGATCTAGAGGAGATGCCTAAAGGTGATGACTGGTTACGGGTACAGGATCGACTTCAGCTAACAAAGTTTGTTATACAGATGGCCCATGAATATAGAGACTGGACACAGGGGGCAGTTGAACTTTGGGTTCAAGATCTCATCCAGCATCACTGTGGGTCTGCCGACATGGTAATATATACAGATGGCTCAGTGACTCAGAACAGCAGAAGTGGTTCGGGTTTTGTTGTCTACCGCAGTGGAAGAGTAGTGCCACAGGGTTCCGGAGACCTTGAAGTCAGTCACATCAACCATTCAATTCATTCATTTGCATGTCCCTTGCGGAACTTTGCCTCTCTAACAGCTCTCCTGTATGCCTCTCGGTTGTGAGCAAGATGGCCTGCTGCTGGTGCATCCATATGCAGATCATCAACGATGTCTTGCAGCCATCTTCGCCTTGGTCTTCCTCTCTTTCTTTTTCCCATTATGTACCCTTACAAGACGGTCTTCTCTAGATTATCATGACGTTTAATGTGTCCAAAATATTTAAGTTTTCTCTCTTTAATCCTCTTTACTAGCCAGCCTTCTTCAATATTAAGCTCTTGTAGTATGGATACATTTGTTCTTTTTTCTGTCCATATTTGAAGAACTTTTCTATAGCATTTACATTCAAAGGCATTTATGTGTTTCTCAGCTGTTTTGTTAAGTGTCCAGGTCTCACAGGCATATGTTGTGATGGGAAAGATGCATGCCCTTAAAAAATCTTATTTTTGTGGTTCTGTCTGTTCCTCTCTACAGATTCCTTATTTATTTTACTTTCTGAAGAGCGATAGATGTCCTCCTTTTAATTTCCCTCATTGTATCTCCATTATTAGTTAGCAGTGATCCAGGATGTTCATCAAGCAAGGGGATGGAAATGGAGGCTCTGTCGGCGGCAGTGGAATGGTTGCCCATGATGTAGTTCATGGCGTCAATGGATAGTTGCCCATGATGTAGTTCATGGCGTCAATGGGTAGTTGCCCATGATGTAGTTCATGGCGTCAATGGATAGTTGCCCATGATGTAGTTCATGGCGTCAATGGATAGTTGCCCATGATGTAGTTCATGGCGTCAATGGATAGTTGCCCATGATGTAGTTCATGGCGTCAATGGATAGTTGCCCATGATGTAGTTCATGGAGTCAATGGATAGTTGCCCATGATGTAGTTCATGGCGTCATTGTGACGGATTCACAGAGCATGCTTCGTAAGAATGAGAAGAATTTGCTTAGAAAAGAATGAGCTCATCTGTTAAGCCAGTCAACTGTGACGAGCCTAACGTGGCTTTACTGTACAGGGCATGCGGGAGAACATGGCAATGATGTGGCAGACAGACTTGCTGGACAGGTTAAAATAAATGGCAGACTGAGAACAGACAAGAGCGACATTGCTAAAGCTGTATTGAAAAGACTTCAGGAAAATGAAGAGCGGGAATGGAAGAACAATGTAGCTGTGAAGAGACTGTTGGAGCTAGGACAGATTAAAGGTGCTGGTAGGAAATCTGAACTGTGTGGCAGAAAACGCGTCGTAATCAACCAACATTTGATGGGAACTATTAGCAAACATACTCTTTGATGGATGCTGCGGCATGCGGCGGGGTATACATGTGGCTGTCCTGAATGCAGTGACGCTGTAGTCTGATTTTGAACCGTTGAACAAGAACGCATAGATACTGTTAGAAGATAGCAACAATGAAATCATATTCAACAGCACAGCAACCACGTTTTAAAATAAATGATAAGACATAATAAAAATATGACATCTATTTGTAGTGCACAGTCTGTCTATTGCACAGAATTCTGAAACGTGCAAATAGAAAGCTGTAAATCATGCAGGACGTTCACAGTTTCAATATCTCACAAAATCTTAGGACGTACATTTGCAAAAACTCTCTATGGTAAGTACATAAAATGAATATCTCAAGTAGTGTTTAGAAGACTCTCTCTCTCTCTCTCTCTCTCTCATGATTGATCACGAAATCTTAGTTAGAAAGCTTGAGACTTATAGATTACATCCTGACTTGACAAAATTTATTACATCTTTTCTTTCCAACAGACAGCAGGTAGTTTGCCTCAAAAACTCTAAGTCAAGTTCATCTGTTGTTGATAATGGTGTTCCACATGGATCTATTCTTGGTCCTTTCCTGTTTACCATCTACATCAATGATCTTCCACTTCATCTCAAAAAATCATCTTGTGACCTTTTTTCTGATGACTGCAGTTTACACTAGTGACAATGACTGTATTAACTTTGAGTCAACTCTTCAAACTGAAATAAACAGTCTAATTAACTGGAGGAACAACAGAATGCTAATATACACCAGCAAAACAAAGTCCATGCTCATTACAACAAGACAGAAATTAACAAATTCACCAACAACAACACTACAGCTCCACGCTGGAACTTCACAGATAGAGAATGTTAGTGAACATAAAACTCTAGGTCTCATGACTGACCACCACCTCAGTTGGAATCATCATGTAGACAATCTAACCAAACTGATTGCACCAAAAAGTTTACCAATTTACTAAAATTAAACATTTTCTTGACATAGACACCAGAAAAAACATACTACATATCACAGATACAAACACACTTGGATTACTGCTCAACAGTCTGGGACAGTTGTTCCATGTCAAACATGAAAAGACTTTACTCACTTCAAAAACGAGCAGTAAAACTTATAGATGATAAACATACAGCACGTATTACAAATAAGGACAAACATCTTTATATTCTACCCCTCATGAAGAGATTTATTTTCAACAAGGCCAAGTTAATTCATAAAATTCTATTGCACAATGCTCCACCCTGTCTGTGGTCGTTGGTCAAATCCAACCCAAAACACAGTCAACGCTTAAGCAATTATATTCTCCCAAAACCAAGGCTTGACACTTTTAAAAAAAGCTTCTCTTACTCAGCTGCCCACTTTTGGAATGCCCTACCAATTCACGCAAAACTTATACGTAATATTCGTTCTTATAATTTTAAACTTTGTCAACATCTGTTTGGTATGGACTATATGCCTCCTTAAGCATAGTTAAAAGTAGTTTAAAATGCTTGAGTGTTGTAATTTTTTTAAATACTGCTTTTCTATAAATTTGTTAGTTTTGAATGAATGTAAGAATGCATGTTTATTTCAAGTGTTGCATAAATCAGAGGTAGAGTGTATGGACATGAGATAAGTTTGTTATTTATTTATGTAATCATTTAATGTGTCTTCATAATTATTATGCTCATTAACAAATTCTGAATGACTGTTACTGAGTGAAAGCTCTACGATGAAATGCAGAATGTTAGACGGGCCTGCGTGCCCAATTCTTAACCCTTTGAAAATAAAGTATGTTCGTTCGTTCGTTCTCTCTCTCTCTCTCTCTCTCTCTCTCAACCTTAAGTGCCCAGGGCACATGGGGCTTCCGCAAGGGTTTTCCACAAACGCCTGTCCTTCGCCTTTTTTCCGCTCTTGCCCAGGTGAGCCCTCTATTGCTCAATACCTCTCTGTTGTTCGTCTCCGTGTCTCTTTTGGTCTACCCTTACTTCTGTTCCCCTGTGGTGTCCATCTTAGTGCTATTTTTGGTAGTGAGTTGTCAGTCATTCGGAGCACATGTTCCAAACATCGCCAGCATCTTTCCTCAATAACTGCTGTCAGTGGCTTCATCTGCATTTCTGACAACACGATGTTATTTCTTACGATGTTTGGCCAAAATATTCTTCTAATTCTTCGTAAACATTTAGTCTAGAAAGAATTCAGCTTCCTTTCTATAGTTCTGGTGATTTTCCAACATTCACTTTCATAGAGTAGTACGCTTAAAACATTACTTTTAAATATCCTGATTTTCATGTCTGTTTTTTTTTTTAAATTTCCATATACTTTGCAGCATTGCAAAAGCCTATTTTGCTCTAGTAAGTCTGCTGTTGATGTCCTCCGTGCTGTCTCCATCTTCTACTACTCTACTGCCAAGAGATACAAATTAGTTGACTTCCTCCACTAATTTGCTGTCTACTCTGTTTCTGTTGTTCACATTTTGCTTCATTAACTCTCTTTCCTACGTTGATCTTTAATCCTAATGTTTAGATGTCACTAAGTCAGTCATTTCCATGTCCCTTGCGGAACTTTGCCTCCCTAACAGCTCTCCTGTAGGCCTCTCGGTTGTGAGCAAGATGCCCTGCTGCTGATTCATCCATTTGCAGATTATCAACGATGTCTTGCAGCCAGCTTCACCTTGGTCTTCCTCTCTTTCTTTTTCCCGTTATGTACCCTTCCATGACGGTCTTCTCTAAATTTTGTTTAGATGTACATATAGAAAATTTCAGATCTGTAGTACGCACACTGTTTGATTATCTCACTACATCTCTTGATTATCTCATTGTATCTGTTGATTATCTCACTATATCTGTTGATTGTCTCAGTATATCTGTTGATTATCTCACTATATCTGGTGATTATCTCGCTGTATCTCTTGATTATCTCACTATATCTATTGATTATCTCACTATATTTGTTATCAGACTGTATGTCTTGATTATCTCACTATATCTGTTATCAGAAAATATATGTTTATTATTTCACTATATCTGTTATCAGACTGTATCTCTTGATTATCTCACTATATCTGTTATCAGACTGTATCTCTTGATTATCTCACTATATCTATTGATTATCTCAAAATATCTGTTATCAGACTGTATCTGTTGATTATCTCACTATATCTGTTATCAGAATGTATCTGTTGATTATCTCACTATATCTGTTATCAGAATGTATCTGTTGATTATCTCACTATATCTGTTATCAGACTGTATCTGTTGGTTATCTCGCGGTATCTCTTGATTATTTCACAATAACTGTTGATTATCTCACTATATCTGTTGATTATCTCACTATATCTGTTGATTATCTCACTATATCTGCACGCAGCTGAAATGATCTGGCTGGGTGGAACTGACATCTTTGACGAGGGAAATTGGGTGTGGCTACACTCAGGCCAGAAAATATTCGACTTTCTGGACTGGGCGCCGGGCCAACCTGACGAGACAGGAACAGGTAGGTCATGGACAACCGCTAACGAGAGAGAGAGAGAGAAAAGCAAGTAGGTCATGGATAACCGCTAACGAGAGAGAGAGAGAGGGGGAGCAGGTAGGTCATAGACAACCGCTAACGAGAGAGAGAGAGAGAGGAGCAGGTAGGTCATGGACAACCGCTAACGAGAGAGAAAGAGAGAGAGAGGAGTAGGTAGGTCATGGACAACCGCTAACGAGAGAGAGAGAGGAGCAGGTAGGTCATGGACAACCGCTAACGAGAGAGAGAGAGAGAGAGGGGAGCAGGTAGGTCATGGACAACCGCTAACGAGAGAAAGAGAGAGAGAGGAGCAGGTAGGTCATGGACAACCGCTAACGAGAGAGAGAGAGGAGCAGGTAGGTCATGGACAACCGCTAACGAGAGAGAAAGAGAGAGAGAGGAGCAGGTAGGTCATGGACAACCGCTAACGAAAGAGAGAGAGAGGAGCAGATAGGTCATGGACAACCACTAACGAGAGAGAGAGAGAGAAAAGCAAGTAGGTCATGGACAACCGCTAACGAGAGAGAAAGAGAGAGAGAGAGGAGCAAGTAGGTCATGGACAACCGCTAACGAGAGAGAGAGAGGAGCAGATAGGTCATGGACAACCGCTAACGAGAGAGAGAGAGGAGCAGATAGGTCATGGACAACCGCTAACGAGAGAGAAAGAGAGAGAGGGGAGCAGGTAGGTCATGGACAACCGCTAACGAGAGAGAAAGAGAGAGAGAGGAGCAGGTAGGTCATGGACAACCGCTAACGAGAGAGAGAGAGAGGAGCAGGTAGGTCATGGACAACCGCTAACGAGAGAGAAAGAGAGAGAGAGGAGCATGTAGGTCATGGACAACCGCTAACGAGAGAGAGAGAGGAGCAGATAGGTCATGGACAACCACTAACGAGAGAGAGAGAGAAAAGCAAGTAGGTCATGGACAACCGCTAACGAGAGAGAAAGAGAGAGAGAGAGGAGCAAGTAGGTCATGGACAACCGCTAACGAGAGAGAGAGAGGAGCAGATAGGTCATGGACAACCGCTAACGAGAGAGAGAGAGAGAAAAGCAAGTAGGTCATGGACAACCGCTAACGAGAGAGAGAGAGAGAGAGAGGAGTAGGTAGGTCATGGACAACCGCTAACGAGAGAGAGAGAGAGAGAGAAAAGCAAGTAGGTCATGGACAACCGCTAACGAGAGAGAGGAGAGAGAAAAGCAAGTAGGTCATGGACAACCGCTAACGAGAGAGAGAGAGGAGCAGGTAGGTCATGGACAACAGCTGAAACAGCGAGAGAGAGAGAGAGAGAGAGAATGAGAGGAGCAGAGAGAATCTTTCTATAGAAGATTAAACAAGAAATGAGTGTGCTATCTGAAGAAGGCTAGTCTATTTTACGATGAAAGCGTTGCTGAAGATGTTCTTTGTTATACAAAGCAGCATATGTTGTTTGTCAGAATCGAAGCATGTCAAATACAGCATATATACTGGGTTTCTAGCTTTCGTCTGGGATATCTGGTGGCTGAATGTTAATTTAGTCCCCGACAAAAATGACAACCACCCCCCCCCCCCAAAAAAAAAAAAAACAAAACAAAATACTGTTCTTGCTGAGATTCGAACCCATGTCTCCTGGATGAGTAACTGCCGTTGTAAGCGCACAGCCACGTAGCCATTCTTAACAACAGTTACATGCAGCTGGAATATGTGTGAAATGGCACAATCCTGAAGGTGCTAGATATAGATTCAACATCCTTGGTGTATGGTGCTAGATATAGATTCAACATCCTTGGTGTATGGTGCTAGATATAGATTCAACATCCTTGGTGTATGGTGCTAGATATAGATTCAACACCCTTGGTGTATGGTTCTAGATATAGATTCAACATCCTTGGTGTATGGTTCTAGACATAGATTCAACATTCTTAGTGTATGATGCTAGATATAGATTCAACATCTTTAGTGTATGGTGCTATATATAGATTCAACATTCGTGGTGTATGGTTTTAGATATAAACTCAACATCTTCGGTGTATGGTGCTAGATATATATTCAACGTCCTTGGTGTATGGTTCTAGATATACATTCAATATCCTTGGTGTCTGCTGTTAGATATAGATTCAACATTCTTGGTGTATGGTGCTAGATATAGATTCAAGATTCTTAGTGTATGGTGCTAGATATAGATTCAACATCTTTGGTGTATGGTGCTAGATATAGATTCAACATCTTTGACGTATGGTGCTAGATATAGATTCAACATCCTTAGTGTATGGTTCTAGATATAGATTCAATATCTTTGGTGTATGGTGCTATATATAGATTCTACATCTGTGGCGTATGGTGCTAGATACAGATTCAATATCTTTGGCGTATTATAGCGCTTGATAGTTTCCTGAGCAATAACTGATTACAAGTACGAAAACAAAGATTTCTGTCTGTAATATGTCTGTCGGTAATATGTCTGTCTGTAATATGTCTGTCTAAAAGCTCCATAGGCTGTATGTCTACAAGCTATCTCTCTATAGTATGTCTGCCTACAATATATCTGCCTATAAAACTGTCTGTTTATAATATGCCTGTCTATAATCTATCTGTCTACATTACGAGTATATCTATCTACAGTTCTACAGTATATCCGTCTGTAAAACTGTCTGTCTATAATCTCTCTGTCTGTATTATGTTTATCTATAATATAACTGTCTACAGGCTGTCTGTCTATAATATGTCTGCTCGTAAACTGTCTGTCTATAAATAATTAACAGTAAGTTACCTGCACCATTTTACTGTTAACTCTTGAACCACCACAAGAAAAAATCCCAGGTCCACACCAACAACTTTATAATAAACACATCCGACACGATGGCCTGCATGAAGGATGTGTACTCTGGAGAAGCATAATAGCCAACGCCAGTCGGCACGGCACCTGATGATGATGATGATGATGATTGATGATGATGATGATGATGACGACGATGACGATGACGATGATGATGATGATGATGATGATGATGATGATGACGATGACGATGACGGTGACGGTGACGGTGACGATGACGATGACGATGATGATGATGATGACATGTTTACACCAGGAATCGATGCTATGTGTGCCTGCATTTACGTACTTTATGCACTTTCATAGAAATTAAAAATGCAGATCTCCAAGAAACGAAACATTTTTACAATTCTAACACCTCTGCCCCTTTTACCTGTGCGATTCTTTCCAGGTGAGGACTGCCTGACCATATGGAACGGCACAAATTACCATTGGAATGATGAGAGCTGTAGCTACTCGGCCAACTTCGTCTGCGAGTCGGACCAAGGAAGTAAATATTTAATCCACTCCCTGGTTTTGATATGTCTTTGTTTTTTTTTTTTTTGTGTCAAGTTTATTTTGTCAAAGAATCACGTGGTCTGTTATCTGTTTGATTTAACATTCTTGGTGTATGGTGCTAGATATAGATTCAAGATTCTTAGTGTATGGTGCTAGATATAGATTCAACATCTTTGGTGTATGGTGCTAGATATAGATTCAACATCTTTGACGTATGGTGCTAGATATAGATTCAACATCCTTAGTGTATGGTTCTAGATATAGATTCAATATCTTTGGTGTATGGTGCTATATATAGATTCTACATCTGTGGCGTATGGTGCTAGATACAGATTCAATATCTTTGGCGTATTATAGCGCTTGATAGTTTCCTGAGCAATAACTGATTACAAGTACGAAAACAAAGATTTCTGTCTGTAATATGTCTGTCGGTAATATGTCTGTCTGTAATATGTCTGTCTAAAAGCTCCATAGGCTGTATGTCTACAAGCTATCTCTCTATAGTATGTCTGCCTACAATATATCTGCCTATAAAACTGTCTGTTTATAATATGCCTGTCTATAATCTATCTGTCTACATTACGAGTATATCTATCTACAGTTCTACAGTATATCCGTCTGTAAAACTGTCTGTCTATAATCTCTCTGTCTGTATTATGTTTATCTATAATATAACTGTCTACAGGCTGTCTGTCTATAATATGTCTGCTCGTAAACTGTCTGTCTATAAATAATTAACAGTAAGTTACCTGCACCATTTTACTGTTAACTCTTGAACCACCACAAGAAAAAATCCCAGGTCCACACCAACAACTTTATAATAAACACATCCGACACGATGGCCTGCATGAAGGATCGTGTACTCTGGAGAAGCATAATAGCCAACGCCAGTCGGCACGGCACCTGATGATGATGATGATGATGATTGATGATGATGATGATGATGACGATGACGATGACGATGACGATGATGATGATGATGATGATGATGATGATGATGATGATGACGATGACGATGACGGTGACGGTGACGGTGACGATGACGATGACGATGATGATGATGATGACATGTTTACACCAGGAATCGATGCTATGTGTGCCTGCATTTACGTACTTTATGCACTTTCATAGAAATTGAGAACGCAGATCTCCAAGAAACGAAACATTTTTACAATTCTGACACCTCTGCCCCTTTTACCTGTGCGATTCTTTCCAGGTGAGGACTGCCTGACCATATGGAACGGCACAAATTACCATTGGAATGATGAGAGCTGTAGCTACTCGGCCAACTTCGTCTGCGAGTCGGACCAAGGAAGTAAATATTTAATCCACTCCCTGGTTTTGATATGTCTTTGTTTTTTTTTTTTTTGTGTCAAGTTTATTTTGTCAAAGAATCACGTGGTCTGTTATCTGTTTGATTTAACATTGTCCCCTGAAGTAGCCTTCTGTTCGGGTGACGGATTATAATGCTTATTCTTCCTGTCACAGGTTATAATACTCTATGTTTCTGTCACAGATTATAATACTCTATGATTCCGTCACAGATTAGAATACTCTATGCTTCTGTCACAGATTATAATACTCTATGTTTCTGTCACAGATTATAATACCCTATGTTTCTGTCACAGATTATAATACTCTATGTTTCTGTCACAGATTATAATACTCTATGTTTCTATAAAAGATTGTAATACTCTATGTTTCAGTGATGTTTAACGGCAGGGGAAGGATGCAAGATGCAGATTATAATGGTCCTTGTTTCTGTGGTATTTTTTTTATAATAGTATTTGTTTTTTGTGAAGTTTATAAAATACTTTTTGCTCACGTGAAGGGTTATAGTAGCCTTGTTTCTGTGTTGTTTTGTAGTAATATTTCTTACGGTGACAGATTTATAACCCTTTTAGATTCTGTGACAGAATACATCACTTTTTTGTTCCAGTGACAGAATACATCACTTTTTTGTTTCTGTGACAGAATACACCACTTTTTGTTCCAGTGACAGAATACATCACTTTTTTGTTCCAGTGATAGAATACATCACTTTTTTGTTCCAGTGACAGAATACATCACTTTTTTGTTCCAGTGACAGAATACATCACTTTTTGTTCCTGTGACAGAATACAGTACTTTTTGTTCTTGTGATAGAATAAACCACTTTTTGTTCCTGTGACAGAATACACCACTGTTATTTCTGTGATAGAATACATCACTTTTTGTTCCTGTGACAGAATACATCACTTTTTGTTCCTGTGACAGAATACAGTACTTTTTGTTCTTGTGATAGAATAAACCACTTTTTGTTCCTGTGACAGAATACACCACTGTTATTTCTGTGATAGAATACATCACTTTTTGTTCCTGTGACAGAATACATCACTTTTTGTTCCTGTGACAGAATACAGTACTTTTTGTTCTTGTGATAGAATAAACCACTTTTTGTTCCTGTGACAGAATACACCACTGTTATTTCTGTGATAGAATACATCACTTTTTGTTCCTGTGACAGAATACATCACTTTTTGTTCCTGTGACAGAATACAGTACTTTTTGTTCTTGTGATAGAATAAACCACTTTTTGTTCCTGTGACAGAATACACCACTGTTATTTCTGTAATAGTATACATCACTTTTTGTTCCTGTGACAGAATACATCACTTTTTGTTCCTGTGACAGAATACAGTACTTTTTGTTCTTGTGATAGAAAACCACTTTTTGTTCCTGTGACAGAATACACCACTGTTATTTCTGTAATAGTATACATCACTTTTTGTTCCTGTGACAGAATACATCACTTTTTGTTCCTGTGACAGAATACAGTACTTTTTGTTCTTGTGATAGAATAAACCACTTTTTGTTCCTGTGACAGAATACACCACTGTTATTTCTGTGATAGAATACATCACTTTTTGTTCCTGTGACGAATACATCACTTTTTGTTCCTGTGACAGAATACAGTACTTTTTGTTCTTGTGATAGAATAAACCACTTTTTGTTCCTGTGACAGAATACACCACTGTTATTTCTGTGATAGAATACATCACTTTTTGTTCCTGTGACAGAATACATCACTTTTTGTTCCTGTGACAGAATACAATACTTTTTGTTCTTGTGATAGAATACACCACTTTTTGTTCCTGTGACATAATACACCACTTTTATTCCTGTGATAGAATACACCACTTTTTGTTCCTGTGACAGAATACACCACTTTTTATTCCAGTGACAGAATACACTATTCAGATGTTGATAGAAATTTTCACGAGGCAAGTTGCTGTACAATTATGGACAATTTCTACCACAACAAACTCATTCTCCGACTATGCACCATTATTACAGAAAAAAAAACACTGACGCACGTACACACAAAATTATATGTTATATATGTGTGTTTTGATACTTTCCCTCTAATTTTACAGATGAGTCGGAAGAGTAGTCCTACAGACAATATGGAATGTCGTCGTGACACGATCTTCTCTAGATCCGGAATCTGTTTTTTTTACTTCTGGGTTTTTTTTCCTTTCAATTTATTTATTTTCATGTGTTATAGCGGCTTTTCTGAATTGTTTTGGGATATTTTTTGTCAGCATGTAAAATAAAGAACAAGGTGGAAACGATGAGTACGCGAATGTGTCTTGTTTGTGACTGCAGTTTAAGGATTTCTTGCTGTTCTTTTTATGGTTTCATAAAGTCGGTAAAGCAATAGTCTGACATGATGATGATGATGCTGATGATGATGATGATGATCGTTTGGCTGGCTTGGAGATTATACTGAAGTTTGGTGGTTCGTTCCGATGTGATAAGGACGACTGTAATACAAGTATAATATAAATACCATATAAATACCACAGAAATACCATATCTCTCTCTCTGAACCTTAAGTGCCCAGGGCACTTGGGGCTTCCCCAAGGGTTTTCCACAAATGCCTGTCCTTTGCCTTTTTTCTGCTCTTGCCCAGATGAGAACTCTATTGCTCAACATCCTCTCTGTTGTTCTTCTCCATGTCTCTTTTGGTCTACCCTTACTTCTGTTCCCCTGTGGTGTCCATCTTAGTGCTATTTTTGGTAGTGAGTTGTCAGTCATTCTGAGCACATGTCCCAGCCATCGCCAGCGTCTTTCTTCAATAATTGCTGTCAGTGGCTTCATCTGCGTTTCTGCCAACAAGATGTTATTTCTTATGATGTTTGGCCAAATATTTTTCTAATTCTTCGTAAACATTTAGTCTGGAAAGAATTCAACTTGTTTTCTATGGTTTTGGTGATTTTCCAGCATTCACTTCCATAGAGTAGTACACTTAGAACATTACTCTTAAATAACCTGATTTTCTTATTATAAATACCATATAAATCTAGATGTATATAATATTCATTCTCTTATCCCGTTTTATCATTAACTCTTGGACTGACACAGGAGAAGTCTTAGGACCACACAAATAACTTCATAATAAACACATCCGACATGTTTACACTTACGACTGATGCCGATGCTTACAAGTACACGGACGTTCACTGTCAGTTTATAAAATACGGGAATGAAAGGAAATGGGCGGACTTACTTCATTTATGAAGCTCTTTATGCATCATCATCATCATCATCGCCAAATTTGTCGTCATCATCGTTATGAGCATTTATTATTATGCTTTTTATTATTATTGCTATTATTATGGTTTTTTTATATCGTTGCTATTAAAGCGATATGAAAAAGTTGCCAACGTACCACAGTGAATACTGTCCAACTCCAGTCAGAATCTACACACTTAGGAGTACGACCATTAAGGACTTTCTATGGAAGCCCATTAGCGTCAGTGACAACACTTGCTGGACTGGAACTTCATAAACCAGTGTGTGATGAATCTTTCAGTGACGGGAACCAGCGTTGTAGGGTTGCCAATCTAGAAGAAGGCGAAGACGCTGTCCTATTAGGCAATCAGCGACCCACAGCTGATATGCTAGCGAACCATAGCTGATCAAGACCCTGTCCTACCTCTCCGTTGGTAACCCTCGTAACAGGCCTAGCCTGGCTAACGGGGCAGGGACCGCTATAGTCCCCATGGTTGTGGAGTCTGCTAAAGAAGCATTGCACATTCCCCCCCCCCCTGCTTTTTAGTTGAACTCCGGGACTGAACAAAATTGCTGCCATAACCCGCTCCCACGCCGATATGATGTTGTAGCCCAACACCTTCACAGCATCGGCTGCAAAGAACACCAGCTCGCAGTTACAGCGCGATAGCACAAGACAAGACGAGACAAGATATCTAGATATAGATAATTTTGGTCCCATCTAGACAATGGAAATAATCGTTTAGATGTTAGCTATAAATAATTTTTAACTGAGTCTAGATAAATCTGGATCACATCGCAGTTATTACAGTCCACCAAAAAGAAAAAGAAAAAGGGTAACAGAAAAAAAAACAGAACGAACTTTACCTTCCATAATTAACCCTTTCTCGGTGAGTAAATAATTGTCTGAGTTCTTGGACGTAATGCAAACTGGCAACGCTGGCGCAGACTTGCAGCGCCCAATGTTGCCAGTTCATCCAATTTGGGACGAATTCGCTTCAGGCAAATGACTATGCGTCATACTTACTGTCTTGGACTTGTAGGATTGGACATGTGTGATTTTGGCATAGTTTGACATAGATGTTCATAGTTTCATATTTTCTGCTCTAACTGGGCAAGGCTGCAAGATAAAAGAAGTGGCTTTAGTTGAAGGGTATGGTAGTATTCTCCAAATTATGGGAGATAAGCAGTATTGGGACTCAGGAAACAATTAATAGAGTGAATACCCTTGTTTGAAAGGTAATGCAGGATACTCGAGTGCTTCAATCTTCTGCTCTTCTGTGTGTAGAATGTAAACTGTAGATGTATTGTTATTCATTTCTGTGTATATTTTCACTATTGTCCACTGGAATAATGTTCCTTCTTACATTACTATTCTACGTTGTTTTGCGTCTGTTTTGTTACTCACTTCACAGACTTACTTGCTCCCAGGTTCATTCTCTCTCAGTGGAAATAGTAATAAAGAAGCAGCAACTTTACAGTTGACATGACTTTAATGATGCACGGGGTGACGGTGAGTCGATGAGCGATATGACGAGAACGACAAAGGCATCAACAAAATCCATGGACACAAGACTGGACATCTCCACGATAAATGTTCCCGGCAGACTACTGTCGCCATCAGAACAACCTAATACACTCTATTCTACATCTGTTTCACTAAACAACAACATTTCTAACAGCCTAATCTACGTCTATCTCAGACGAAAAATACACAAAACACAACTGTCCCTCAGTCATATGATTTCTCTCTCACCTGACCTCTTTCCTGTCATTCCCCAACCGTGACCCTCGTGCAGTCCGAGACAAAACAGATGAACTCTACTCACAAACAGCTGATTACTTTAGAAGATAACTCATTTTATACAAATGTTCTAATTCTCAGATGAGTTATCTATCTTACATCCAAATATTCAATATACTGCTATAAGGGTTCAGAATTGGGCAAGAAGGCCCGTCATTCTGCCCTATAAATGAAGAAATGACACCATCAAAGCAAAGGTTGGAGTAAATGTCAAATGGTTTGGCCATGTTACATGGTTACCACCAGACAGTGTAACACAGAAAACATTCACACTAAGATTTGTAGATAACAGAGGAAGAGGTTGCCCACGCGGGAGATTGAGAGAGGAAATTACAGAACCATTAAATATCCCATTATAAGAAGCAAATGATCGAGCCCTATCAAGACGTTATTTGTCCCCTCAACATCGAAAGGTATGTGAGGAAGGATACAAGACAAGACAAGTATATCAATAATCTGAAGCTTATTACATAATTTCCTACAACACATACGGCATAATAATATCATTATCATAACCAGAACAACGTTATCAAAATACCTTTATGAAAATAGCAACAAAAGTTGCAATATTAATAAAGAACATTACTGAAATATGTCAGTTTTTAACAAATCAAGGTCTTTCTACACAAGTACCAAGTCGATTATGAATTTTAGATTTGTTTTTAAAAATCGCTCTGGCATGGCCAGTTTTAGTTGTCCCACAAACGCTCTTATCTGTGTGTTTTTTTTTAATCACGTTTGTTAGCTTATCTGAAGTCTTTGTTTTTGAAAGTCTTTATGAAGGATTACTTAGCTGCAGGATATTAACTCAGTTAACAAAATCTTTCGCTCTGTCGGGGTATGAGTTCTTTATTGATTGCATTACTTGTGACGGTTTGATGACGCGGGTAGAGACCTCCTCATTTGTGATGGTTTGATAGCGCGGATAGAGACCTCCTCATTTGTGAAGGTTTGATAGCGCGGGTAGAGACCTCCTCATTTGTGAAGGTTTGATAGCGCGGATAGAGACCTCCTCATTTGTAAAGGTTTGATGACGCGGGTAGAGACCTCCTCATTTGTGATGGTTTGATGACGCGGATAGAGACCTCCTCATTTGTGAAGGTTTGATGACGCGGATAAAGACCTCCTCATTTGTAAAGGTTTGATGACGCGGGTAGAGACCTCCTCATTTGTGAAGTTTTGATGACGCGGGTAGAGACCTCCTCATTTGTGAAGGTTTCATGATGCGGATAGAGACCTCCTCATTTGTGAAGGTTTGATAGCGCGGATAGAGACCTCCTCGTTTGTGAGGCACAAATCTCCGTCCAACAGAGCAAAACAACCATACAACTCCTCAGATCATCAGCGGAGTACGCTGCCACTAAAACTGATTGTTAAACTATCCTGTTAAAGAAGCCGCTTAGAACTGACAGACAAGACACTATATTCTATAGAAAATTCATGGAGCACGGCACGACAGAACTTCATTCTTTTGAAAGATATGATAAATATGATGGACAAACACCACATTAAGTATGGGGAATGTCAGCTGGCGAGATCCTTCGGCTGTCGTGCCTGGGGTAAAACTCCTAGCCAATGAAGAAAAATCCGTTTAAGATTGTCATGCATGCAGTCTTTACTGGCATTTGGTGAGGCCGTAGGAAAGGTAGCGGAAAGGCTAAGGCGATGAAGTTTGATCGGTGAGGCTACTGGGCTCGCGATGAAGACTATTTTCTAGTAGGAAAGATGAAGACTACTTTCTAGTAGGAAAGATGAAGACTACTTTCTAGTAGGAAAGATGAGCACGAGAGCCCTCTCTTGGCGAAGCGAAACAAGGTAACATCCTGTACAAGCAATGATGTACAATTCTCACATCCTGTGCAAAGCACACTTTGAGGTACAATTCTCACATCCTATACAAGCACACGTTGATGTACAAATCTGGCATCCTGTACAACACTGATGTACAAATCTGACACCTTGTACCAGCACTCTGATGTACAAATCTGACATCTTGTACAAACACTCTAATGTACAATTCTAATATCCTGTACAAGCACACTTTGATGTATATTTCTGACTTGTACTTTTACTATATTTATTCCCAGGCAACTTGCTGTTGAAAAATGAACACAAATGTTAACTTGGATATGCCGCATACACTGAAAACTGTCTGGTCTATTTTAGTTGTGTGATGTGTGTGAACCCACGCATATGTCCCAGTCATGTTTTCTGTTGTTTGACTGAAGGTCGCAGGTCGACTAGAAAAACACAAAGCGGCTTGAAAGTTTATGACGACCAAGAAAACGGTCGTTACAATGGCCAAGAAAACGGTCGTTACATTGGCTCGAAGAAGAAAATAGAATGACCTGGGACTGGAAACAGACTTTTAAGATCGTGAGGTCTCTTCTGTAACTCTAAGGTATACCCCTTCCTCCCCCACTCTTCTTCCCCCCCCCCCCCCAAACCCCCCACATTTCCCTCCCAAATTCTTTGTTTAGGAAAATAATAAAAATAGTTCTGTCATGAAACGGGGGCATCTAGAAGGCTATTCTCCCCCACCCCCCTCTTGACTTTTCAGCACGCTAGAAGGAGGCAGGTACCCATTTCTACTGCTCTAGCAAGCTTTGAACCACTGACCTTTACATGAGTGGTTTTAACCACTACACCACTCAGGCGACTTTCATAAATAAAAATATCGATATTCTTAAAACAAAAAAACAAAAACAATATATATATATATATATGTATCATCATCATCATCAGGCGCCGTGCCGACTGGCGTTGGCTATTATGCTTCTCCAGAGTACCCGATCCTTCATGCAGGCCATCAGCTCAGTTGGTGATCTCCTCTCACACCATCCTGTCAGACTGTCCAGTATCATTTCTCTTGGTCTTCCTCTTGATCTTCTTCCTTCTGTTTTTCCTGTTGTTATAATATTTTCAATGCCCCCTCTTCTCATTGCATGTCCTGTGAAAGTACATTGTCTCTCCCTTATCTTTTTGACAAGGTTTTTTTGTCTCTCCAGCTCTTCTCCTACATTCTTCATTAGTTATTTTTGCTGTCCAGGGGATTCGCAACATTCTTCTAATAAACCACATTTCTGCTGCTTCCAACGTATATATATATATATATATATATATATATATATATATATATATATATATATATATTATAACAGGTATTTGAAACGCATTGTGTTTTGTTTTAAGTCATGGAACTGTTATATCTGGAAGCCGAGTTATGGAGAGACCTGGTAATGTAAGTTGAGGTCATACAGGTGTACACATGTTTTAAATGAGACAGTCGCTTTTCTACAGCCATTATCAAGGCGATTTTAGGTACAAGAAGATAGCCTTTTCTGTCTATCTGTCTGTCTGCTTTTCTGTCTATCTGTCTGTCTGCCTGCCAGTCTGTCTGTAACTTGTAGATAACGCAAATTTGAGCAAATGATAAACTAGCAGACGAGAGAGAGAGAGAGAGAGAGAGAGAGAGAGAGAGAGTAGACGATAAGTAGCAGAAGAGAAGAGACATAAAAACACTGCTGAAAGACACTATGGGAGCAGATAAGTTACCGGATTGAACAGACAAGACAGACAAGAACAAGACAGGCAAGACAGAACAAGACAAGACAGACAGAACAGGTATAACACTGTAGATTGTGAATCATATATTTCTGAATAGTTGCATATTATAGAATTGAAGCTTAAAGATGCTCTTTGATTAACACCTCGCAGGTTTCACAAAACTTTACCACTTCACTAGATCAGAGCAAGTCCGATGAAATGTTCCTCCATTATTTAATTCTGACAAATAAGTTCAAGATGTATAGTTGATAACATCACTTGAATTAATCACTTAATCATTTGTTAACAATATCAAACTCTATCATATTCTACATGCAGCATTTCTCAATTTCTCAAATTCACAATATTCTGCACTTGATACGAGAGCATTTTCTGTCTCAGTAATATATCACATCTGCTATACGTGGTCAACTAGAATCTTGTCTAAAATCACTGTACTCAAAGTTTCAAAAGTGTGAATTCTTCTTAATCACTTGAAAACCATCTTCCATCTAACACTACTTCTGATTTCATATCATCTCGCCCTCTTTCTTCTCTTGTCTGTCTTATGATTTCTTCTGACGATCTTCCTCTGCCGTCTCTCAATCGCAGTGTACTAACGAGCAAAGTCTACTTGCCTCTTCTCTGGACTTCTGTTCTTATCTCTCATCTGATGGCTTCTCGACTGTTCTGGTCGGACCTTCTTTCTTCACTCTTGACTGTCCACGTGCACTGACCATCCTTCTTGCAGTTCTGGTCAGTCGCTACTTGCGGGACCGACGGTGTTCTGACGATCTCCCTCCTCTGTCTCCTCTCTCTTCTACTTCCGTACTTCTTGGTTCCTGATTGTCTGTTCTTCCGTCTTCGGCCCCCTTCCTCAGTCTCCTCTCTCCTCTACTTCCGTACTTCTTGGTTCTTCTTGTTCTTGGTTTCTCTTCGCTCGCTTTTTATCTTCAAGTCCAGCTTGACAGATTAACCAATAAGTATTATGGCTCCACCCTTCAGATGTCCACTGGTTCCCATGAGCGTTCTGATTGTCTGTCATTCAAACTGCCCTGTGACTTATCTCTCGTAAGTCAATTATCCAATAGGCCACGCCTCTAAAAATTTAACTGGTCAGCTGACCGAGTTGACCACTCCTTTATTTAAAAACCGTTTGCAATAGCGTCATAACACTAATAGATTTCAAAGTGTCAACTCCGTCTATACAATTGTAAGACCTATGACATTATCTTGCTCTTTCATGTCGGAGGTTTTATTGTGTCCTCGCTTTTTCATTTTGTCTGACTTTTCTATTCGTCTTTTCTATTTTGTTTACACGTGTCAACGTCCAGTCACGGCTTTGTTATCACTGGACCATCCTACTTTCTGGCGTCGTTCCTTTGTATTACCTATATCTCAGCGTACCGAGTCTCATCTTTTTCTATTCACTATTTCCACTGTTTACTTTTGTCTGCGTCTTGTTCTAGTGTCATGGAGGTTTTATACCTTTTTCTTCCTTTTTCTACCTACTTTTCTCTGTCGCTATTCGATGTTACTATTTTGTTTACAGTATATTTTCATAAACATATTCATTAATAATAATAACAACTATAATCAACACTTACAAGACCATGCTACACAGGACAGACAAGACAGAGAGAATAAGACGACAAGACGACGACAGAACAAGACAGACATAACAAGGCAGACAAGACAGATAGAACAAGACAGTCAAGACAGACAGAACAAGACAGTCAAAACAGACAGAACAAGATAGGCAAGACAGACAGAACAAGACAACAAGACAGACAGAAACTAAGTCTGACAGAGAATCAAACTCCAGCCCATGTCAACGGTGTCTCAAGAAGACCAGGTCGATATATGACATACCCCAGCAGTTGAGTGTACGAGGCTGGTCACCAATGTTCATGAAACTGAATATGTTTAACAGTCAAAGGCCTTTTTCTCACAGAACTGATAATGGATGTACTTGATCACGTGGTTCATCAAGAATTATTGTCATCAGCAGAGTAATCATGGAGGCATGACCTTTCCTTTGGGAAACATGGCGGTGCGTGAGCTGATTTTGTGTTCAAAGAAGTTTTATTTGGCAGTATTAACCGATACTCATGATAATTTAGAGAAGACCGTCTTAGAATGATACATAATGGGAAAAAGAAAAAGAGGAAGACCAAGGTGAAGGTGGCTGCAAGACATCGTTGATAATCTGCAAATGGATGCATCAGCAGCAGGGCATATTGCTTACAGCCGAGAGGCCTACAGGAGAGCTGTTAGGGAGGCAAAGTTCCGCAAGGGACATAACAATGACTGACTGAAAAGCAAGAACATTTGCCGCTTTTTTTGTAAGCGACATTTCTTTTTCGTTTGATTTATCATCCTTGATTCACCCAATCATCAAATATCTTCCATTAATAAAGTTCACATATTGCTCTTGAAAGGTCGGACTTTGACTGATGATGTATGAATGGCATGTGGAGTTCTGTGTAAAATTCAAAACAGGAGCGCAAGAAGCTTGGATCTCTCCGAATTCGCAGTTATTAATTTCAGAAAGTTGCTGCTGTAATAAACACATAAATATATACTGCCACAGCTTGGCGCTGAGAAGATACTGCCACAGCTTGGCGCTGAGAAGAGAAGATACTGTCACAGCTTGGGCGCTGAGAAGATACTGCCACAGCTTGGCGCTGAGAAGATACTGCCACAGCTTGGCGCTGAGAAGAGAAGATACTGTCACAGCTTGGGCGCTGAGAAGATCCTCTCACAGCTTGGGCGCTAAGAAGAGAAGATACTGTCACAGATTAGGCGCTGAGAAGATCCTGTCACAGCTTGGGCGCTGAGAAGAGAAGATACTGTCACAGATTAGGCGCTGGGAAGATACTGCCACAGCTTGGACGCTGAGAAGATACTGCCACAGCTTGGGCGCTGAGAAGAGAAGATACTGCCACAGCTTGGGCGCTGAGAAGAGAAGATACTTTCACAGATTAGGCGCTGAGAAGATACTGCCACAGCTTGGGCGCTGAGAAGAGAAGATACTGTCACAGATTAGGCGCTGAGAAGATCCTGTCACAGCTTGGGCGCTGAGAAGAGAAGATACTGTCACAGATTAGGCGCTGGGAAGATACTGCCACAGCTTGGGCGCTGAGAAGATACTGCCACAGCTTGGGCGCTGAGAAGAGAAGATCCTGCCACAGCTTGGGCGCTGAGAAGAGAAGATACTGCCACAGCTTGGGCGCTGAGAAGAGAAGATCCTGCCACAGCTTGGGCGCTGAGAAGATACTGCCACAGCTTGGGCGCTGAGAAGATACTGCCACAGCTTGGGCGATGAGAAGAGAAGATACTGCCACAGCTTGGGCGCTAAGAAGAGAGGATCCTGCCACAGCTTGGGAGCTGAGAAGATACTGCCACACGAATGAGGAAATGAGACAACAGATACATCTTAAACTTAATATCAAAGTGAGCAGTGGCGGATTATCCATTAGGATAACCCAGAATCAAACTCTGGAAGGGAAGTGAGCCAGCAGTCTAGTAAAAAAAACAAAACATTTCCCTTTTTCAAGATACAACTAGGCGTCACCTTCATGAAACAGTTAAGAAACATGCAATTGTAAGATCTGTTATTAATAAAACACAAATCGCCATAATTCATGACCTACTTCGTGATCGAGTTACTCAACTCCAGCGCGAGTTCATGATTTGTCCTTGAGGGACAGAACTTCTCGGCTGTCTGCTTCCGGTTGGTATTTATTCAGTTATTTCCCCTGATGATATGAAAACAACTATTTTTAGAAAATTTGCACGAACAGAAGGAACGGTTTTACGCCAAAAATGTTTATTTCTACGTATACGCTTTGTTTACGTCACGCTTTGTTTAAAAAAAGCAGGTCTAGCTTTGCAAACAGGGCAGGAATCAACATAATCCCTGTGGCGGTGGAGTCGCTAAAGAAGTACTGCACACACACCCCCCCCCCCACCCCCGCTCCACTCAAGAACTGGAATATAGTCACCATAGCCCACTCCCAAACCGACACGATGCTGTGCTCCAACATATGCTCCGGAGCATCGGCTAAAAAGAACGCCAGCTCGCAGCTCCAGGAAGAAGTAGAAGTAGAAAAAGAAGAAGTAGAAGAAGAAGAAGCCAAGAAATGAACTTCTCTGGACATCTAGACTACAATATGGAGACAGATCTGACATCTGTAACAGAGAACAAAATAACAGTGCCACTGATAAAGGACAACTGGGGACAGGAAGCAGGATTAATTAAACAAAACCTGGGCACAGGATTATACAAAACCTGGGGAAAGGATTAAATACAACTCTTGGCACAGGATTATACAAAACCTGGGAACAGGATTAAACAAAACCTGGGGACAAGATTAATTAAACAGAACCTGGGGACAGAAATAAACAAAACCTGGGGACAAGATTAATTAAACAGAACCTGGGGACAGAAATAAACAAAACCTGGGAACAGGATTAAACAAAACCTGGGCACAGGTTTAGACAAAACCTGGGCACAGGATTAAACAAAACCCTGGGCACAGGATTAAACAAAACCCTGGGCACAGGATTAAACAAAACCCTGGGCACAGGATTAAACAAAACCTGGGCACAGGATTAAACAAAATGTGGGAACAGGATTAAACAAAACCCTGGGCACAGGATTAAACAAAACCCTGGGCACAGGTTTAGACAAAACCTGGGCACAGGATTAAACAAAACCCTGGGCACAGGATTAAACAAAACCTGGGCACAGGATTAAACAAAACCCTGGGCACAGGTTTAGACAAAACCTGGGCACAGGATTAAACAAAACCCTGGGCACAGGATTAAACAAAACCTGGGCACAGGATTAAACAAAATGTGGGAACAGGATTAAACAAAACCTGGGCACAGGATTAAACAAACCCTGGGCACAGGTTTAGACAAAACCTGGGCACAGGATTAATTAAACAGAATCTAGGACAGGATTAAACAACACAGACTCTAGAGATGGCATGATTTATTTTATTCATAGTTCAGGATTATGCAAAATCTGATACAGATCACTTCAAACATGGTTACCTCAGTTTAGGCCTATGTCTTTGTTACTACTAGTCTAAATGTAATGCTAAAAAAAAAAGCATTTTTGTTGCTTATCTAAATGTAATTATTAACCCTTTACTGTCCTTTGTCAAAGATGTATTAGACAAGATTCTGACATTATGTACAAATTTTGTTACTGATTCAGGGAAGGTACAATTTATTAAAGTTAGCTAGCATACTCATCGATAAGTTTTCTTTCTAAATTTATCTCTTAAAATTAGACAAGTGGGACGTTTTTAAGTTAAAAATTAAAGAGGGAATGGGCGAACCTGTTGGGACAGTCCCACTTGAGATTAATTTGGGTGTTCTGTCTTGGGCATGCGGGTGCCAATGGAAATGAACTGGCTGATGGATTTGTGGAAAGGCTGAAATACAAGGCAGGCTGAGAATGGACATAAAAGAACACTGCGAAGGCTGCTCTGAACAGGCTATGAGAGGATGAAGAGAAAGAGTGGATAAACAATACAAATATACGGCAAAGGAGTGGATAAACAATACAAACATAAGGGACAGATGAAAAGTGATGGCAGAAAATCTGAATGAGGTGGAAGGAAACGTATAATGAACAACCAACATTTGATAGGAACCATTTGTAGGTGAGCAATTTCAGTAGATGCTGGGGCATGCGGAAGAGCATATATAGGAATGTCCTAAACGTGATGATGCCAGATTCAGAATTCTCAACATAAACAAAACTGTAAATAAGCTATAACTATTCAGGATAATGGTGACCTGGTTAGTTGAGTGGTTAGACGCTTGATTTACTAGTCTCGTGGTACTGGGTTCAGTCCCAGCAGTGGGATTTTTTTCTGGTACACACCAAAAAAAGGCCCCAGCATTGATGCAGCCTCTAAAAATGGGAACCAGAGAAATCTGGGAAGGTAAATGTGGCCAGGCCGTGGTACTGGCTACATCACACTTTCATGTGCAGAAGGTCATGGAAAATATGGGCCTAACACCATATCCCCAACATGACTTAATGGTGTGGAAATGGGGATTTTACCTTACCCTGTTCAGGATAGTAAAGGGTTAAAGCATGTTGTTGTTTGCTCATCTGAATGTGATTAGATAAGTGTGTGTGTGTGTCTGTGTGTGTGTATGTAAGTGGACTGGAGGCCATTGAAATTGATTCTTAATGTTTCTCATTTGGATGTAACTATTAGTGTCTGCACTGTTGTCCATTTACTTTCATTGTGAATGTTGCTGTCTAAATGTAATTATAATTGTGTGTACTGCTGTCCATTTCAAGGTAATGATGAGTGTTGGGGTATCTATATGTAATTATTTGTAAGTATTTTGTCAATAGGTGTTGTAATTATGAGTATTTTTGTCTCGAGTAACTTAGAAAGGTAAACAATGATGGTAAGATCTAACTTAGAAAGGTTAATACAATGATTGTAAGATCTAACTTAGAAAGGTAAATAATGATGGTAAGATCTTCTTCTTCTTCATATGTACTGTCTGTCTATATCTGCAGTCCTGTCTTTTGGATAAATTTCACTGTTTTTTTGTAATTCATGTATGGAACCGTAGAGCTTTTCTTTAGTGGTTTCACTGGGCCAGTAATTATTTCTCAGTGTTTCATAGTTGGTACAGTTTTGGAGGATATGTTCCACTAATGAAATGGTAAGATCTAACTTTGAAAGGTAAACAATGATGGTAAGATCTCACTTTGAAAGGTAAACAATGTTAAAATTTCACTGTTGTTGGTCATCTTGTCCTATTTCAGTTATCTTTAACTGCAGGGTCCATAACACAGTGTCATTTTTTTTTGGTGTCATTATTTGTGTCATTATTGCAGAATATTAGCTGGTTCTCAGACATAAGAACAAATTATTACAGAAGAACATCAGTTAATAATGTGTGACCACGGTACATCAGATGAGTACACTTGTACATCAAATGAGTACACTTGTACATCAAATGAGCCCACCCGTGTATCAAATGAGTGTACTCATGTATAATATGGGCATACATGTATGTGAGATGAACACATTTGTACATCAAATCGGTCTGCTCATAAACAGCAAATAACTTCTCGATATATGACAGACCATCAGATCAAGAAAGTGACAGAAACATCTTGTCCTAACTTAGGCAAAGTCCTATATCTCTTTTACTGCAAGACAAAAAAAAAAAAAAACACCCAAAATCCACATAAACAACTCTATAATAAACAAATCTGCCCTCTTTTAACCAGGAAATGACAAGATGCCAAAATTTAGCTTACATTTTAGTTTAAAACTGGAATCTCCAAACACCAAAACAAAACTGTATCAAATAAGTTACTTCATTTTCCTTTTTCTTTTATTAAACAAAAAAATTCATGTGAGTTATGGTAGTGAAAGACATATACAAAAGCTAATTCCTATGTGAACATATGCTTTTATCTTAATGCACTGATGGTGTATGTTCAGTATACTCCAGTTTATCTCCCGCTGCAAGTTGATGTTATCTATTTCAGAGGCACAGTTTCCTCACATCAAGGCTGTGGTGTCAGGTGTTACATTTTACAGCAAGGCTGACTGGAAAATGACTGATAATTTGTCTTTTGTTGCCTTTGCATGGAAGGTCCTGTTCTCTATCAAATACACTACCCCCTTTCTCAAATAGGAATGAGGTTAAGGTTAGATTGGTCAGTGATGAATGGTGTAATGACTTCACATGAATATTTCATATTGATCTCTTTGCTGATGCTGCTACAGTGAGTGAATTTGATATAAATTGTGAGGAAAACATCTACATCAGTCAAATGAAGAGATGCAGTGTGACTACAAGATTTAAAAGGGTGTGCACAAAACAGTCTTAGGATCAATCAACTTCTGACTTAAGACATCCCCAGGTTTTGGATGTTGACCTATAATCAATCAACTTCTGGCTGTGACAACCTTATAATCAATCAAGTTCTGACTGTGACAATCTTATAATCAATCAACTTCTGACTGTGACAATCTTATAATCAATCAACTTCTGACTGTGACAATCTTATAATCAATCAACTTCTGATTGGAACAATCTTATAATCAATCAACTTCTGACTGGGACAATCAGAAGAGTTACTCTTTGATGGCTGCTGAAACTGGATGTGGACTGACATGGATGTGCTCAGGTGCAGCAATGCTGGTTCCCACTGCTGACTATCTCTAACATTTACTTAACATTTCCTTCAAAATATCCACCAGAAAACAAAAGAAATTTACTATATTATTTTGGTTCATCATGATATCTGAAATGCCATCTTGAAAACTTTTATTTATGCACCAAGTGTGACGATGGATGCTGTCAAACTAGTACTAGTGGAATAAAGAGAGGAGGTCATGTCTGGTTCAGTTCTGATAAAAAACAGAAACAGGAAATAAAGGAGACAAATGCCTAGAAGAGATAACAAGAATTCGTTGCAATAAACAGCCAATTTTTTTTTCCTTCTTTTTCCTTGTTATATTCCTTTTTGTAAAACTCAACCACATACTTGAAGTGTTCACATGCAACACTGGGTTCATATCTACAATATTTTTGGCACTTTTCATCTATATAGAGGGTTCTGAAGGGGAGACACATCAGTGGTTGTGGGCCATGCATCATCTTGTCAAGCAACTCCTTTCATGGCTGGCTTTACCGATGCTGGATTTGCATAGCTGGCCATAGTAGTAGCAAGCAATGTTTGTGTTATTACGTCCAGTATATGTGATGGCTAAATGGTTGAGACCTTCTCTACCCACGAAAGGGGTTTCCTTGTATCCTCCTTTTCCTCATAGCATGACCTGACAAAAGAGGGCAGGGGCTGTTGTGTTTCATTAAGTAGTGGATCCTGCTGAAAAGCTCACCAGAAAATTAAGATTGCTGCCACAAGTCCCAACCATGGTTTCATTTGCTAGGAAGGTAAACAACAAATTACTCACAGTTATAAGAAGATTATTTAATGTAATCAAGTACAAAGATTATACAACATAATCAAGTTGATGCCTTAACCACCGTACACATGACAAAAGTCTGGTAAACAATTTTAACAGACAGTGGTGAATGCAACTCACATATGTAACCCCAAGAATAACATTTAACATACAAGTCTCAGGTTTGTTATTATAGCTTAACATAAAACGTGACTTAACACAAATGGTGATTTAATATTTTGTATCACAATACTGGAAAACATTTCACCCATAAAATAAACAATAACTTATGATATAAGATGTATAACTGATGATAATAATAATAATAATAAATTTTTTTTGGCGTTATAACACAGTAGCAGTAAGTAAATTTTAGAAAGTAATGGAAGATGCTGAACATCATTTTGCTGGACGGCCTCTCTCATGGCCGCGTCTACTTATATTTATCGGGCATAACCAGCCACAGTAATAACCAAACTGTTCAGTCTCTTGGGCTTTTGCGTCTTCTTTCCTCAGTTTTGGCCCTCATTTCTTTCCTCAGTGATGGACTGCCCTTAAGAGGAGTTGGCGTTCAAGTGACTAGGTCTTTCATTGGTTCTTTCACGTCACTGTGGCAGATGGTGGCAAAGTGCCTGACAAATACTGTACCTCCAGGTCTACTGTTAAAAGCATCAAAGGGGGCTCGTATGCAAAGTTTAAACAGGCAGGCAGTGTTAGTGACCTTAAAATTACTTTGAAGGCAAGGATAGTGAATGTTTTAGTGATGATGACTAAAGAGATGTTGGAAAACTCATGACATGAAATCATGCTTAGATATTCTCCAGGAAATAAACACAGCACATGTTTAAGGCCATGAATAAGATTTTAAAAACTTTCTGGTTGAGGTAAAATTTTCAAAAAAAAACCACATGTATGTACCTAGCATAGTTTTGTGTGTGTGTAATAAATGTTCGAGATCAAGGAAAGACTTTATTCTCACCCTATACATTACTCTGTGAAGATTGAGCCTGATAGACAACTGATGGCAACATAACTTGCAAAAAATACAAAACTTTCAATAACATTACTAGTTGGACAGAAATATAATGTGTAACAATTCGAAAGCTAATAATAAATATATCCTGTGACACACATAAGGCTGCGTAATAACTTAATAAAGCAAGAATCGATCTAATGCTCGATATGTCAATGACCAAACTTAAGAGAGTTAGAAGAGTTTGGAAGCCAGACCATGTTTTTTGTCTCATGGTGGTAAACATCTGGAATCCAGCCAATAGGAGACTGTACAAACTTCACTGTGTTACGCCCAAGTAATCGGTGCTCGTACTCTATCAGCTGTTTCCAGAAGCCGACGTTTGGATGGATGACTGGTCTCCGTCTCTTGACATGCTTGTATGCCTGGTCTAAAGCCATGTGGTGGTACTTCACTAAATATGCGATGCAGATTGATGCCGACCGACTCACACCAGCCACACAGTGAACTAGAGTTTTGCCTCCCTTTCTGCCAACCTGGAAAATAGAATGAGAAAATCTTTTCAGATTCCGACTCGCTGAAATACGTCTGATACATTGGTATAGTAGTAATAACAGTTTAATTCACTCATTTCCACTACAGGACACACCTCTGAAACAACCAGGATACACCCCTGAAATGAACTAGAGGCCTAATCTTCCATCTTAAATCCCCCCAGGCCATTAAATGTCTAACAGGCCTCGTATCGTATTTCATCATGTTATTCTGTTTTCAGAAAGTTTTTCAACCTCGTCAAGGAATCTTTATGCTCGGTAATTTAGTCTCTCTCAACAATGTTCCCTTTAGAGTTTCACGTGGTCAGTCTCTTTTCCTTTGTCCTGTTGTGTCCCATTTGATAGCTCGTTTTGGAATTCTCTGATTGTTTCTTTTCATTATGTGGCCAATATATGTCCATTTTTTTTAATCACTGATGACCCAGGTTGCTGTGTGTTCTGAGCCAGGGTTGCTGTGTGTTCTGAGCCAGGGTTGCTGTGTGTTCTGAGCCAGGGTTGTTGTGTGTTCTGAGCCAGGGTTGTTGTGTGTTCTGAGCCAGGGTTGCTGTGTGTTCTGAGCCAGGGTTGCTGTGTGTTCTGAGCCAGGGTTGCTGTGTGTTCTGAGCCAGGGTTGCTGTGTGTTCTGAGCCAGGGTTGCTGTGTGTTCTGAGTCTGGGTTGCTGTGTGTTCTGAGCCTGGGTTGCTGTGTGCTCTGAGCCAGGGTTGCTGTGTGTTCTGAGCCAAGGTTGCTGTGTGTTCTGAGCCAAGGTTGCTGTGTGTTCTGAGCCAAGGTTGCTGTGTGTTCATCTTCCTTAACTCTGTGTTGGTCTTGAGTTCATTCCATTGTGTACAAAGTATTTTCCTTTGACATTAGTTTTTCAAATGAATCTAATTTGTTTTCTGTTTCTTGTTTTCCAGCTTTTGCATAGGATATAACGTTTCAGTTAAGTAATCTTAACTGTTTTCATGCTTTAACTTTTGACTGCCATATTTTTTCAAGATTTTTAAAGGCCAGCGCTGGTTTTGCAATTCTAACTTCTTTTCTGGTGTCACCATCCTGGTCTATGTAGTTGCCGAGGTATGTGAGTTGATGTACTTCTTCACCAGCTGTTCCTTCTATGTATATTTTGTCCTCCTTGAGTAATGGGAAATTTCATTATTTTCATTTTGTCTTTGTTAATTTCAAGACCTATTTTGCTAGCTAGTGAGGACAGTGTGTCTGTTTTTTTCTTCTCGCATCAAATTCACATTGTCAGTGATAAGAGCCATGTCATCTGCACAATCAGGATCCTCTAGTTTTGAGTCCCATGTGCCCAGTTAATGCCCATTTTACCTGTGCAGGATTTTTACATTTTAACCCTTTGTATCCTGAATCAATTTCCCTGTAACTTTTTCATTATTTTTTTTTATGTCATAAGATAGTTTTTGGTGACCAATGAACATAGAAAGAAGGAAATTAATTTTATGAACATTTTTATGTTTTTTTTTTTTAAGGATGGAATTTACAAGTACAAAGAAGAAAGCACTCAAGTTTTCTGAAAAAATTGGCCAGTTTTGTTTGACACGATAGAAAAAAGTACACTCCGCACAATGAAGAGCAAAATCTCAGAGTGCTGGCCCATTACTGGTTGCTTGACAGAAGGCTGTTATACATATTCCTTTGAGTATAATCAAGAATGATGTTTGCATTTATGAAATATTACAATTTAAACAAAGAGGTGTGAGTGCTGTCAGGATACAAAGGGTTAAAGTCTATGGCAATTTAAAAAAACAAGGGAGATAACATACATCCTTGTTTAACACCTGTTTCAATCTGAAACCATTCGCTCACTCTCTCTTCTGTGCTGGCTTCACAAACATACCTGTCATACAGATCTTTAATGACACTGATAATTCTAGATTGTATTTTATATGGTTTTACGATGAATCTGTAAAGGCATAATCAATCAATCAAGTGCCATGCTGTGTGGCGTAGGCGATCATTTCTCTCCACAATTCCCTGTCTTCAGACTTGATTATGAGATCCACCGGTGACTTTCTTCCTAGCCACAGTGACAGCCCAACCAGTAACTTCTCTCTGTCTTCCTCCGTCTCTTCTTCCCTCAATTTTTCCAGTTGCCACAATGTGTTCCAATTTTCCTCTTCTCAGAAAATGTCCTACAAATCTTGCTCGTCTGCCTCTGATCTTTGTTGTAATTTGCCTTTTAACTACAGCCTCTAAAGCCATAATAATGACCAAAAATCAAAATATAACTAGTGTCATCAGTTGCCAGATGCTGAAGAATATATGGATTCTTCTGGTAAGCAAAGCTTATGATTCAAACATAACAACTGATTGCCTCTCCTGCCAATCTTTATGTCAAACAAAATGAGGCCATTCTGTGAGTCATTAAAAAAAAAAAACCAACCTGATGAATTTTGTCTGCACAGCGATCAAAGTACAACCCAAGCCTGGCATTTGGTGTGTCATCCACATGGATCTGGATACATTCCAAATTTGGCATCTGCAGGTTGGGTATTTCTTGTGTCACGTTGATGATGTGTGTGATGCCCAGGGCACGAATCTTCTCTGCTCGAACTGCAGAAGCACTGCTGAGATAGAGACAGCTCGTTATCTCTGCCACTTGGGAAAACATTATTTTATCATCCATGCTAGACTGTCAGAAACCTGCAATAGACAGGGGGAGATAGTTAGTGATCTGCACTATATTACTGTTTTTTTCTTCTATACTGGAGTTAAAATTGTGATCAACATTTTTCTTCTATACTAGAGTTAAAATTGTGATCAATATTTTTCTTCTATACTAGAGTTAAAATTGTGATCAACATTTTTCTTCTATACTAGAGTTAAAATTGTGATCAACATTTTTCTTCTATACTAGAGTTAAAATTGTGATCAACATTTTTCTTCTATACTAGAGTTAAAATTGTGATCAACATTTTTCTTCTATACTAGAGTTAAAATTGTGATCAACATTTGAAATGGTGGCACACCTAACTTCTGTGATGCGCTCTCTGAAACATGCTGTGCCATAAGAGCCTGATGAATGAGATATGAGTATTATGCATTTTTAATAAAACAGGTAGAAAGAAGGAAAGGTGGAAAAAAAAACACAAGAAGAAGAGTCAACTTAATGAAAATAAGAACAACCCAATATTTCATCACAATATCTTTATCAAGGACAACAGTTTTGCTTTTTTTCAGCATGTCTTCAAAGAGGATAATAGAAAAGATGAAAAAAAAAAACAAAAACAGATGAACACAAAACACGCTTATGTCTGCACTTTAAATAATGGATACGGAAAGGTAGGAGAGATCTTCTTGTGAAATCTGGGTTTCTCATGGACATTTGGCGTTATCTTTCTTTCTTCATTTTGTTTACCCATACCAGCTTTGTTTACCCATACCAGCACCATTCTCAAGTTTTGACACACTAGATCCTTACATGGACATTTTCATATTCCAAAAGTCATAAAGTCTTAAGAAATCTATCTCCTAAGTTTGTAATGTGATGGTTAGGAAGGAATATGTTGTATATTATTTCAGGTGTAGTTCAATGTCTATGCTACTGCACCTGCTAAAAACATAAAAGGTACATTAAGGGTTCTCAGCCAATGCTATCCATACCTGGTTATGGTATATGTACAATTTGGAGGTATCCAAACCCCTTTAAGTTATCCATACTCTTTGGAGATATCCATGTCTATTTAAAGTATTCATACCATTTGAAGCTATCCATGCCTAATTAAGGTATACAGATTTGGAGGTTTGGAAATATCCATCCCTTTTAAGGTATCCACTTGGTCTGCTAAACTGGGCTCAAGTCCCACCAGTGGGGAATCTTTTCTGGTACCACTACACTGAAAAAGGCCCCAGGGTCGACCCAGTTTCCAAAAATGAGTACCAGAGAAATTTACCAGAGGTAAATGCAGCCAGGCATGTTACTGACCATATCACACTTTCACGTGCCAAAGGTCATGGAAATATGGGAATATGGGCCTAACACTGTAGCCTTAATATTCCTTAATGACATGGAAATGTGGATTTTACCTTTTTTTACCTTTTAAAGGTATACATACCCTTTGGAGATATCCATTCTTATTAAGGATATCCTATCACTGGAGGTATCCATACCCGTTAGAGATATCCATATGCAGTGTCTCCAAGGGGAATTTTGTTAAACAATGAAAACTATGCCTTATCAATGAGCCATCCTGTTTTCGCACAATCTGGGCCCCCTTGAAGCTCTCTGAGCTTTCATTTAAAACAGGAGAAGCTCTCTCTGGGCCCTGCAGTGATGGCTGGACCTACCCCCTCCCCTCCCCCCCCCCACCCCCAACCCAGGGCCTGTTATGGAGGTATGGGAACCAAATGATTGAGGCATGCACTGATTTGGCGGAACTTTTTCGGGCTGACCAACACCCGGGTCATCCCAGCCTAAACAAAAATAGGTACCTGGGGTTTCCTCAGCAAATGTTGTAACAGCCTAGAAATTGAAGGCACTAACATTTCACAACCCCACCTCATGCAAAGTCCTCTACAGGACTTAGATTAGACAGGAATGAAATGGTGACTGTATGGGACTCAATCTGAAAACTGTTTTTTTTCCCCTTTATTTTTGAAACTGTTGTTAGATTAGAAATTTGGTTCTCAAATATCTAGAATTTAGATCACTGGTTCTAAAACATCCCAGGTCCTAGTTCTCACTTTTAAATCCAGGCTCCCCTCCCCCCACCACCTCCCTCATCCCCTGCCCACCACAAATACCTTCCCTGTATATTAAATCATCAACCAGACATGATTTTCACCATTTTACATTATTTTACAGTGGAAATAAAACTCTTCCTCTTAGACTTGAATCTCTTCCCTCCCCCAGGGAACCATCCGCCTCCAAGCTGAGAATCCTTGATTCATATTAACTAACAGTGCAATATAATCCTTATGATTTTCTTTCTGCTGTCCTGTTCCCAGCTGTTCATATGTAAAGTACAAACAAGCTGTTTAAAACAGTGTTGTGGCTGCTGGAAAGGACCAGGGAGCTGTGAAATATAAAGGGTCAGTGGAGGATAGAGGGGAGCTGTGAAATATAAAGGGTCAGTGGAGGATAGAGGGGAGCTGTGAAATATAAAGGGTCAGTGCAGGATAGAGGGGAGCTGTGAAGTATAAAGGGTCAGTGGAGGATAGAGGGGAGCTGTGAAGTATAAAGGGTCAGTGGAGGATAGAGGGGAGCTGTGAAGTATAAAGGGTCAGTGGAGGATGGAGGGGAGCTGTGAAGTATAAAGGGTCAGTGGAGGATGGAGGGGAGCTGTGAAATATAAAGGGTCAGTGGAGGATAGAGGGGAGCTGTGAAATATAAAGGGTCAGTGGAGGATGGAGAAGAGCTGTGAAAGAAAAAGGGGCAATTTGGGGGTGGGGGCGGGAGCTGAAGGAAAACGAAGCAGTGGGCGGGGACAGTGGTACCTTCCTTCTTAGCACTTTTCAACCTGATATTGAGAAACGTGTGTCCCTCCATGAAACTCATCCATCACGTTAAAAGTTGAGAAAATAATGCAGTAGGTGAGTTATAAATGTACTCCTTCGTATTGTTAAATAAACTGGTTTGCTTGCTGAATTTTTTAGTTGTGTGATTTCCCAGTTTAATAGATCCTTGTACGATAGTACACTAAGGGGGAGGGGAGGGGAAGGGAAGGGAATGAAGATGTGGTGTAGGAGGAAAGGGAACAGCGGCCTGAACAATCGTGAGAAACACTGGTTTAAAGTCATACCGGCACCTAACTATCTATCGCTCTTCTGAAAATAAAACAACTAAAGAATCTGTGGAAAGTAACAGATAGAAGTACAAAAATAAGATTTTTTTAGGGCATGTATCTTTCCCACCGCAACATATGCCTGTGAGACCTGGACACTTAACAAAACAGCTGAGAAATGCATAAATGCCTTTGAGTGTAAATGCTACAGAAGAGTTCTTCAAATATCATGGACACAAAAAAGAACAAATATATCTATACTACAAGACCTTAATATTGAAGAAGGCTGGCTAGTAAAGAGGATTAAACAGAGAAAACTTAACTATTTTGGACACATTAAACGTCATGATAATCTAGAGAAGACCGTCTTGGAAGGGTACATAATGGGAAAAAGAAAGAGAGGAAGACCAAGGCGAAGATGGCTGAAAGACATTGTTGATAATCTGCGAATGGATGCATCAGCAGCAGGGCATCTTGCTCACAACCGAGAGGTCTACAGGTGGGCTGTTTGGGAGGCAAAGTTCCGCAAGAGACATGCAAATGAATGAATGAATGACACCTAACAGGACTGCTGGTGATAATGATTGCTTGTGTCTGGTGAAAGGAGTGTAGAAATATACTAAGTGATCCCTGGGGATGAGGAGTCAGGGGCGGAGCAGGGAGGGGGGTCTGTAGTTGCAAAAAAAAAAAAAGATTGAGAATCTGTGTTTTAAAGGTACAACAGACCGGCTACAACAATAAGATCATTTCCTTGGGAGTACAGTCCAAAGTCTCTCCGTTGGTCCCTGCTCTAGGATTTGTTCTCTACTCCCTGTCATGTGTACCCCTTGTAGCCTAAGCAGTGTCATAATTTCCTGTCTCTAAGAGTTCTAGGCCTTCCTTGACTTCTCTTTCCCTGGGGGTTTCCATTGTCAGTGCCTGCCTTGTTTTTCTGGTGTCTCGTTTTCTCAGTGTGTTCAAATCCAGTTCCAGTTTCTACACATAATCTGTAGGTTCCCAGGCTCTTGTCTTTCCCACACCTCTTTGTTCTTGGTCTTGTCCTGCCATTTCATGTTAAGGATCCTTCCTCAGGCAGTAGGTTCGTGAATGTTTGTATCTTCCTCAGGCAATAGGTTCATGAATGTTTGTATCCTCCTCGGCAATAGGTTCGTGAATGTTTGTATCCTCCTCTGGCAGTACGTTCGTGAACGTTTGTATCCTCCTCTGGCAGTACGTTCGTGAATGTTTGTATCCTCCTCTGGCAATAGGTTCATGAATGTTTATATCCTCCTCTGGCAATACGTTCGTGAATGCTTGTATCCTCCTCTGGCAATACGTTCGTGAATGTTTGTATCCTCCTCTGGCAATAGGTTCATGAATGTTTATATCCTCCTCTGGCAATACGTTCGTGAATGCTTGTATCCTCCTCTGGCAATACGTTCGTGAATGTTTATATCCTCCTCTGGCAGTACGTTCGTGAATGTTTGTATCCTCCTCTGGCAATAGGTTCATGAATGTTTATATCCTCCTCTGGCAATAGGTTCATGAATGCTTGTATCCTCCTCAGGCAATACGTTCGTGAATGCTTGTATCCTCCTCAGACAATAGGTTCATGAATGTTTGTATCCTCCTTAGACAATAGGTTCATGAATGTTTGTATCCTCCTTAGACAATAGGTTCATGAATGTTTGTATCTTCCTGTGTTTTGTCTTAGTTGTTAAAAGAGCACATATTTTAAAAGGACAAATTAAAATCCCGTTCAAAATCTCCTGAATACGGACCTACAAATCACGTGACGCGGCATGTGACACCATTTTAAAAAAATAAACTTGGAAAGAGAAGCGGAGAAAAATAAAATTAAAAACAAGAAGACACTTTTGAATATGGACAAATGTAAGACATTTAAAGAGAAACAAAACAAAACTAAGGGTTTTTAAAAATGTCCTGTCTCCTTCCTCATATACCTTTCAATGTTGAGGGAACAAATAGACGTATTGATAGGACTCGACGATTTTGCTTCATACAGGATCCGGCATAAAGCATAGCTGGGTTTTAAAAATAGAAAATAAATAAGCGCTATACATGTTTTGATTTTTTTAAAAAGTGAAATCAAACTCTGAAAAGCGGGTATTTTTATTGTTACTGACAATCATATTTAGGTTTTGAAAATTACGCCGGTTAGATGACGGCCATTACATTTGATACATTCAGCCAGGCGCCTGAAAAATTCCTGCATAACACCATTTAACATGTTCAAAGGGATATTCTGAATGCCGTGTCGGATTCGATCTGTTAGGTCTGCAACTGACTGGTCGACTAGCATACACCGTGTTCTTGAGGTACCCCCACAAAAAGAAGTCTGCGGCCGATAAATCCGGTGACCTTGCCGGCCAATGAATATCCTCAAATCTGGAAATACAGGGTCCGGCATAAAGCATCGCTGGATTTAACTGACGTAATGAGCAAAAACTGAATAAGTATGAAAAAAAAAAACATGACGTCAGAGAAGAAACAGACAAACGGTCATTTTTAACAATGGCTTCTTGGCAAACACCGTTGAAACTTATTTTAAAAGTGGAGAATCGTCTATTACTGTACAACGAAAGTTTCGTCGCCATTTTGAGTTGGATCCCCGTGATAGTGTTCCCGATCGGAGGACAAAACAATTTTGAGGTGGGTCAAAAAATTTAAGGAAACCGTTAATTGCCTTAATAACAAGTCTACTGGTCGTCCAATGTTATTTCCTCTCTCCATCTCCCACGTGGGCGGCCTCTTCCTCTGTTACCTACAAATCTTAGTGTGAATGTTTTCTGTGATATACTGTCTGGTGGTAACCGTGTAACATGGTCAAACCATTTGACTTGCTGTTTCTGGATATAGTGTAATACTTGGTGTTACTCCAGCCTTTGCCCTGATGGTGTCATTTCTTATTTGGTCTCTTCTTGTCACATTTAGCATTCTCCTTTAACATCTCATTTCTGTTGTGATGATTTTTCTTTTGTTCTTGGCTGCTAATATCCATGTTTGACATCGATAGCATAGATTTGGGAGGAAAATTGTATTGTACAGTGCTCTTTTTTGTTTCAGTTGTGATGTATTTGTTTTTCGGTAAAGGAGTCGTTTGTCCAATGATCTGATTTACTTTATTGTATCTTTTCTCAATCTCAGTGTCAGTTGTCCCTGAGGATGATATTATGCTACCCAGGTATTTGAAATGTTTCTCTTGTTTCAAGGGCTGGTTTTCCAGGAAGATCTCACTTTAGATTTCTTCTCTCACTATGGTCATGACCTCCTTTTTTTCAGCACTGATCTTCATGTTGTGGCTTTGACATGCCCTTGCTAAGTTCTGATGTAGGTCTTTTTCTGATGTGGCTATAAGTGCTTGATCGTCAGCAAAAAAAAAAAAGGAGCTCGTTTATGGTCCTCCTTTTGGGTATGTCATTTGGAAGGTCTTGTAGTTTTATCGGCGTTCTTTCTGAGGTTGATCTGTTGGGCAGATTTGTTGTGAAGTTTTTACTATGTACTTGTATATCTGCTTCTTTGCAGATGTTGTTAATGTGTGTTGTGAATAGTAAGAGAGATAGTTCACAGCTTTGCCTCACTCCAGATTTTATGAGATGGTTCACAATTCCTACATTTGTTCTAAATGTGCCATGACTTCTTTTGGAAATAACGATATCACAGATAATCGATCATTGTAGAGAAACGAGACTTTTTTTAGTCTAATTTTAGAAGTCACCTGCCGATGTAATCACAATCTGAGACAGTCTTCAGATCAATATCAATCCCAGGCTCACTGCGTTAAATAATCGATTACTAATAAAATATACACACTATGTAGAAATTGCCAACTCAGAATCTTGATTAGAAGGGTTGCCAACTCAAAATCTTGGTTGGGAGGGCTGCCAATCGAAAATCTTAGTTAGAAGAGCTGCCAGCTCAAAATCTTGGTAGGAGGGTTACCAACTCAAAGATCTTTGTTACATGCTTAGACTCTAGAATACCAAAAATGAAATATTAAACAAGAGCTGCATGGTTTTGCTGACAACATTCTGGCAACTGATGACCTGAATTTAAGCAGTTCATATCCGTGGGGAAGATATTGAGGACAGATGCCATATTGGACAGGCAATGGGTTACTATCCACCCATCCATTTTTTTTTATATGATGATCGATGAAGCTATGTAGTCTTAACTCCCTTTTTTTTCAATTACAGATCCACCCACCCCCGATGGATTGCTCAGTATGTTCCCAAAACCCTCTTTGCCAGTCTGTCGAGACCATCGATATCATCGCCAGTTGTAATAGTTGCCAGAACACTTTGACTCTTTCACGCCAAAACCAACCCGGGCAGTGTTGATAGATTTTCCACATCTACCCCCAGTCAATGCTTAGAGCACTCTGATGGTCGGGCAAAGTCTAAATAAAACGATATTTTGGACATATTAAACGTCGTGATAATTTAGAGAAGACTGTTTTGGAAGGGTACATAATGGGGAAAAAAAGAGAGGAAGATCACGCCGAAGATGGTTGCAAGACTTCGTTGATAATCTGCAAATGGATGCATCAGCAGCAGGGCATGATAATCTGTAAATGGATGCATCAGCAGCAGTGCATCTTGCTTACAACCGAGAGGCCTACAGGAGAGCTGTTAGGGAGACAAAGTTCTGCAAAGGACATGAAAATGACTATTTGAGCTCGTTGTTAAAAGGAACCCATATTTTTTTTTAACTGCACAGTACCTTCCTTTCAGTTTCTTTCCACCAAAAATTTCTCATCAAAATTTGTTCTGGCAGGGAACAACAGTTAATTCAGGGGGTGAAAGAGTAAAATGATGTAAATAGTTTGGTTTTACTTGTAGAAATAGTTGTCTGACAATAGAACTACTGAAGGATTTCAGTCTTAATTTTTCTTTTTTTTTAAATTGTTCGCAGAATATGTTTCCACACCCCATCGTTTGGTTTCAATGTTCCCACAGACTGGTTCCCATACTTCCATCGTTTGGTTTCAATGTTCCCACAGATTGGTTCCCATACTTCCATCGTTTGATTCCCATATCCCCTATCATTTCGTTCCAGTACTTCCCTCCACCCCCATCCCGTAATTTGGTTCCAACCCCCCCCCCCCCAAATCATTTATATCCAATACTCCCATAATTTGCTTCCAATACCCCCATAATTTGCTTCCCATGACCCATCACTTATTCCCATACCCCATGGTTACCCCAGACCAGAATAGACCCTGAACTAGGAAAGCACAGACCAGAACGTCTTGTGAAGTTCTTGCAGACCTCCAAAAATTACTCTCCACTTTGCATGGTCCACAGCCAGCCTGTTTTATAATGCATCGTCTCGGCTTGCATACTGCTTTTCTCACTTCACCAACGATCACTACACTAGCAAATCTGCCCAGATGCTGAAATGATGAAAGTCTATTCCTGTCAGTGGCGTCTCGGCTAACCCAGGCCCCGCCTTGCCCTTATTAGCCACCTGAGCCTGTTATTAGACGCACACACAGAGGAGAGCGGGACAGGGTCTTGGCCAGCACCGATCCATTTACCCATGTAACTGTACTGCCACGCGAGTGTAACATAGCGTAGGTTACAGGTGGTAACCCCCCATTATGTGTCTGCTGTCGACGCCCATGATTTAGTATTTACCCTCTGTGTTGTGTTTCAGTGTAACGTTTACCCGAGCTGTGGTTTGCGAATACGGTTAGCACGTTGAGTCGCGGGCGGCGCTCTTTGCGTGTTAGATGGGAGCAGAACAGAATGAACGCTTGATTGGAGCTGAGGTATCTGTTGCCACTGTCAGCTACGAGTCCTTTGTGCTGCTGGAAAGTCTGGACCAGTTCTACGGCCTGACGGCCTGACGGACTGACCGACTGAGCTGGGGACGAACAGTTTGATACATCACACGATAAGTTCTGCTTTTATCGACTTTACTGTTATCATCTGGTTCCACCCATTAAACTTCATGTATATATCGCTAGCACTGGACTTGGATTGTTGATTTTGCAAACGTGTATAGTACTGGCAAAGTGTGAAAGAATCTTGAGTTTCTTCTGAACGGAGATTACTAATTCAAACATCCATACTTAGAAGGGTTGCCAACACCGCCCATACAGCATGGCTATACCGTTACACAAACACAGAAAAGAAACAGGCAACAGAAAAGAAAGGAAAAGAACAGAATAACGCTGGCTAAAAAAAAAAAACAGACAGCAAACTACACAAACAACTGACAGGCTGTGGATCTGTCAAAGTTAAGTATACAGTTACCGATATCGATTAACCTGCTTTACCAAAACAAAATCAATATTGCCGTTAAGTTATTGTGCGGGCTAGATCTATACATACGTCGGCAGTAGGTAATAGTTTCTAAGATTAACGATGACCTACAAGGTACAGTCTACACACCAGCTTTGTCAAGAGAACGCTGGAAGCTCCGGTGATTCCCCTGTAACAGGGGCCCAAGCGGGAGTCCGGAAAGGCCCATAAGTAATAGCTTCTAAGCTTAACGATGACCTAGTTTAGTAAGATAACACTGAGAGCGTCTGTGATTGCCCTAGAACGGGGACCCAAATGGGAGTCCGGGAAGGGCCAAAAGAACTAGTTTCTGATCTAATCGATGACCCAGTTTAGTAAGAGAACAATGAAAACGTCTGAGATCCACCCAGAGTATGGGGGAGGGAGAGGGGGAGTCCTAAAGTAATCGAATTTGTTCGTCTCTAAATCTACTGTGAACAAATAAGTATCCCAAGCTGGGGTCTGGAAAAGGCCATGCTGGGGTCCGCGTAGGAAGTCTACATCAGTTGTCAATGCCCAGCAGACCACAAGAGGTCCTTGGTGCAATGTAACATTAACATGATCCGGAGCTGTGTATCTTGTGGCCTCTCTTGCATGAAAACAAAGAATTGGTTTACCATATTCCGATACTGCAACTTCTTACATCTTACATCCTTCCCATGCCATTAAACATCACATGGTAGATTGCCTAGTTTTCCTGTTTTCGGCGAGCTTTTCAACCTCATCGAAGGATGTCTTTCCCACTAAACTGGCCTCTCTTAACAATATCCATTTTAGAGTTTCACGTGATCGACCTCTTTTTCTTCGGCCTTTTGTGTTCCACTTGACAGCTTGTTTTGGGACTCTCTGGTTGTTTCTTCTCAACACATGACCGACATATGTCCATCTTCTTTTTCTGATCACCCAAAAGACAGGTTGTTTTTCGTTCATCTGTCTTATCTCTGCGTTGTTCTTGAATTCATTCCACTTTATACCGAGTATTTGCAACACAGCACTGAAAATTCCTAGGGACATTAATAACTTCAGACGGAGGTTTGAAACGGAGATAAAGAACAGAATAACACCGGGTAAAACACTGTTTCAAAGGTAGAAACATTTGATGTCACTAATATATTTGAATGTAAATGCTACAGAAGAGTTCTTCAAATATCATGGACACAAAAAAGAACACATATATCCATACTACAATAACTTAATATTGAAGAAGGCTGGCCAGTAAAGAGGATTAACGAGAGAAAACTTACATATTTTGGACACATTAAACGTCATGATAATCTAGAGAAGACCGTCTTGGAAGGGTACATAATGGGAAAAAGAAAGAGAGGAAGACCAAGGAGAAGATGGCTGCAAGATATCGTTGATGATCTGCAAATGGATGCATCAGCAGCAGGCCATCTTGTTCACAACCGAGAGGCCTACAGGAGTGTTGTTAGGGAAGCAAAGTCCCGCAAGGGACATGCAAATGAATGAATGAATGAATGATTGAACACTGAAGGTAAGGAAAAAGAGCGTTTCAATGTTATACTGAATCAATCGTGTTTTATGGATGTGAAACAAGGACAGGCACCAGGGAAGTACAGCGCCCCCTGGTAAGGTAAAGGTAAAATTCCCGTTTTCATGCCATTAAAGCATACTGGGGAATACGGTGTTAGGCCCGTATTTCCCATAACCTTCGGCACATGAAAGTCTGATGTGGTCAGTATCACGCCTGGCTGCATTTACCTTCCCAGATTTCTCTGGTTTCCCATTTTTAGAGGCTGGGTGAGCCCCGGGGGCTTTTTGGTGTGTACCAGAAAAAAAAATCCCAACTGCTAGGACTGAACCCGGTACCACTGGAGTAGTAAGCCGAGCGCCTAACCACTCAACCAACCAGGCCGCCTGGGGACCACGGGAGTGTGGTTTCTTGGAAGAATGCTAAAGGTCAGGGAAGAAATCACACGAAGAGGTCATGAAAGGGGCCGAAAATGGACACAAGCCAGAACAACATTCAGGAAGAGACAATCCAAGTTCATAGGAAACGTCACGAGAGCAGGTGGAATAGAATGTTTGATAAACAACAGGGAAGACAGAGGGCAAGAAAAGACCGGGGTAGACAAAGAGAGAAGATGGTAGATGGACTGATGAAGTAGCATGGAGAAAGAACACCCAGTCCAGCCCGGAATAGAGAATTGTGGGAAATCACGCCCGCCAACGCCCGTCTGTATGGCACTGGATAATAAGATATTCTAAGTTATAAGATGATGGTCCCCAACTTAAATATAGTTCTAAAAGTGATCCCTGAATGTGAAAAGGTTGTGAACCACTGGTCTTGATTATGTCAGTCATTTTGCATGTCCCTTGCGGAACTTTGCCTCCCTAACAGCACTCCTGTAGGCCTCTCGGTTTACAAATTTGCGAAGGTCTTTAATTTATCACCAACTAGTGATGGAGTGTTTAAAAAAAAAAAGGGGGGGGGGAGGAGGAACGGCCAGTGAACTATACTATCAAGGACTTTATGGGCTCGCGACCCAGACGGGTTTAGTAATCACAGCTTCCAGTGTAAGTTACCAAGTACCAAGAGACACCAGACCTCTGTTAACACGTGCTTAAGGAAGATCCTTCAGATAAGATGCCCAGATAACATCAGCAAGAAAGACCTATGACAGAAAACAAATCATCAACAGTGAAAGAAAAGATAATGAAAAGACTCTGGAGACTGATAGGGCATACACTTTGAAAGCTCACCACAAACTAATAGGGCATACACTTCGAAAGCTTGCCACAAACTAATAGGGCATACACTTTGAAAGCTTACCACAAACTAATAGGGCATACACTTTGAAAGCTTGCCACAAACTAATAGGGCATACACTTTGAAAGCTTACCACAAACTAATAGGGCATACACTTTGAAAGCTTGCCACAAACTAATAGGGCATACACTTTGAAAGCTTGCCACAAACTAATAGGGCATACACTTTGAAAGCTTGCCACAAACTAACAGGGCATACACTTCGAAAGCTTGCCACAAACTAATAGGGCATACACTTCGAAAGCTTGCCACAAACTAATAGGGCATACACTTCGAAAGCTTGCCACAAACTAATAGGGCATACACTTCGAAAGCTTGCCACAAACTAATAGGGCATACACTTTGAAAGCTTGCCACAAACTAATAGGGCATACACTTCGAAAGCTCGCCACAAACTAATAGGGCATACACTTTGAAAGCTTGCCACAAACTAACAGGGCATACACTTCGAAAGCTTGCCACAAACTAATAGGGCATACACTTCGAAAGCTTGCCACAAACTAATAGGGCATACACTTCGAAAGCTTGCCACAAACTAATAGGGCATACACTTCGAAAGCTTGCCACAAACTAATAGGGCATACACTTTGAAAGCTTGCCACAAACTAATAGGGCATACACTTCGAAAGCTCGCCACAAACTAATAGGGCATACACTTTGAAAGCTTGCCACAAACTAATAGGGCATACACTTCGAAAGCTTGCCACAAACTAATAGGGCATACACTTCGAAAGCTTGCCACAAACTAATAGGGCATACACTTCGAAAGCTTGCCACAAACTAATAGGGCATACACTTCGAAAGCTTGCCACAAACATGAACCAGGCAAGGTCTCACCTGAAAACCCCCAAGGAAAAGAAGGAAATAAGGAAGACACAGAAACATCGGGCAAATGAGTCTTCAAGCAGATTTTAACAAATCGATTATACCTGGATACGGATAGAAGAAACAGCCCAGGATAGATTGATTGATTGATTGATCTTTATTTCAAAAGGGTTAAGAATTGGGCATGCAGGCCCATCTGACATTCTGCTCTTTATCATAACGTCTTTCACTCTATTCCAGACATTCTACAAATATGCTGTTCACATAACAAACATAACTAACATTGAAGCTGAGAGACATAAAATAAAATGTAACATTTACGTTTCCCTCTTATCCATTCACTCAGTACAGAAGTAACTACATACATATATAAATGACTATCTACTAAACATAACTTTCAGGACTATTCGGAATAAACCAACCAATTTAGAAATAAATTGAGAACCCCCGTTGATGCCCTATGCTCCAGATAGGGGTTTGGGGGGAGGGGGAGGATAAAGAAGGCAAGGAATGATTCCCTGAGTAAGGTTCCGGGATAATAACTATTCATGATACATTATAATGCAGGGATTCTCATAATGGGGTATACAGACACTCGACGGATATATCTTTAGAGAACCTCTGTGCGACAACAAAACATGCCGGTCTATAACCGCGGATAAACCGGCTTTTTCCCGCATCCGTCACCAGAGAAAAAGGACAGAGGATTTTAAGTTCAGGATTAATGGCTGTTTACCTGGAGCAGTCGGGCCACAGAGCAGGATGTTTTTAACTTTACCCTCGACTGAAAACAAAAACGAAAACAAAACAAAACAAAAACCTGATTATACTGTGATTCAACGTAGGGAGAGAGAAACAGGGAGGTATGGAGGTAGAGAGAGAGAAACAGGGAGGTATGGAGGTAGGGAGAGAGAAACAGGGATGTATAGAGGTAGACAGAGAGAAACACTGAGGTATGGAGACAGAGAGAGAAACACGGAGGTATGGAGGTAGAGAGAGGGAAACAGAGGTATGGAGGTAGGGAGAGAGAAACAGGGAGGTATGGAGGTAGAGAGAGAGAAACAGGGAGGTATGGAGGCAGAGAGAAACAGGGAGGTATGGAGGTAGAGAGAGAGAGAAACAGGGAGGTATGGAGGTAGAGAGAGAGAGAAACAGGGAGGTATGTAGGTAGAGAGAGAGAAACACAGAGGTATGGAGGTAGAGAGGGAGAAACACGGAGGTATGGAGGTAGAGAGGGAGAAACACGGAGGTATGGAGGTAGAGAGGGAGAAACACGGAGGTATGGAGGTAGAGAGGGAGAAACACGGAGGTATGGAGGTAGAGAGGGAGAAACACGGAGGTATGGAGGTAGAGAGGGAGAAACACGGAGGTATGGAGGTAGAGAGGGAGAAACACGGAGGTATGGAGGTAGAGAGGGAGAAACACGGAGGTATGGAGGTAGAGAGGGAGAAACACGGAGGTATGGAGGTAGAGAGGGAGAAACACGGAGGTATGGAGGTAGAGAGGGAGAAACACGGAGGTATGGAGGTAGAGAGGGAGAAACACGGAGGTATGGAGGTAGAGAGGGAGAAACAGGGATGAAAAACCGATATCCTAAACGTACGGCCACACTGTCAACCTGTGAAAATGAATAGAAGGGGAGGGAAAGAGGGAGAGGGGTTAATTAACAAGCTCTGCTGGAAGTCAGTTAATTTCTGCTGGAAGTCAGTTAATTTCTGCCGGAAGTCAGTTAATTTCTGCTGGAAGTCAGTTAATTTCTGCTGGAAGTCGGTTAATTTCTGCTGGAAGTCAGTTAATTTCTCCTGGAAGTCAGTTAATTTCTGCTGGAAGTCAGTTAATTTCTGCTGGAAGTCAGTTAATTTCTGCTGGAAGTCAGTTAATTTCTCCTATTTTACTAGCTACAACTTTCATAAGCTTGTCCTCGTAGGACATTCTCCTGTGTCCTGTTATTACTTAGACACACTGGAAGTACCACAGTCGGTATGAGACACACTGGAAGTACCACAGCCGGTATGAGACACACTGGAAGTACCACGGTCGGTATGAGACACACTGGAAGTACCACGGTCGGTATGAGACACACTGGAAGTACCACAGCTGGTATGAGACGCGCTGGAAGTACTACAGCTGGTATGAGACGCGCTGGAAGTACCACATCCGGCATGAGACGCGCTGGAAGTACTACATCCGGTATGAGACGCGCTGGAAGTACTACAGCTGGTATGAGACACGCTGGAAGTACCACAGCTGATATGAGACACGCTGGAAGTACCACAGCTGATATGAGACACACTGGAAGTACCACAGCTGATATGAGACACTGGAAGTACCACAGCTGATATGAGACACGCTGGAAGTACCACAGCTGATATGAGACACACTGGAAATACCACAGCTGATATGAGACACGCTGGAAGTACCACAGCTGATATGAGACACGCTGGAGGTACCACAGCTGATATGAGACACTGGAAGTACCACAGCTGATATGAGACACTGGAAGTACCACAGCTGATATGAGACACGCTGGAAGTACCACCTCTGATATGAGACACACTGGAAGTACCACAGATGATATGAGACACGCTGGAAGTACCACAGCTGGTACGAGACACGCTGGAAGTAGCACAGCTGGTACGAGACACGCTGGAAGTAGCACAGCTGGTACGAGAACTAAGCTCGCCTGCCATCTGAAGCTTGTTAATCTTATCCGTCGTTAATGGGTTTTTATTTTTGTTTGAAAAGATAAAAAGCAAATCCTTCAGAATCTGAATTATTTCTTATAGATAAGTTCAATCGTTAATTTTATGTGAAGTTCTGATCAGTGTACAGCTTTCATCCCCAGGACTCTCTCTCTTTCTCTCTCTCTCTCTCTCTCAACTTTAAGTGCCCAAGTCACACGAGGCTTCCGCAAGGGTTTTCCACAAATGCCTGTCCTTTGCCTTTTTTTTTCTGCTCTTGCCCAGGTCAGCCCTCTATTGCTCAGCATCCTCTCTGTTGTTCTTCTCCATGTCTCTTTTGGGTCTACTCTTATTTTTGTTCCCCTGTGGTGTCCATCTTAGTGCTATTTTTGGTAGTGGAGTCTTCAGTCATCCGATATCCAGGACTAGAGCATATTTTTGGGGGATACTTCGTGCCTGAGTTTAAAATGTATTGCCTGTCGTGACAAGGCGCCTGCTTGTCCTGCTAGAGTCTTGGGGTTCGATCCACTTTTTTTTTCCTCCTCCTCACATCTAAAATGTTTTGTTTAAAACTGTCCGAGGCTGATAGTACATTCCTTGTCCTAACATTCCCTCGGTCAGTCAGTCATTTGCATGTCCCTTGCGGAACTTTGCCTCCTTCCTGTAGGCATCTCGTTTGCAAGATGCCCTGCTGCTGAGGAGTCCATTTGCCGTACTTTCCTACCGAAACCTCGTTGTTTCCTGGCTGCTAAAAGTAATAGTTATATATATATATATATGAACCTTAAGTCCCCAGGGCACATGGGCCTTCTGCATGGGTTTTCCACAAATGCCTATCCTTTGCCTTTTTTTCCTGCTCTTGCCCAGGTGAGCCCTCTATTGCTCAACATCCTCTCTGTTTGTTCTTCTCCATGTCTCTTTTGGTCTACCCTTACTTCTGTTCCCCTGTGGTGTCCATCTTAGTGCTGTTTTTGGTAGTGGAGTCTTCAGTCATCCGATATCCAGGACTAGAGCATATTTTTGGGGGATCCTTCGTGTCTGAGTTTAAAATGTATTGCCTGTCGTGACAAGGCGCCTGCTTGTCCTGCTAGAGTCTTGGGGTTCGATCCACTTCTCTTACCTTTTTTTTTTCCTCCTCCTCACATCTAAAATGTTTTGTTTAAAACTGTTCGAGGCTGATAGTACATTCCTTGTCCTAACATTCCCTCAGTCAGTCAGTCATTTGCATGTCCCTTGCGGAACTTTGCCTCCTTCCTGTAGGCATCTCGTTTGCAAGATGCCCTGCTGCTGAGGAGTCCATTTGCCGTACTTTCCTACCGAAACCTCGTTGTTTCCTGGCTGCTAAAAGTAATAGTTATATATATATATATATGAACCTTAAGTCCCCAGGGCACATGGGCCTTCTGCATGGGTTTTCTACAAATGCCTATCCTTTGCCTTTTTTTCCTGCTCTTGCCCAGGTGAGCCCTCTATTGCTCAACATCCTCTCTGTTTGTTCTTCTCCATGTCTCTTTTGGTCTACCCTTACTTCTGTTCCCCTGTGGTGTCCATCTTAGTGCTGTTTTTGGTAGTGAGTTGTCAGTCATTCGGAGCACATGTCCCAACCATCGCCAGCGTCTTTCCTCAATAATTGCTGTCAGTGGTTTCATCTGCTTTTCTGCCAACAAAATGTTATTTCTTATGGTGTTTGGCCAAAATATTTTTCTAATTATTCGTAAACATTTAGTCTGGAAAGAATTCAACTTGTTTTCTATGATTTTCGTGATTTTCCAGCATTCATTTCCATAGAATAGTACACTTAGAACATTACTCTTAAATATCCTGATTTTCGTCTTCATTTTTGCTTAGTTTTTTTGTTTTTTTTATTTCCATATATTCTGTAGCATTGCAAAAGCCTGGTTTGCTTTAGTAAGTCTACTGTTGATGTCCTCTGTGCTGTCTCCATCTTCTACTACTCTACTGCCAAGATATACAAATTCATTGACCTCCTCCACTAACTTGCCATCTACTCTGAGTACATTTCTGAGTAGCTGTTAAGTACGTCAGAGTTGTTAAGTGTAGTAGCTGTTACATAAATAACAGGTTTTAAGTGTAGTAGTTTTTAACGTAAGTAGAAATTGTTTTTATGTGTAATAAATTTTACGTAAATAACAGTTGTTATTTACGTAAGAGTTGGGTTTTTTTTTACGCAGGTAAGAATTTTTTCCGTGTGATAATTGTTATGTTTTAAGTGTAGAAACTTCTACGTAATTCAAAGTTCTTTTTTTTTTTCAAAAATGTAACAATTGTTACATAAATAAGAGTTGTTTTTTTTACTGTAATAGTCGTAACATAAATACTTGTAACTGCTGACGCTGTGACGATCCTGATAAACACCCATGGAGTCGGATGGGAAGTGAGTTAATAAGGACTGGATGACCCCCTCCTCCCCACCCGCCCCGCAGACGACACAGGGATAATAAATAGGCTTCTTCCAGAGGCTGGCTTCACTACTGTAAGAAACAGTGGCGCCGGTTACTCTATCAGCCAGGCTCAGGTCACCATGTTTCATCATTAAATCACTGCTCGTGACCCCCCTGATCCCAGGAGCATAAGCCACAGACAAAGGTGTCCCCAGTCATCTCTGTCTTTGGCCTTTTTCTCCAGGTCACTCCATGTCAGCTCTCCCCTTCCCCCCCCCTTCCTCTGCTTTTAGAATCCTCACTGCATTCCCTTCTCTTTTGTATTATTTTAGTCTTCCCTGCTTTCCCTTTTCTTTTGTATTCTTTTGGTATTTCCTGTTTTCCCTTTTCTTTTGTATTATTTTTTTCTTCCCTGTTTTCCCTTTGCTTTTTTATTCCTTTTGTCTTCCCTGTTTTCCCTTTCCTTTTGTATTCTTTTTGTCTTCCCTGTTTTCCCTTTTCTTGTGTATTCTTTTGGTCTTCCTTGTTTTCTCTTTTCTTTTTTATTCTTTTGGTCTTCCCTGTTTTCGCTTCTCTTGAGAGATCCACGTAAAAATGTGTCTCGCTATGCTGCCTCTTTGCTTTTTTTTTTCTGAGTGTGTGATCCAATCCGCCTCAATTTTCTTAGTTGTGATCTATACATTGGTCAGTTCTTGTTCTGTCTGTCTCCAATTTGATCAGTTCTTGTTCTGTCTGTCTCTAATTTGATCAGTTCTTGTTCTGTCTGTCTCTAATTTGATCAGTTCTTGTTCTGTCTGTCTCTAATTTGATCAGTTCTTGTTTTGTCTGTCTCTAATTTGATCAGTTCTTGTTCTGTTTATCTCTAAATCTCCTCATATCTGGATCTCGTCCTGCCATTTAATCTTAAGGATTACTCTAGAGGAAAACTGTTTACAAATATAACACCGTTGCCACGAACAAAACAGATCACGTGGGATGGGGGCTGACCTGCGCCCCCCAGCCCCTACAGAGGACGTAGGATTTATGATCAAGCTTCTGAATTAGACTCCACCACTGTGTAGTGAACTACTTTGTCAGCCAGACTAGACTAAAGTAAGCTGCTACTCTAAACACGACAAGAGAGTGGGATATTGGAGAACGTCTACTTTTGTGACAGAAGATCCCTTTTCCCCGAGAAAGAGCAGAAGTCTGGCAGTGGCTGGTAATGAGGAGCTAGATCAATATTATTAAAAGATGGAGGAAGAAAGAAAATGAAAAGATGGAGGAAGAGAGAAAATGAACACCAGATATGAGTGCTCTCTGAGGCGGACAACTCCAAAATATGACGGAAATATGACGTCGGAAGAAAAAGAAAAATATCTGTGAGCGACAGAAAGAAAGAAAGAATGGAAGAGAAAAAGAGATGTTTGGGGTAGGGAGAGAGAAACTAGGAGGTATGGTGGGGAGAGATTTTTGTTTTAAAAGGGAGGTACAGAGCGAGGGAGCGAGAAAAGGAAGGTATGGGGCGGGGGAGAAAGAAAAGAGCGGTATGGAGGAAAGGAGGGGAGAAAAAAAAAGGGGGGGGGGGAGAAACAGGATGGTATGGAGGAGGGAGAGAGAAAAGGGAGATTGGGTGGAGGGAGAGAGAAATAGGAAGGCGTGGGGTGGGGGAGAGAAAAAGGGAGATTGGAGGGAGGGAGGGAAAGAGAAATAGGAAAGCATGGAGGGGGAGAAAGAAAAAGAGAGATTGGAGGGAGGGAAGGAGGGAGGAATAGGAAGGTGTCGAGTTGGGGGGAGGGAGTGGAGAAATAGGGCGGGAGGAAGAAATAGGAAAGCGTGGTGTGGGAGAGAAAAAGGGAGAATGGATGGAGGGAGAGAGAAATAGGAAGGCGTGGAGGGGGAAAGAAAAGGGGAGATTGGATGGAGGGAAAGAGAAATAGGAAGGCGTGGAGGGGGAGAGAAAAGGGGAGATTGGAGGGAGAGAGAGAGAAATAGGAAGGCATGATGTGGAGGAGAGAAAAAGGGAGATCGGAGGGAGGGAGAGAGGAGATAGAAACAGTCAGGTACGGAAGGAGGAAGAGTGAGAGCGGGAGTATGGAGGAAGGCAGGCAAGAAGAGAGAGAGAGAGAGGAAGAGAAGGGGGGAGTGGGAGACAGACAGACAGACATTGAATTACAACTAAAATAGTTAAATACTTAAAATGCACTAAATTCAGAAACCCCGGGTACATCTTGTGGCTATCTTCACGTTTTTATTATCACTTAGCTAAGCTCCAAAACTTATTATTACATCCCGCAATTTCCAGCAAGCATTGGTAACCACCTGTACAATCAATATTGGCAAACGCTTTGTCTAAAAGTGAGCGAATTTGTTCGTCTCTAGACCTACCGTTTCTTATGTGCTTTTTTTTCTGAGAACAAAGATGGGGTAAGAGCTGACATACAGCACGTGGCAGTTTAATCTGCCAAGACGCAGATTTGTTTGGTCTGCTATAGGTTTTCAAGGAAGTCACTGTAACCGGCTGTCGCTCCAAGACCAAAACCAGTCTGTCAAGATGTTAACAACCGTGGGGGTTTTCTAAGCAAGTTTTTTTTTTTGTTTTTTGGCTTTTGTTTTCTTCAGGAGCAGTCTTTAACAACATCAACCTTTATTCTCTAAACTTGTTTTCCTTTCAGTTTCATTGTGCTTTCCTTCTCATCTTTGTAATGAAACAATATAGGTGTTATTTTTACATCGTTTGAAAGGTATTTTCCCAGGGCGGCATCCGGGTATTACTCAATTCTTGGTTCTTTTCTGTTCTAATGACTACATTCTAATACGGTACGCGCAAAAAAATATAAGCGAATACTTGTTATGCACCTCCAAAAATAGTAATTACCAAAGCAAAAAATAGCTATTATTCAAGTAATTACCTGAATATTATCTGAACAAATAAGAAATTACAGTTTGTAATGGGGAACATGATCCTAAGAAGAATCTTTGGGCCCATAAAGGATACCAACAGTGGACAATGGAGAGCTAGAAAAAAAAACACTGAACTCTTTCATTCATTTGCATGTCCTTTGCGGAACTTTGCCTCCCTAACAGCCTCTTGGTTGTGAACTGAAGAACTTATTTAAATCCCAACGAGTTATAAATGTCTTAAAACTGAACAGACTACGCTGGCTGGGCCATGTAGAAAGAATGGAAGAGAACAGACAAATGAAAATGATGTATGTACAAGAGATGAGGGAGACGAGACCAAGGGGTAGACCAAGACACAGATGAAAATACAACATAGAAGAGGATAAAAAAGAAATTAGTGTCATCAACTGCAGAGAGAAGATTAGGAACAGAGAGGAATATGGAGGCGAACTTTATCCGCAGCATTGAGCTTTAATGGCTCGGAAAGCTGAAGAAGAAGAAGAAGAAGAAGAAGAAGAAGAAGAAGAAGGGGGGAAATCGTGTCATGGGACTTTGTAAATAGGAAATTACTATGAGTCTGTGCGTCATGGCTTGCCTCTCATAGTTGTTGATTTGAATTCGGTTGAAGGAGCCAAATCAGACATGGAGCCAAGTCAGATGTGAAGCCAAGTCAGACGTGAACTTGGCTGCTCTTGGAGCTGAGGAAGGGAAGATGGCGGGGATGATGATGGCCACGTGACCCACTACTGAGGTGATAGGGTAAGGAGAATATGGACACTAACATCATATTCTGGATGTGCCATTACAAAGACTTCCATATAAGTTAAAAGGGACATCTAGAGACATGGAAGTATGGCAGTGATAGAAACATAGTGATAGATAAGCAAAGGCAGGCAGGCACGCACGCGCGCGCACACACACAGATCAAGTTAAAGAGTGACAAGGCGCGGTTCCGAAAGTGACAGTAAAAGAGAGAGAAAAACTGACTGATTGATTGACTGATTGATCTTTATTTCAAAAGGGTTAAGAATTGGGCACGCAGGCCCGTCTGACATTCTGCCCTTTATCATACATCTTTCACTCTATTCCAGACATTCTACAAATATGCTGTTCATGTAACAAACATAATTAACACTGAAGCTGAGAGACATAAAATAAAATATAACATTTACGTTTCGCTCTTATCCATTCACTCAGTACAGAAGTAACTACATACATTATAAATGACTGTCTACTAAACAAAATTTTCGGGACTATTCAAAATAAATAATTAACTGTATTCGGTGTCTGTAAGAGCAGTCTAAGATAACTTAAGTTTTATGAGAGGTGGAGAGAGGCAAATATTATAAGAGAGAGGAAGAGACCAACAGATAAAGACACAGGCCGAGAGACAGACAGAAGAAGAACAAAGGTGTGACAGAGAAGGAGAGACAGACAGACAAAGAGAAAGAGGGAGAGAGACAGCAGCGGAAGCACCAATTTAGTAATAGAAAGAAGGAAAAATCGAGAGATACAGCAAAAGAAGCGGTAATTTAGGAATAGATAGAAGGAAAGAGAGAGAGACAGAGAGAAAGACAGAGAGACAGAGAAAGGAGCACAAGTAGTAATTTAGTGATATATTGAAGTAGATAATAGAGAATGCGATGCCATTAATCTAGTGATAGAACGAGAAAGAGATGAATGAATGAATGATCTTTATTTTTAAAGGGTAAAGAATTGGGCACGCAGATCCAAGAGAGAGAGAGAGAGAGAGAGAGAGAGAGAGAGAGAGAGAGAGAGAGAGAGAGAGCAGAAACAGTAATTCAGAGACAAAGAAGAAACAGACACATATAGACTGACCTCGTGGTGAAGCAGGTGATAAAACTAAACAAACAACTCGTACAGTCTTATCTTATATCATATCTTATCTTATATCTTATCTTATATCTTATCTTATATTTTATCTTATTTTATATCCTTCCCGTGCCGTTAAACGTCACATAGGGCTCGCAAAGTAGTTCGCCAATTTTTCCTGACTTCAGCGAGTCTTTCAACCTCATCAAAGGATTGTATGCCTGTTAATTTGGCCTCTCTTAATAATGTCCTCTTCAGAGTTTCACGCGGTCTGCCTCTTTTTCTTTGGCCTGTTGTGTTCCACTTGAAAGCTTGTTTTGGGATTCTCTGATCATTTCTTCTCATCAAGTGACCAACATACGTCCATCTCCTTTTCCTGATCACCCATGAGATTGGTTGTTGTTCAGTCATCTGTCTTATCTCTGCATTGTTCTTGAATTCGTTCCACTTGATGCCGAGTATTTTCCTTATGCATTTGTTTTCAAAAGAGTCTAATTTCTTGTCTATTTCTTTAGTTGTTTTCCAGTTTTCGCATGCATAAATGAGGGTGGATATTACATTTGAATTGAATAGTCTTAACTTGGTTTTTGTGCTTATAACTTTTGAATTCCATATGTTCTCAAGATTCTTGAAGACTGATGCTACTTTTGCAATTCTGATCCTAACTTCCTTTTTAGTGTCACCGTCCTGGTCTATGTAGCTGCCAAGGTATGCAAATTGATTGACTCCTTCAATATCTGTCCCTTCTATTTGTATTTTCCCATTTTGATTAATGGGAATTTTCATTATTTTTGTTTTGTCCTTGTTAATTTCAACTCATACAGTATAAACTATAAATCCAGGACAGCCAATGATGATGATGATGGTGGTGGTGATGATGATGATGTCAAATTCCTATTCCCCTGGAAGATTATTCAGCAGACATGATGTAGCAGAACAGACATAACCAGGTTCCCCCCTCCCCCCTCCCCCCCCCCCAGCGTTCCGATGTGTTGACATCACAGGTTCAGCAAATCTAGGTCACCGTCCCGTTGACTGGCCTAATATGGTAAGCGTGCTGCATGTATCAGCCTTGAGGACGATATTGTAGATAAGAAAGTGAGGCAATGCTTTGTCCTTGTCCCCTGTGTGTGTCATTATATATGTACCGCGTTGATATGGGCCTCGGAGATAAGAATTGCGTAAGGGGGTGCAATACTACACCAACCCCAATTTATCCTGCTGATTGGGCCCCTTCTGATCTCCTCTGGGCCCTCCCTTAAATTAGTGGAAGGGCCCCGGGTGATGTATCGGCTGGACCCCATTCTCTCACTGGAACTTCGTATGGAGGAGTGGCCTTATGATAGACTTCTTCTTCTTCTCCCTGGAACTGCAAGCTGTTGTTTCTTGCAGCCGATGCGGTGAAGATGTTGGGGCACAGCATCGTGTCGGATTGGGAGCGTGTTAAGACGTCTATTTTTCAGCCCCTCAACGAAACTAAAAAAAAAACACTGGAGGTGTGCAGTACTTCTTTTGCAAACTCCACCACCATGGGGACTATGGTGATCCCTGTTATGTTAGACAGACTAGAGCTGTTGCTATGAATAACGAAGAGGTGGGACAGGGTCTTGGTCAGCTATGGTTCACCAACCCTGGCGCTAGCATGTCAACTAGGGGCCGCCAACCCTGGCGCTAGTATGTCCGCTAGGGGCCGCCAACCCTGGCGATAGCATGTCAACTAGGGGCCGCCAACCCTGGCGCTAGTATGTCAACTAGGGGTTGCCAACCCTGGTGCTAGTATGTCCGCTAGGGGCCGCCAACCCTGGTGCTAGTATGCCCCAAAACGGACAACGTCCACGGAATAGTTTGACAAGAAGATTACAGAAGCTGCCTCAACAAACAGGCTCAGATAAAACGGAAGTCTTCTCAGGTCTTGTCTAGTTGACTTCTTCTTCCTCTACTACTACTACTACTACTACTACTACTACTACTACTACTACTATCACTGTTACAACTACTAACTATCACCATTACTACTACCCCTATTACTACTACTATTACCACTACTAGTACTATCACTGCTACTACTACTAATTAAACTACCACCATTACTATCACACCTACTACGAGTACTACTATCAGCACCATCATGATCACCATTACTACTACTACTGCTACTACTACTACTACTACTGCTACTACTACTACCACTACTACTACCACTACTACTGCTACTACTACTACTACTACTGCTACTACTACTACCACTACTACTACTACTACTACTACTACTACCACTACTATTACTACTACTACCACTATTACCACTACTACTACTACTACTACTATTACTACTACTACTACTACTACTACTACTACTATTACTATTATCACTACTTAATTACTAACTCATGGCGAGTATGGCAGAAAGACACATATGTCGTATGGAAAGTAAATTAATATACTAATATTGTGATCACACTTCACATTAAAATTTTAATAACCATGTTATATCCATTCAGAAAGGAACAAATAATGAAATTTTGAAAAATTACAAAGGTCAGTTTGACCCTGTTAAGAAGTATAATAATAAAGTATATAAGAGGGGCAACAACAAACGAGATGGAAGGACAACATTAAGAGATGGACTGGAATGTTTTTGACTGCGGAAAAAAAAAAAAGAAACAGAACTGGCCTGGATATTCATGGTAAACAAATCGAAGTATGGATTATGTTGTCCCTCTCACCAACAGATTTATATGGATATGCCATAAATAAATAACTAAATAAAATAATCCACATTCTAGTTCAGGAGTTGGAAGTCTGAACTGCAAAGTGAGCTTAATATCGTCATAAGTAGCAAGAAATGTTTATTATACTTTTATTGTGTGCTCTTTTGTTTGGTGGTAAAAGAGTTAAGTTAACGTATACGTTATGAAACGGTCGGCCTAGAGTTAAAGTGAAGAACGCAATATCGTAAACATGAGTTGTGGGTCTAACTTCAGTCACAACAATTCACAAAGAACAATTTTAACGTTTAAGTAAATATACAGCCTTTAATGTACTTACGTGGCGAAAGATTCTCACAGAAGAGTGTCATACAGCGAGTCAAGACACTAGAAATCTCTACAGTTTAGAACACTTTCTTCGAAATGCTGGTGAAATGTCTTTGAAATGAATCTTTGTCGACCAAGGTACTGTATATACTGCATTCGCGCTTGAGCGTGCCTCTTTGTCCTATGTGTTTTGTATGTGAATGGAAAAAAAAAACCAAAAACGTTCAAGTTAGACCACAGCGTGGCAGTGTACCTGGCAAGAGAGCAATGTTTTGGTCGATCGAGAACAATCCAGGAGGTTTGTGTCCTGGAGCGGGTTGGCCCCGAGGGGGGGGGGGGGGGGCAATAAAAACAAGATCGGCGAGGTTTTGAAGTTACCGCGTGTGAGGGGGGACTTGGGCCAGTCACTCTCCCGACCTGACCTAGAGAAGAACAAAGGGTTATGATACGTTAAGATTGTTCACTGGATGGAAGGGAAAGATTTATATCGATCGTCTGTTTTTCTTCCCCCGCATAGAAAAACCTACTGCAACTAGACAGCATAATTGGGGTAATCAAAAACTCGACCCATCATCATCATGTGCCGCCTCCCCATGACAAATTACCAGCGGTGGCCCTCTAAACTTACTCTGGCTCCGTATTTTCACAGGGCGACTGGCCAGACTGAGCCCAAAGTTCTTATAACTTTAAACTTTGTCAACATCTGTTTGATATGGACTACATGCCTCCTTAAGCATAGTTTAAAGTAGTTTAAAGTATGGCTTGGTTGTTGTAATGTTTAACAGCTTTTCTATAAATGTGTTAGTTTTGAATCAATGTAAGAATGCAAGTTTATTTCATGTTGTTGCATAAATCAGAGTGTAGAGTGTATGGAGAGAACATTATTAACAACTCTGAAGAGAACATTATTAAGAGAGGCCAAGTTAACAGGCATAAAATCCTTTGATGAGGTTGAAAGACTCGCCGAAGACAGGAAAAATTGGCGAACTACTTTGCGAGCCCTATGTGACGTCTAACGGCACGGGAAGGATATAAGATATAAGATAAGAGTGTATGGACATGAGATAAGTTTATTATTTATTTATGTAATCGTTTAATAGGTCTTCGTGATTATTATGCTCATTAACAAACGCTGAATGACTGTGACTGAGTGGAAGCTGTATGATGAAGGGGCGGAATGTTAGACGGGCCTGCGTGCCCAATTCTTAACCCTTTGAAAATAAAGCATGTTCGTTCGTTCGTCTCTTTATTTGTTCATCCATCTGCGTCATGGTTGCCCTGGATCTGGTTTCTTTCTCAATGTTTCCCTCTAATATGGTTTTCATCCATGTGTCTTGGTACTGACTGAAATATTCTAATTGTCTTGATTTATAACATTTTCATTATTTCTCTTTTCAATTTTTAGTTTTTTTTAAAGTTCTTTTCTTTGTTTTTTTGTCTATAAATTTCTTTTCTTCGTTAGGTCCACATGTTCAGGATTTTGTGTTTTCCTACTGTTCAAAGTATGAAACAGCGCACAGAAACATATTCTGTGTTGAGGCGGAGGGCCATATGTATGTCATGTGTTGATGCAACCTGTCATGTATGTCATGTGTTGATGCAACCTGTCATGTATGTCATGTGTTGATGCAACCTGTCATGTATGTCATGTGTTGATGCAACCTGTCATGTATGTCATGTGTTGATGCAACCTGTCATGTATGTCATGTGCTGATGCAACTTGTCATGTATGTCATGTGTTGATACAACCTGTCATGTATGTCATGTGTTGATGCAACCTGTCATGTATGTCATGTGTTGATACAACCTGTCATGTATGTCATGTGTTGATACAACCTGTCATGTATGTAGCGTGTTGATACAACCTGTCATGTATGTCATGTGTTGATACAACCTGTCATGTATGTCGCGTGTTGATACAACCTGTGACATGTATGTCGTGTGTTGATACAACCTGTCATGTATGTCGTGTGTTGATACAACCTGTCATGTATGGCGTGTGTTAATACAACCTGTCATGTATGTCATGTGTTGATGCAACCTGTCATGTATGTCGTGTGTTAATACAACCTGTCATGTATGTCGTGTGTTAATACAACCTGTCATGTATGTCGTGTGTTGATGCAACCTGTGACATGTATGTCATGTGTTGATACAACCTGTCACATGTATGTCGTGTGTTGCTACAACCTGTCACATGTTTGTTGTATGTTGGTACAAACCTGTCACATGCCTGTTGTATGTTGTTGCAACCTGTCAAACGTACGTCGCGTGTTGACACAACCTGTCACATGTACGTCATGTGTTAATACAACCGCCATATATGTGTACACATACACGAGACTGAGGGAGCTGAAAAAACCAGATCCGAACTCCTTCACAATAGTTCCCCTCTGAGCTGACAACAAACTGCACATGATGCTGCCAACGTTCTTAGCAATTCTGCAGCTCAATTTTTTTTTGAAAGGCTGTTGAGGACCTCCATTGTTTTTGCTTTTACGTATTCTACTGACAAAAAGAAAAGGTCACTACGAGCACCAGCTTGATCTTTGTGGATAAACAGAAGTCTCGGGGAGTCAGGTCTGGTGAATATGGTGGGTGCTCGAGCAAGGTGATTTTCTTAAAAGACAAAGCGTTATGGCTAGCGCATTTTCTTAAGGGCAGAATGCCAGACGGGCCTGCGTGCCCAATTCTTAACCATTTTGAAATAAAGATCAGTCAATCAATCAGTCAATCTTGATGCAAAATCCAACCGACGGCCATCATATTTCAGGCTTTCTCTGCCTTCCGAAAACCCGTTTGTGCCACTCAGAAATGCCTGCACGAGACAGGCACTCATCATTGTAAGCCCCTGCCAACAACTGAAAAGTTTCCGTAGCGGATTCCTTGGCGTCACAAGAAACTCGATGTTAACTCGCTGTTCGGTTTGCACTGTGCTGTTCTTCGACTGAGCGTAGGTATGTATCTCATATTTGAACACGCACCTGCTGGTGCTGAGTACAGCGATGGAGTTGAGCCTTGTCTTACAGTGACAGGTTAGAAAATGCTCTGCGACCACCTCTTTGTCTCTCCCCTTCCGCTCTTGATTCCAAGTCTGTAGAGTCAGTCTCGGTTATCAATCTATGGAGTCAGTCTCGGTTCCCAAGCTATAGACTCAGTCTTGTTTCCCAATCCATGGAGTCGGTCTCGTTTCCCGATCTATGGAGTCAGTCTTTGTTCCCATCTATGGAGTCAGTCTCGGTTCTCAAGCTATGGAGTCAGTCTTTGTTCCCAATCTATGGAGTCAATCTCGGTTCTCAATCTATGGAGTCAGTCTCGGTTCCCAAGCTATGGAGTCAGTCTCGGTTCCCAAGCTATGGAGTCAGTCTCGGTACGTCTGTCTGTGTCGGACCTCGTTTTTCGGACCCCTTGGCCCTATTCCATATTTTGCCTCTGGATTCTTCGGACTCATCTTTAATGGCCCTTTGAGTCCCCGATCACCCATATTTAATGGCCCTCTGGGTCCCTCATCACCTATTTTTTTTTTGGGGGGGGGGGGACCTTCTGCCCCTTCCTCCACCCAACCTTCCAGACCCAGTAGTACATTTTTACATCTGCAACGTCCTTCTCATGGGACCTGCTCTGGGAGTGTTGGAGAGAGAGTACACAACAAATTAAGATAGAATCTTGTATTGTTGTTAATGGAGGTTTAGATGATATAACAGCCAGTGTCAGAGCGGAGGTCAGTGAGTGTTGTTTTCATGGAGTGTCGTGAGATGTCCCAGCCAATGGCAGAGCGATGATCAATGAGTACAGTTCAATAACCTCATTGATACAACTCAATGGTTTCACTCTGAGAGAGAAGGGGGGGGGGGGAGGAAGCGAGAGAAAGAGAGAGAGAGAGGAAGCATGAAAAAAAAGAGAAATAGAGAAAGAGAAAGAGAGAGGAAGTGAGAGAAAGAGAAAGAGAGAGGAAGCGAGAGAAAGAGAGAAGAAGCGAGAGAAAGAGAAAGAGAGAGGAAGCGAGAGAAAAAGAAAGAGAGAAAAAAGGAGAGAAGGAGAAAGAGAGAGAGAGAGAGCGCCCGAGAGAAAGAGAGAGAGAGAGAGAAAGCGAGAAAAATAGAAAGAGAGAGCGAGCGAGAGAGAGAGAAAGAGAAAGAAAGAGAGAGGAAGTGAGAGAAAGAGAAAGAGAGAGAGAGGAAGCGAGAGAAAGAGAAAGAGAGAGAGCGAGAGAAAGAGAAAGAGAAAAGAGAGAGCGAAAGAGGAAGTGAGAGAAGATAGAGAGAAATAGAGAGAGGAAGCAAGTGAAAAAAAAAAGAGAGAGAGAGAGAGAGAGATTTGATTGATTGATCTTTATTTCCAATGATGAATTGGGCCGACGACCCGTCTGACATTCTGTCCTTTATTATATAACTTCACTCTGTTCCAGACATTCTACAAATGTGCTGCTCATATAATCAACATAACTAACTTTGGGGAAAAATATAAAATTAAAGTATAACATTCAAACATTCACATTTCACTCCTATCCATGCACTCAATACAGAAAGTAACTTCATACACACATATGTGACTGCAGAAAGTAACTACATACATATATAAATGACTACAAAAAGTAACTACATACATATATAAATGACTACAGAAAGTAACTACATACATATATAAATGACGACAGAAAGTAACTTCATACATATATAAATGACGACAGAAAGTAACTTCATACATATATAAATGACTACAGAAAGTAACTTCATACATATATAAATGACGACAGAAAGTAACTTCATACATATATACATGACTGCAGAAAGTAACTATATACATATATAAATCACTACAGAAAGTACTACATACATATATAAATGACTGCAGAAAGTAACTACATACATATATAAATGACTACAGAAAGTAACTACATACACATATAAATGACTACAGAAAGTACCTACATACATATATAAATGACTACAGAAAGTACCTACATACATATATAAATGACTATCTACCAAACAGAAAGTTGGTACTCTTCATAATAAACAAATGGCCGAGTTCGGTGTCTGTAAGAGCAGTCTAAAATAACTTTTGTGAATCATGGAGAATCCTAAGATGGCATGGCCTCCCCCATAAGATAGTAAATGTAATCAAAGCCCTATATGAGGGTTTTCAGTGCAAAGTGATCTGTGGAGAACATACCTCCAGCAGCTTTAGGGTACAAACAGGAGTGAAGCAGGGATGTGTACTATCACCAACATTATTTATCTTGGCACTAGACTGGCTAATGAAGGAGGCAACATCAGACAAACGCAGAGGATTACAATGGACCCTTGACACAGTGCTGGAGGACCTTGACTTTGCGGACGACATTTGTCTATTACAAGCAGCCACAAAGATATGCAAGATAAAATAAACAAGCTAACTCAGAATGCAAACAACATAGGACTAAAGATCAACGTAGGAAAGACAAAGTTAATGAAGCAAAATGTGAACAACAGAAATGTACTCAGAGTAGATAACAAGTTAGTGGAGGAGGTCAACGAATTTGTATACCTTGGCAGCAGAGTAGTAGAAAATGGAGACAGCACAGAGGGCATCAACAGCAGACTTACTAGAGCAAACCAGGCTTTTGCAGTGCTGTAGACTATATGGAAATAAAAAAAAACTAAGCATAAATATGAAAATCAGGATATTTAAAGTAATGTTCTAAGTGTACTACCCTATGGAAGTGAATGCTGGAAAATCACCAAAACCATAGAAAACAAGTTGAATTCTTTCCAGACTAAATGTTTACGAAGAATTAGAAAAATATTTTGGCCAAACACCATAACAAATAACATCTTATTGACAGAAATGCAGATGAAGCCACTGACAACAATTATTGAGGAAAGACGCTGGCGATGGTTGGGACATGTGCTCCGAATGACTGACAACTCACTACCAAAAATAGCACTAAGATGGACACCACAGGGGAACAGAAGTAAGGGTAGACCAAATGAGACATGGAGAAGAACAACAGAAAGGATGCTGAGCAATAGAGGGCTCACCTGGGCAAGAGCAGAAAAAAAGGCGAAGGACAGGCATTTGTGGAAAACCCTTGCGGAAGCCCCATTGCCCTGAGCACTTAAGGTTCAGAGAGAGAGAGAGAGAGAGAGAGAGAGAGAGAGAGAATCATGGAGGCATTTAATCGACATCAAATAGATAATAGAAGAGCTTGTAGTTGTAGGAAGGAGTATAGTCTATATTTTTTATATCTAGGATGGGAGGGTATTCCAAAGATGAGCAGCAGAATAAGTAAAGCTTTTCTTGTAAAGATCAAGTCTAGGTTTTGGAAAACTATGTTGTTCAAGCGTTGGCTGCACTTTGAGCTAAATCTAAACAGGTTCCACAGATAAGGTGGAGCATGCCGTGAAAGAATTTGATGTACTAACTTGGCTTTGTTGAAGAGGAACCTGTTCTTAAGAGGTAGTATTTTGATGCGTTTGTGCTGGTTAGTTGTTTGTGCTTGATCTTTGTCACTAATAAGTTTTACTGCTCGCTTTTGAAGTGAGCAAAGCCTCTTTTTATTTGACACTGAGCAGCCATCCTAAACTGCTGAGCAATAGTCTAAATGTGTTTGTATATGTGATATGTGGTATGTCTTCCCTGTGTCTTGATCGATGAAGTGTTAATTTTGGCTAATTGGTATACTTTTTGCTCGATGAGTTTTGTTACTCCTTGCACATGAGAGTTCCAGGTCAGATGTTGGTCAATAGTAAGACCTAGAGAAAGAGAAAGAGAGAAAGAGAAAGAGAAGGAGAAGGAGATATAGAGAAAGAGAGTTCTATTTTTACTAAAGCTAAGAACTGTACACACAGACTTCTCTGATATTTTTCTCCTAATCATTCAACATTCACACAATCTTAAAACATCCAACATCCAACATTGGTCAGTGCAGGCACGCTCATTTAGGACTGAAGAAGGATGACATGACAGCTTTTCCCCATTTCCATGAGGGCCCACGCAAAAGGTCTCCCGACCAGGGCTCGACAAGCGCCAGGGCGAGCTGTGCATCCTGTGCCACCATGCCATGGACGTGCGGCAGGTTTCCGTTAAGTTTTCTAGGACATGAAGTAACGAGTCGTTCGATGGCGACATGCCGGTCATTCCAGAGGGGTTCTGCTTGGTTTTGTTGGTCATGGAAGGAGGCACATAAGAGTTACAGAGAGAGAGAGAGAGAGAGAGAGGGAGGGAGAGGGAGGGAGGGAAAGAGAGATAAAAGCTGGTTAGAAAGAAAGAAAGAAGGAAAGAAAGAAAGAAAAAAGAAAAAAAGAAAGAAAAAAGAAAGAAAGAAAAGAAAGAAAACAAAGAAAAAAGAAAGAAAGAAGGAAAGAAAAAAGAAAGAAAAAAGAAAGAAAGAAAGGAAAGAAAAAAAGAAAGAAAGAAGAGAAACTGATTTTTTAAAAAAGAGAGAAAAAGCGAAAAATAGAGTGAGGGGGGAAAAGTGGCTGAAGGAGCGAGAGAATAAATGAAAAAGAAAGAACGAAAGAAAGAAATAGTATGAGAAAGAAATGAAGAGAAAAAAAGAGAAGACAACGGAAAAAAGGCAAAAAAAAAGAAAGACAATATGAGAGAAAGAAGCTTCGGAGATATGGAGACATATGACCAAGACAATACAACAGAGGATACAAACATTCCTGAACTACTGCTTGAGGAGGATTTTAAACACTAAATGGCAGGTCAAGATCGGGAACGAGGAGGTCTGGGAAAGGGCAGGACAAGAACCTATGAACCTACAAATCACGTCTAGGAAGTGGAGGTGGATTGGCCACACACTGAGGAAACCCGACACCAACATAGCAAGACAGGCACTGACATGGAATCCTCAAGGAAACAGAAAACAAGGAAGACCTAGACTTACTTGGAGAAGAGAAATTATGACAGTGCTCAGAGACAAGGGATACACATGGAAGGAAGCAGAGAATAATTCCAAGAACAGGGATGACTGGAGAGCCTTTATCTGTGGCCTATGCTCTGAAAGGAGTGAAAGACGACGACGACGACGACGACGATGATGATGATGATGATATAATGATGATGATGATGGTGATGATGTGAGTCTTCTTCTTCCATCTTTCTGTTGTCTCCAGCTGTTTGAAGATCAGTAGATAAGCCAGACATTGGAAGACAGACATCCTACATAAGCCAGACATGGGAAGACAGACATCCCATATAAGCTAGACATGGGAACGCAGATGTCCTACACAAACCAGACATGGGAAGACAGACATCCCACATAAGCTAGACATGGGAACGCAGATGTCCTACACAAACCAGACATGTGAAGACAGACATCCCATATAAGCTAGACATGGGAACGCAGATGTCCTACACAAACCAGACATGGGAAGACAGACATCCCACATAAGCTAGACATGGGAAGACAAGAAATTCCATGCAAGCCAGACACTGGAAGAGAGATATCCCATACAAGCCAGACAAGGGAAGACACACATCCCATGCAAGCCACACATGGAAAGACGGACATCCTATACAATCCAAACAGGGGAAGACAGACATCCCATGCAAGCAAGACATGCGAATGCAGACATTTTTTATTTAAATCTCTATAAACAACTTAACAGCTATCCCATGCAGAGCCTCACAGAGAAATGTTTGTAAACCGGCAATAACCCTTCTCCCCGCCCCCACCCCCCGCCTCCCAGGACACCGCCCACCCCCAAAATCTGGTTCGCTTATTCATCCTCCCCGGGCCAACTCCTATATTAAGGAAAACACACAGGGCCCCGGAAAACTGCGTTGTCTGCCCCCCCCCCCTTTCCCCAAAACCACCCGACCCTCCACCCCCTCCCCTTTTTTCCTAGTGCTTGATCACGTGACATCTGTAGGAGGTGAGATTGTGACCTTATTAGTGGGCTCTTTATTTTTCTTTTTTGTTTTAAATGAGTCTCTCTCTCTCTCTCGTTCTCTCTCATTCTATCTCCCTTTCACTCATTCTCACTGTCGCACTCTCTCTTTTCACTCTTTCACTCTCTCTTTGACGCTCTCTCTCGTTCTCTCTCATTCTATCTCCCTTTCACTCATTCTCACTCTCGCACTCTCTCTCACTTTTCTCTCTTTCACTTTCTCTTTGACTCTCTCTTTCTCTCGTTCTCTCTCATTGTATCTCGCTTTCATTCATTCTCACTCTCGCATTCACTCTCTCTTTTCGATCTTTGACTCTCTCTTTGACTCTCTCTCTCTCTTTCACTCTCTTTTCACTATCTCCCTCTTTTACTCTCTCTTTCACTCTCCCTCTCTCTTTCACTCTCTTTTTCACTCTCTCTCTCTCTCTCTCTTTCACTCTCTCGCTTTCACTCTCTCTCTCTCTTTCATTCTCTCGTTCACTCTCTTCTTTCACTCTCTCTCTCTTTCATTCTCTCAATCTTTCACTCTCTCTCTCTCTCGCTCTTTCACTCTCTCGCTTTCACTCTCTCTCTCTTTCACTCTCTCTCTCTCTTTCACTTTCTCAATCTCTCTTTCACTTTCACTGTCTTTCACTATCTCTCTTTCTTTCACACACACTTTGTCTCTTTCTCTCTCTTTTTCTCTTTCTCACTCTTTCACACACACACACACACTCTCTCTCTCTCTCTTTCTCACTCCGTCTCACACTCACTATCTCTCTTCACATACACACACTCTCTCTGTCACTCACCCTCTCTCTCTCTCTCTCTCTCTCTCTCTCTCTCTCTCTCAGACTGAGTGTCATTGGCATGACCCTACACCGCACGGTTTAGAATTTTTCAAGTCAAGCTTCTCTCTCATTACTTTTCTAAACACACGCTTTGTGAAGAAGGGAAGCCGGCACAAAACAAACAAACAAACAAACAAACTAACTAACTAACTAACTAACAAACAAACAAAACAACTGTAATTGAACTCCGCTGTAAAAGAACAAATTAATTTCACACGGAATTACACCAAGGGGAGATAAGCCATATATAAGTGAGTTAACCGAAAATAGAATACATGGAGAAAAATCGACTTCTATTTGCATCATATTGATTTAAGATTAACTTTCGAAAAGCAAATCAAGGGCCATTAAAGAGTATAAGTACGGGTTAAACGACTTCCTTCTGTGCCGTATTACGTGAAAACTGATATAGAGAGAATATTTGGTTATCGTGTGGATAAGTGACAGTTGAGAATAAGGTTTGTGAAGTGATGATGGCCAGATAAGATTCGGATATAGAGCTTTAGAACTAGTTTTAGTTACACATTGTTAGTTACATGAGTATTATTGTAGGTGTATATATATATGTGTGTGTGTGTGTGTGTGTGTGTGTGGGTGAATAAGTTATAAGCACAAAAACCAAGCTAAGATTGCTCAATTCAAATATCCGCCCTCATTTATGCATGTGAAAGCTGGAAAACAACTAAAGAAATAGAAAAGAAATTAGACTCTATCGAAAACAAATGCCTAAGGAAAATACTCGGTATAAAGTGGAATGAATTCAAGAACAACACAGAGATAAGACAGATGAGCAAGCAACAACCTGTCTCATGGGTTGTCAGAAAAAGAAGATAGACATATGTCGGTCACGTGATGAGAAGGAACAATCAGAGGATCCCAAAACAAACCATCAAGAGGAGCACAATAGGCCGAAGAAAAAGAGGTCGACCACGTGAAACTCTGAAGAGGACATTGTTAAGAAAGGCCAGTTCAGTGGGCATAACATCCCTTGATAAGATTGAAAAACTCACCAAAGACAGGAAATATTGGCTAACTACCATGCGGGCCCTATGTGACATTTAGCAACATGGGCAGGATTATTATTTATTTTAACATGAGAAACTCCTCCAGTGGAAGTCTCTTTTTTTCATAGTTACCTCCCTTAGATCGGTGAACATGAAATGTTTATTCGATTTTCTGTTATTTGTTCACGTTTAATATACTGTTCAAAAAAAGAAACCCAACACTACTGTAGTCCTAACGGAAACCAAATACCACACTTGTATCAACATTTTATTTTACGGAATTAATGTTTCAATCTTGGCATGAAGAAACTTTAAGACTTTAACAATGAAATGATGTTCATTAAATTTGGTTTGGAGTTTTATTCTTTGCGACTGAGGCTTCCGTTTCAGTAATGTGTATGGTCGCCTCTAGCCTGTATCAGAGAACGACATCTCCTTGACATGGATTCGATTAACCGTTGGATCTGTTGTTGTGGGATGGCTACCCACTCTTCCCGCAGTGCAAGTGACAACTGTCGGAGATTGGTTGGCGCCACGTCTCGCGACGGACTTGTCTGCTGAGTTGATCCCATAGGTGTTCTACTGGGTTCATGTCTCATGACATGGATGGCCAAGGAATGGTCTGGGACGTTGTTGTCAGCAAGGAATTGGGTGGTGAGTTGTGCCACACGAGGTTGAGCGTTATCCTGCTGAAAAATCGATCCTGGTGGAGCCAGAAGTGGAAGGACGGGAGGACGAATTTCAGCGACTTATCATTTGTCATTCAGGCGACCTTCAATTTGCACCAGGTCACTTCTTCCCATGAAGCTGATCGTTCCCTACACCAGTGCACCTCCACCACCATGTGGAGGAGCCTCATACACGCAGATCTGAGCGTAGCGCTCATGGACTCTGCAGTAAACTCTTCTCCGTCTATCGTGTCGCTGGAGCAGAAAGAATGATTCATCACTAAACCAAACCCTTCTCCAATCATTCGCAACGGTCCACTGACAATGCTGGTCCGTCCGCTGCAGTCAGTTCTGGCGATGTCGGTCCGTAAGAGCAGGACCTCTGTAGGGTCGTCTAGCCCAAAGTCCAGCGTCGTGCAGTCGGTTCCTGCCCGTTTGATCTGAAATTCGACGAGCTGCTGTCATTGACTGGACTGTTAAGGACGCAGATGCAAATCGATTCCTGGGGTGACGCAGCCGTATGAAGCGGTCTTCGGCAGGAGTTGTAACTATGGGTCTTCCACTGGTGGCCGGTCTGCAACTGAGCCAGTTTCTTGAAATCGTGTCCAAAGGCGACTAATGGTGCTTCTAACCACATTAAACTGTCTGGCCACTACACTTTGTGACTGTCCAGTCTGTAAACGTCCAATGATGATGAGTCGTTGTTCTGTAGTGAGATGAGCCATACTTGCGCATTGACTTTCAAATGAATTTGATTCGACGAGCGTCAATCTTTTATAGGCATTCAATAACATGGTCAGTGAGTTTTGTGTTCAGTAGGTTTCACGGGATTCTCGTGAACCTGTCATGAGTTATTGTCAAAAATGCTGTTTTGACTAGCGTCGCTTTTCTGTGCTCATGAATCATCTGCTGAGTACAATTCAGGTCAGTACGTGAAGCTGATATCCAAGTGAATGTTTCAGGCAATTTGCCCTTGTCTGATCAGCAAACTTCAGTTTAAATCGCAACATCGTATTTGTTGCGTGTTTTTTTTTGTTTGTAACAGTATAGCTTACTGTTTGAATTTCTTTTGCATCTTTCGTGATCCCTGTTTTGTGATCCCAAAAGTTGGCGATGAGCGTTGGGAAGAAGAGGGAGGGGCGATGGAAGAAAGGGGGGGGGGTAGTGGGGCCTTGAGGGAAACGAAGCGGTTGACTGGGAAAGGTAGTAATACCTCCCTCCTTAGCGCTTTTCAACCTGATAATGAGAAACTTGTGTCCCTCCATGAAACTCATCCATCACGTTAAAAGTTGAGAAAATAACGCAGTAGGTGAGTTATAAATGTACTCCTTCATATCGTTAAATAGATTGCTTTGCTAGCTGATGTTTTTATCTGTGTAATGCATATCCTAGTTTAACAGGCCACTGTACAAGTAGTAATTACCGGAAGGGAGGGCGGGGCGTCGACGATGTGGTCTGGGAGAAAAGGGGGCGTCAGGCCCGAGCACGTTTGGGAAACACTGATTTAGAAATCGATTCCTTTACATGGATGAAATGAAAAGAAGAAGAGAAACCCCGCTAATAACTGCAAGCCGCAGAGAAGTAATTAAGTTTTAAAAATGCATGAAAACCAGCACGGGCTTCCATAAACTTGGCCATAAAAGCGGCCGAGTTTGATGTAGTTTTGGCTCCTGAGAGCAGGTGTAAACTAGCTGCCATACAACACTTGTGGCTCACTTTGCACCGCAGGTGGTCGCTGTATGACATCCTATAAACGGAAACGGTAAACAGTTAAATGTCAGTCATAAATGGTATGTTTGCAAGCTTAGTTCTACATTCATATGTACCTTCGGAGTAAGGTCCTTTTTTTATTTGATAAATAGACAGAGAGAGAGAGAGAGAGATGGATGGATGGATGGATGGATGGATGGATGGATGGATGGATAGATGGATGGATGGGCGGGCGGGCAGACATAGATAGATAGATAGATAGATAGATATAGATAGATAGATAGATAGATAGATAGATAGATAGGCGAACGGGAGGGCAGACAGATAGATAGACATATATATAGATAGATAGACAGACAGACAGATAGACAGACAGATAGACAGATAGATAGATAGATAGATAGATAGATAGATAGATAGATAGATATAGATAGACAGATAGATAGATAGACAGATAGATAGATAGATAGATAGATAGATAGATAGATAGATAGATAGATAGATAGATAGATAGATAGATAGATAGATAGATAGATAGATAGATAGATAGATTGATAGATAGATAGACAGATAGACAGATAGATAGACAGATAGACAGATAGATAGATAGATAGATAGATAGATAGATAGATAGATAGATAGATAGATAGATAGATAGATAGATAGATAGATAGATAGATTGATATATGTACAAGTAACCAGGTGTGCTAGAAGATAATTATAATGAGACCACCTACAAATAACCCAGTATCGTTGCTATGGGGACATAAAACACTGATAACAACAGCTATAGCAGTATCGCTAGTACAGAATGTTCTATTTTCTAGCATTACGAAGCTTTTCAAGTTTTACTCCCCGCGCATGCGTATTCTCTCTACAGTTTCAGAACGAGTCATCATAAACGCTCCTTGTTTGTGGTACATATTTTAAAGTGAAATTGAGAAAATCTAATTCTTCATGCCTGATTTTAAAACAAACAGAGTATGAGAAATTATAGAAATTAATTGACAGTTTTTTTAAAGGTTTTTCCCCTTCAATCCCCCCCCCCCTTTTTCCGTCTTTATGTCTTCCCTATTTCGTCCATTGTGTATCTTGACAACTATGGCCCATCTGGTGCGCCATACAAAGATTTTTTTTTTGTTCCTCCCGACTTGGAGAGACCGGCTAAAGTAGTGGTTAAAGCACTCGTCTAGCAACCGAATGGTCGAGGTTCGAATCTCCAGTTCAGCCGGATTTTTTTTTCTGACCAATACGGCCACGAGGTAGACCCAGCCTTGGAAAATGCCTACCAGAAAAAATCTAGGAAGGAAAGGCAGCGAGGAAAGGAATGGGGCACCCACCCTCATACCCTGATGGCCCAGTATAATGAGGTCTCTAACGCTTCATCCCCTACAGCATTCATTTGCTATGGGACTATCTTTACCGCCCCCCCCCCCTTTTTTTAACCGACTTGGAAGTCGAAACGTCTCAAAGGCTTGTGATGAAATGTGATTGACACGTGCACATGACAAGCTGTCACGTGAACAATTCTCAGCGTTCTTAGCCTATTAACACGTTCACATAATCCATGCGACACAAAATCCACTTATGTTCGCACGAGACAGACAGCTTGGAGATCAATTACGTGTAAAAAAAACAAACTACATTATTGGTATTCGGCATTGTTATTCTTGATAGCGGCACTGTGTATCCCTATGTTATGAATGTCAACCGTACATCTATGAAAACCCCGGAAAGTTTAATTTTATAATGTAAATAACTTTTTTTTCATATAAAGTAAATATCTACATAAGTTGACGCCAATGAATGAAATTATTGTTTACAAAAATGTTGCCAATCGAGTGACTCTAGTTATATTGCCGCAGGGAATTTTTTTAAAAATTCATTTCACCCAGAACCTGTCTTCCTGTGCTATTCATTCAATCAATCAAGTGCCGTGCCGCGTGGCGTAGGCGATCATTTCTCTCCACAATTCCCTGTCTTTAGACTTGATTATGAGAACCACCGGTGGCTTTCTTCCTAGCCACACTGACAGCCCATCCAGTAACTTCTCTCCGTGTCTTCCTCTGTCTCTTCTTCCTTCAATTTTTCCAGTTGCCACAATGTGTTCCAATTTTCCTCTTCTCGGAAAATGCCATACAAATCTCGTTTGCCTGCCTCTGATCTTTGCTGTAATTTGCCTTTTAACTCCAGCCTTTCTTAAGACTTCTTCATTGGTTTTCTTAGCTGTCCATGGTCCCTTCAACATCCTTCTTATGAACCACATTTCCATGGCCTCCATTTCCCGCTGTACTCTCTTACTCATAGACCATGCTTCACATCCATAAAACAAAACTGGCTCGATGTAACATTTAAGTACTCGGAATCTTGTTTCCGTTGATATGGATCTGTTGCACAAGATGTTTCTCATTGTCTGGAGTGCTGACTAATCATTAACTCTTAAATAATATCACTTTTTAAAATTATATTTTACTAATTATTCTAGTGACCAATAGGGGGAGGGGTTTGACTGGCGGACACGCTGATCTATCTACGGGCTGTGGAAAGTTAGAGCATTCGACTGCCGACTAGAAGGTGTCGAGTTCCAGTTCCCTGCTGGAGCGGAATTTTTGTTGTTGTTGTTGTTGTTGGAAGGAGGAGAGGAGGGGAGGGGGAAGGGTTAACTAGGGTTAATCAAGTCTCAAGAAATGGGTACGCGAGAGGTTTCCCTGGGGGGGGGGGGGGGGGAGACAACGAGGACGAGTGTAAAACTTTGGTTACAGATTGTTGATTCTTCTTATTATTTATTGAGCCTTGTGTCACGTGTTTGGACTTAACTTAAAACTGGTTCTTGTGGTTCTTCTTCTTCTTCTTCTGGATAGGAGAGAATGACAACCAACGCTGAGGCTTGGGTGGAAATCCCAATTTCCTACCTCCTTCACATCTCCACTGTCCAGAACCTTGCTGCTCTGTGTGTCGGGAGCACGGCTAAATCTTTAGCATACAGAGGGAGCACGGCTAAATCTTTAGCATACAGAGGGAGCACGGCTAAATCTTTAGCCTACAGAGGGAGCACGGCTAAATCTTTAGCATACAGAGGGAGCACGGCTAAATCTTTAGCATACAGAGGGAGCACGGCTAAATCTTTAGCCTGAGGAGGGAACACGGCTAAATCTTTAGCCTACGGAGGGAACACGGCTAAATCTTTAGCCTACAGAGGGAGCACGGCTAAATCTTTAGCATACAGAGGGAGCACGGCTAAATCTTTAGCATACAGAGGGAGCACGGCTAAATCTTTAGCCTACGGAGGGAACACGGCTAAATCTTTAGCCTACAGAGGGAGCATGGCTAAATCTTTACACTACAGAGGGAGCACGGCTAAATCTTTAGCATACAGAAGGAGCACGGCTAAATCTTTAGCATACATAAGGAGCACTGCTAAATCTTTAGCCTACAGAGGGAGCACGGCTAAATCTTTAGCCTACAGAGAGAGCACGAGTAAATCTTTAGCCTACAGAGGGAGCACGGCTAAATCTTTAGTCTACGGTATGGAAATGGGACCCGCGTTACACTTCACGTGGGTGGCCCCTGCTTGCACACTGCCCACCCCCAGCCAAATTCACCCCAGGATCTTTTCCTTCGTGACGAGTTTTCTTGACTCCACTACCCCCCCTCCCTCCCCCCGGGCAGGCATAAAACCCCCACTTCTAAATTATGCTTCTAATATCATACCAATCCATCCACCACAAACAATACAAAATCATAACAACTGTTATACCAAAACAACAAGAAAATACTTTATTACTAAAAAATAGAACTCCAAAACCAAGCAGATAAAACTCCACATAAACAGATCCATTACATATAAATAAACACATAATCTCTCAAAGTACCCTTTTTCGCAGCTGCAGTTACAGCTGTGTTATAAGCTCTCTTGTCCCTTCTCAAATCCTCTTCTCTTCAACTACACAGAAACACCCAAAACTCCACGCGGACTTGTACCCGCATCCCCACACATATTTCAAGGTCATCAATAACCGTCAACAACATTTATTTACTAAAATATATTAAAAGAAAACATAGTCATCTTCTGGCTCAAAACTAAGAGAATTGCACTCACATGGATCCATCACACTTTAACGCAATGCGACAAAATGTGAGCCACAAGAAAAATAGCATTTCCATCACGCTACAGATAACACAAAAAGTTACATGTCTCTACCAATCACTCTTTATCTAACAATATAACTCGAGCAAAATATGATGTACAACTTAAATCTTCAAGACAAAAATGCAATTCATAACTCATTAGCCTTCTTATCCTAAACTAGTTAGTTAATCAAATGAAAATGTCACACTTACGACTGCTGACACTATATTTTGACTTGTCACGCTTACGACTGCTGACACCATATTTTGACTTGTCACGCTTACGACTGCTGACACCATATTTTGACTGGACATTACCAGACACTGACAGTCACGGACAGAGAATAACTCACACGACCGAGGCGGCTCGAGCAGCACTCTGAGATCATCGCTGACAAGACAGTCATACTCAGGACCCCCACATCTCAATCATAATATTTATCATTTCAAGGCAACAGACACAGTACCCCCAGTATACAAGAAATGCTGCTGGCCATACGCCTAGACGAGGCACAAACTCACTAAGGACAAATCTAACACATTCGTAGTTACCTGTCTACTTAACACGTGCTTAACCACGTTTGCATTCCCTCCCCCCCCCCCCACGAGAATTACGAACGGATCGTGAGTTTGGTCATCGCAACCGGCCACGTCACGACAACTAGACCCCGCCCGTTCACACGAACATCTGACAGTGCTGTAGGCTGGAAATGTGAAGGAACTTATATTACATTCACAGAGCATGTGAGGACGTTCGTGTGTGTTTGTGTGTAGTTGTGTGTGTGTATGTCTTTCCTGGAACTGTAAGCTAGTGTTCTTTGCAGCCTATGCCGTGAAGATTTGAGGAACCGTTCTCTGCATTGGAACCAGATTATGGCGGTTCTTTCTTTCAATCCTTCGATGGAGCTAGAAAGCAGGGGTCGGGGTGGAAGGGGATATGCGATACTTCTTTAGCAGGGTCCACTACCATGGGGACTATAGTGATCCCTGTCCCGTTAGCCAGGTTAGATCTGTTACTGGTTGTGTTGGGCTTGGGGGTAACAAAGAAGAGGTTGTGGCAGGGTTTGTGTGTTGATGTCCATTGTCTAACACAAGTGAATGTGGAAAAGGAACCTAATTAGATCCGTGAGAAAACGACGGTCATCATTCATTGGATACAAAATGAGAAGGGGAGGGGCTTGAAAACATCCTACCAACAGGAGAGATAAATGGGAAGAGAGAGAGAGAGAGGGGGGGGGGAGGGAAGACCAATAGAAAAATAAAATCACGGACGGTCGAAAGAGATTGCACAATTAAGTAAAACAACATCAAAAATCACCGTGTTGATGGAAAATGTCAAGGAACGAGATTTGTGGAGGAGCATGACCGCTGACGCCTACTGGCAAAGAACATGATGATGATGATGATGATGAAAGTGATGATGTGTATTTACTATCTGTTGTATTCTCACTTTTTTTGTTGTTGTTCTCCTAGATGAAAGCACCGCTGTGCAAATATTTGATTAATGTTTTTAATTTCCGCAGATCCATCGTGTCTTCTTCTGCTGTGTATTCTCCTTTCTCCTTTATTCTTCTCTCCTTTTTTTTCTGTTGTAAACACTAAACTGTCTCTGCCTACCTCTGCTCTAATGTAATTCCACGGAAGTATTTATGAGGCACACGTTAAGAAGAGGACATTTGAGAGTACTTATAGTTTAAAATAACGCGGAGTAGGTAAGTGTTGACGCTAGACCTCACGGAAGCCAAATTTATTACCGCCCGTGTTTAATTAATTCCCCTTAGTTTGCTAACACTCTGCCGGAAACTGGGTGGGGTCGTCGGTGGATCGATAAATGGGTCTTCATTAAATTAATAACCAGAACTCTAGCTTCTGAATCCACAGTGTCAGTGGCGCGGTTCGATCAAAACTGGAGACGCCTCTGTCATCCAGGGCTGTAAAAGTAGGTACCTGGCCCATCCTTGCGCAGGGAAAAGAAAGGCGTGATACTGACAGTACCGCCTTCTCTAGACTGGAAATTTGGGAAGTGTGTAAACCAGCCCGTAATATACCAAACGGTGAAGATATCCATATTTATTATACTCCCATTTCTGTACACATCTCTGTTTATCTATATCAACCCTTTTGTACATTTGCCCCTTTTTTTTTATATCTCCCTATTTTGTACATCTCAGAATGTATCTGCCTCTCTGAGGTTTGTTTCCTTGTCTATAGGTCGTCGTACTTATCTAACTAAATTTCACCTGATTATTATATATTTCATCGTTCTCCATATTTCTCCACTGATCTAAGCTTCTCCACCTGTTTGGGTTAATAGCAGCAGAAATAATAACAGTAGTAGTATTAGTAGTAGTAGTAGTAGTAGTAGTAATAGTAGTAGTAGTAGTAGCAGTAGTAGTAGTAGTAGTAGTAGTAGTAGTAGTATTAGTAGTAATAATAATATTAGTAGCAGCAGTATTAGTATTAATAGTAGTAGTAGTAGTAATATTAGTAGTAGTGTTAGTAGTAGCAGCAGCAGCAGTAGTATTAGTATTAGTAGTAGTAGTAGTAGTAGTAATAATAATAATATTAGTAGCAGCATCAGCAGTAGTAGTAGTAGTGGTAACAAAATTAGTAGCAGCAGTAGTAGTAGTAGTGGTAACAAAATTAGTAGCAGCAGTAGTAGTAGTATTAGTTGTAGTAGTAGTAGCTGTTGTTGCATTAGCAGTAGTAGTAGTAATATTAGTATTAGTAGTAGTAGTTGTAGTAGTAGTAGTAGTAGTAATAGTAGTAGTAGTAGTAGTAGTAGTAGTAGTAGTAGTAGTAGTAGTAATAGTAGTAGTAGTGGTGGTGGTGGTGGTGGTGGTGATGATGATGGTGGTGGTGGTGGTGGTGGTGGTAGTTTCTTGCTTTTTTTCCACCTCTCCTTAATTTCTTTATCTCCTGTTGTAGATAAACCTCCGCTTGCTTTATAAATTCTCTCTTTCTCTCTCTCTCTATATATATATATATGCTATGGCGTTTTTGCATATAGAATCTTGAATACTAGCCATATGTCTACATTTGAATTTTGTCTTTGTCTGTATCTTAATTTGTCTGTCTACATCTTATTTTTGTCTATGTCTACATTTTAATTTAGTCTCTGTCTACATTTTAATTTAGTCTCTGTCTACATTTAACTTTGTCTCTGTCTACATTTTAATTTTGTCTCTGTCTACATCTTAATTTTGTCTATGGCTACATTTTAATTTTATCTCTGTTTACATTTTAATTTTGTATCTGTCTACGTTTTAACTTTGTCTCTGTCTAAATTTTAACTTTGTCTTTGTCTACATTTTAATTTTGTATCTGTCTGCGTTTTAACTTTGTCTCTGTCTAAATTTTAACTTTGTCTCTGTCTACATTTTAACTTTGTCTCTGTCAACAGTACAGACTTCAGTATCAATTTCTGCACGTTCTGTTTCTATTTCATTTGTCTATGACTAAACAGACTCCACGTCTCAGACTTTGCATCTCTGTCAGAATCTGCCCCAAAATCTCATTTTGGGAAAATTTGTCGAAGGAGGAGAGGGAAATTAAAAGGAGGACATCTATTGCTCTTCAGAAAGTAAAACAAATAAAGAATCTGTGGAGAGGAGCAGACAGAACCACAAGAATAAGATTTTTAAGGGCATGCATCTTTCCCATCGCAACATATGCCTTGTGAGACCTGGACACTTAACAAAACAGCTGAGAAACACATAAATGCCTTTGAATGTAAATGCTACAGAAGAGTTCTCCAAATATCGTGGACACAAAAAAAGAACAAATATATCTATACTACAAGAGCTTAATATTGAAGAAGGCTGGCTAGTAAAGAGGATTAAACAGAGAAAACTTAAATATTTTGGACACATTAAACGTCATGATAATCTAGAAAAAACCGTCTTTGAAGGGTACATAATGGGAAAAAGAAAGAGAGGAAGACCAAAAGAAGATGGCTGCAAGACATTGTTGATGATCTGCAAATGGATGCATCAGCAG
>CM019711.1:28643064-28766093 GCA_009760885.1 Achatina immaculata
AATATCAGACTACAATACTAGACTACAACACTAGACAACAATATCAGACTACAATACTAGACTACAACACTAGACAACAATATCAGACTACAATACTAGACTACAACAATAGACAACAATTTCAGACTACAATACTAGACTACAACACTAGACAACAATATCAGACTACAATACTAGACTACAACACTAGACAACAACACCAGACTACAATACTAGACTACAACACTAGACAACACCAGACTACAATACTAGACTACAACCCTAGGCTACAACACCACTAGACAACAACATCAGTCTACAAAATTAGCCTACAACACTAGTCGGCTACAGCACTAGACTACAACAATAGACAATAACACGAGATTACAATACTAGACTAAAACACTAGGCTACAACACTAGAATACAGTACTAGGCTACAACACAACACTACAACACTAGACAACAACACCAGACCACAATACTAGACTACAATACTAGACTACAACACTACAGAGTGTCCCTAAAGTCTGGACAGGTGGACAAAAATATGTATTTTCAAGAAATGAAATTTATTAACATTTTATTCAACTGAAATATTAAATAACGCTTTCAATATGGTTTCCATCATTTGCGATGCAAAGTTGATGCGCTTTGCAAAATTCACGTGAACTCGATGTAATAAATCCACATTGCCGTCAGTTTCAGCACATCCACTCTTTATGCATTCAATCAAGTGTGTTACATCTGTGATTTTAATTGAGTGCACCTTCTCCTTTAGCATACCCCAGAAAAGGAAGTCAAGGGGGGCTAAGGTCAGGCGAACAAGGAGACGTTATTTAACATCCCAGATGAATAAAATGTTGTTAATAAATTTCATTTCTTGAAAAGACGAAAATATGTATTTTTGCCTATTTGTCCAGACTTTAGGGACACCTTGTAAACTACAACGCTAGAAAGCATCACCAGACTAATATACTAGACTACACCACTAGGCTACAACACTAGATTACAACTCTATGCTACAATATTAATCTACAACACTAGACTACAATACTAGACTACAACACTAGACAACAACACCAGACCACAATATTGAACTACACCACTAGAATACATTACTAGACTACAACACTAGAAACTAACACTAGACTGCAACACTAGACAACAATACTAGACTACAACACTAGACTACAACACTCGACTTCTGATACTATTACTGTCATTGCCTACTTACTTTTATTTTATGTGGCCGAATAGTTATCAACGTTGTTTCTCGGACTGAAGGCAATGAGTTCTAATACAATCTTCTCCAATCAAGCCAGTCAGACACATGAACACTGGACACCTGTTTCGAATTATATAATTACCTCCCTCAAACAGATCAAACGTGTCTGCACAATGAGGAGCACTGGATTCTACTGATTACTATCACTGATTGAAGAAGAAATACCATATTCTACTCAATATAGGACTTCAGGTTCAAAATGAAGGCAAAAGGAAAAGAAAAGAAAGGAAAAGAAAAGAAAAGAACAGACAAACACATCTATGATTAGCAGTACCAATGTTAGAATGTTACATTCACTGGCTATTTTTAACGTCGACATTCTCATTCGGCCACTAATTGTAAGTACAAAAAGCTGCTAATACTAGTCTTCATGCTAATCTTAACAATGGCGCTTTTAACTTCTGAAGACGTTGCTTCTAAGAATGGCTTCACGAGAGGAATTTTGTAAGATGGCATAGAAATATATCTTTCACTCCCAACACCCCACCCCCGACCTCCCACACACTCCCACCGTCCCCATTCCCGCTTCTACCCTCTCTCACTCTATCTCTCTCTCTCTCTCTCTATATATATATATATATATATATATATATATTTCTCTCTCTCTATCCTTCTCTAGCTCTCTCTCTATTTCTCTCTCTCTACCCTTCTCTAGCTCTCTCTCTCTCTCTCTCTCTCTCTGAACCTTAAGTGCCCAAGGCAAACGGGACTTCCACAAGGGTTTTCCACAAACGCCTGTCCTTTGCCTTTTTTTTCCTCCCTTGCCCAAGTGAGCCCTCTATTGCTCAACATCCTCTCTGCTGTTCTTCTACAAGTCTCCTTTGGTTTACCCTTACTTCTGTTCCCCAGGACTCCTTTGATCTACCCCTATTTCTTTTCCCCGGGTTTTCTTTGGTTTACCCCTACTTCTGTTCCCCAGGTCTCCTTTGGTCTGATCCTACTTCTGTTCCCCAGGTCTCCTTTGGTTTGCCTTTATTTCTGTTCCCAGGGTCTCCTTTGGTCTACCCCTACTTCTCTTCCCCAGATCTCCTTTGGCCTCCCCCTATTTCTGTTCTCCAGGTGTCCTTTGGTCTGGCCCTACTTTTATTCTCCAGGTCTCCTTTGGTTTATCCCTACTTCTTTTCCTTGGGTCTCCTTTGGATTACCCCTATTTCTGTTCTCCAGATCTTCTTTGGTTTACCCTTACTTCTATTCCATAGGTCTCCCTTGGTTTATCCTTATTTCTGTTTCCCAGGTCTCCTTCGGTCTACCTCTATTTTTGTTCCCCACATCTCCTTTTGTCTACTCCTATTTCTGTTCCTCAGGTCTCCTTTGATCTATCGCTATGTCTCTTTGGTCTACCCCTATTTATGTTCATCAGGTCTCCTTTGATCTATCGCTATGTCTCTTTGGTCTACCCCTATTTATATTCATCAGGTCTCCTTTGATCTATCGCTATGTCTCTTTGGTCTACCCCTATTTATGTTCATCAGGTCTCCTTTGGTTTGGATTTACTTCTGTTCTCCAGGTTTCCATTAGCTTGTTCATACTTCTGTTTCCCAGGTCTCCTTTGATCTACCCCTATTTCTGTTCCCCAAGTCTCCTTTAGTCTACCCCTACTTCTGTTCCCCAGATCTCCTTTGGTTTACCCCTACTTCTGTTCCCCAGGTCTCCTTTGCTTTGTCCTTACTTCTGTTCCCCAGGTCTCCTTTTGTTTGTCCCTACTTCTGCTCTCCAGGTCTACTTTGGTTTGCTCCTACTTCTGTTCCCCATGTCGTCTTTGGTCTGCCCCTACTTCTTGCTCCCAAGTTCTCCTTTGGTCTACCCCTACTTCTTGTTCCCCAGGTCTCCTTTGCTCTGCCCCTACTTCTGTTCCCTTATGGTCTCCATCTCAGTGCTCCTACCCTATTTATTAACTATTTTCTTTCATTCACCACAGATCAAGCCTCTCTTAGAACAGGACAAACCGCTCGGGACACCAATAAATCACGCGATGGTTTCTAGGGGGCCCAAGGCTGTGCTTCAGCAGAAGTCCCCCCACCCCACCCCGGGGGCCTCTGAGAGGCATTTTGAAACCCAGTACAAAATTCCAACCCCCACCCGTCTTCAGATTTTTGTTTTACATTCTCTCTGGGCCCCACGCTGTCCCTTCAAACAGCAAAAATCCTCCGTGCTCCGCAGTGCATTGACTGACTCCCCCCCCCTCGTTTTCAGTGCCCCTTCCCCCCTTATTCATCATCATCATCATCATCATCATCGTCGTCGTCGTCATCATCATCATCGTTGTCGTCACCATCATCATCATCATTATCATCGTCATCATCATCATCGTCGTCGTCATCATCGTCGTCGTCATCATCATCATCATCATCAATATCATCGTCATCATCATCATCAGTCCTCTGTACTCCCAATGGAGTATAACGCATCAACAAAGGTTCCCCAGCCGGGCATGTCCTGAACAAGTCGGGAGTACATCAAACCATGTCTTCCCCCCTTCCCTTTTGTACTTCCTATGCGTCCCCATCCCCCTGCAATGGCCTGTCCCTCTTTCTTTTCCCTTGAGGTGTCCAAGTCAAGGCGGTACAGGGAGTGTCTTGTTCTTTCCATTCATAGTATGTGGCCCAGCCATTTCCATCTTGGTACTCTGACCTCTTTAGTAAAGTTTTCAGTGCCTGTTCGTTAGGTGATTTTCCTGTTTTTAGTCTAATTAGGGTTAACTATTTTACTTTTTGTAGGCATAACTATTTCACTGTTTTTAGGAGTGACTATTTTACCTTTTCTAGGAGCAACTATTTTACTTTTTTAGGAGTAACTATTTTACCTTTTCTATGTGTAACTATTTTACTTTTTTTAGGAGTAACTATTTTACATTTTCTAGGAGTAACTATTGTACTTTTTTTAGTAGTAACTATTGTACTTTTTTTAGGAGTAACTATTTTACATTTTCTAGGAGTAATTATTTTGCCTTTTCTAGGAGCAACTATTTTACTTTTTTTGGGAGTAACTATTTTACATTTTCTAGGAGTAACTATTTTACTTTTTAGGAGTAACTATTTTACCTTTTCTAAGCAGAAATATTTTACTTTTTTAGGGGTAACTATTTTACCTTTTCTAGGAGTAACTATTTTCCTTTTCTACCAGCAACTATTTTATTTTTTTAGGAGTAATTATTTTACCTTTCGTAGAAGTGTCTTTTTTTACCTTTTGTAAGAGCAAATATTTTACCTTTTTTTAAGAGTAAGTATTTTACCTTTTCTAGGAGTAATTATTTTACCTTTTCTAGGAGCAACTAATACACCTTTTCTATGAGTAACTATTTTACCTTTTCTAGGAGTAACTATTTTAAGTTTTTAGAGTAACTATTTTACTTTTTTCTAGGATTGATTATTTTACTGTTTTAGAGTAAATATTTTACCTTTTACAGGTAACTTTTTTACTTTTTTATGAGTAACTATTTTACCTTTTGCAGGAATAACTATTTTACTTTTTTTTAGGAGTAACTATTTTACTTTTTTAGGAGTAACTATTTTACTTTTTTAGGAGTAACTATTTTACTTTTTCTAGGAGTGACTATTTTACCTTTTCTAAGAGTAACTATTTTACCTTTTCTAATATTAACTATTTTACCTTTTCTAGGAGTAACTATTTTACATTTTCTATGATTAGCTATTTTATCTTTTCTAGTAATAACTATTTTACCTATTCTAGGAGTAACTATTGACCTTTTCTGTTAGTAACTATTTTAAATTTTCAATGAATAACTACTGTACTTTTTCTAGGAGTAAGTATTTTACCTCTTCTAGGAGTAACTATTTTACGTTTTCTAGGAGTAACTAATACACCTTTTCTATGAGTAACTATTTTACCTTTTCTAGGAGTAACTATTTTAAGTTTTTAGAGTAACTATTTTACTTTTTTCTAGGATTGATTATTTTACTGTTTTAGAGTAAATATTTTACCTTTTACAGGTAACTTTTTTACTTTTTTATGAGTAACTATTTTACCTTTTGCAGGAATAACTATTTTACTTTTTTTTAGGAGTAACTATTTTACTTTTTTAGGAGTAACTATTTTACTTTTTTAGGAGTAACTATTTTACTTTTTCTAGGAGTGACTATTTTACCTTTTCTAAGAGTAACTATTTTACCTTTTCTAATATTAACTATTTTACCTTTTCTAGGAGTAACTATTTTACATTTTCTATGATTAGCTATTTTATCTTTTCTAGTAATAACTATTTTACCTATTCTAGGAGTAACTATTGACCTTTTCTGTTAGTAACTATTTTAAATTTTCAATGAATAACTACTGTACTTTTTCTAGGAGTAAGTATTTTACCTCTTCTAGGAGTAACTATTTTACGTTTTCTAGGAGTAACTATTTTACCTTTTCTATGACTAACTTCTTCTTCTTCGTTCGCTTCTACCATCAAGATCGCCCTATGATCCTACTGAATTTACTCCTGTTGTTCTCGCAATAGTCTAATTTAGGATGGAGGCTCAGAGCATCGTGGGGCTTGGGTCTATATTCTCGGTGGGTCACAGAAGCGGCATTGCGTGACACCGTGGTTTTCGTTGCACCAGTTTAGTCTAGAGTTGGACCTCCTCACCAGAAAACCTCGACGTGGTTTGGATATCAGTATGTCCCCACCGGGTGAGAGGTGGATGCCCATCCAGTCCAGAGTTGGACTTTCTCACCTGAAAACCTCAACGTGATTTACATATGAATATATCCCCGTCGGGTGAGAGGTGGTTGCCTATCTAGACTGCCCTGGTCAAGTGTCTCCAGCCAGCACTTTGTGGTCGTGACCGCTACCCTTAATACCCTTAATAAATGGTGAAACAACAACTTGGTTTGACATAAAACAAGGGGTCCGTCAGGGGTGCATATTGTCACCCTACTTATTTAACTTGTATACTGAAAATATAATGAGGAATGTTAAAGAAGATGTAGACAAAGAATATTACGATGCCGTAACAATTGGAGGTTATGAAATACCAGAGATTAGATATGCTGATGACACAGTATTACTGTCCACAACACAAAAAGGAATGGAAAAACTAATTATGTCAGTCCGTAAGAACAACGAAGAGCAGAACCTCTATCTTAATGCAAAGAAAACTAAATTGATGACAACTGACAAAACAAACAAGGCAGCTGAAATATGTATCAATGAGGAAAAACTGGAAGAAGTGGAGAGTTTTGAATATCTTGGAATACTACTAACTAATAATGGAGATACAATGAGGGAAATTAAAAGGAAGACATCTATCGCTCTTCAGAAAGTAAAACAAATAAAGAATCTGTGGAGAGGAGCAGACAAAAATACAAAAATAAGATTTTTAAAGGCATGCATCTTTCCCATCGCAACATATTCCTGTGAGACCTGGACACTTAACAAAACTGCTGAGAAACACATAAATGGCTTTGAATGTAAATGCTACAGAAGAGTTCTCCAAATATCTTGGACACAAAAAAGAACAAATATATCTATACTACAAGAGCTTAATATTGAATAAGGCTGGCTAGTAAAGAGGATTAAAGAGAGAAAACTTAAATATTTTGGACACATTAAACGTCATGATAATTTAGAGAAGACCATCTTGGAAGGATACATATTGGGAAAAAGAAAAAGAGGAAGACCAAAATGAAGATGGTGCAAGACATCGTTGATGATATGCAAATGGATACAGCAGCAGCAGGCCACCTTGCTCACAACTGAGAGGCCTACAGGAGTGCTGTTTGGAAGGCAAAGTTCCGCAAGGGACATGCGAATGAATGAATGAATGAATGAATGAATGAATGACCGCTACCCTTCGTGATGGTGACCAGGGCGGAGCTTTTGTCGAGGTGGACGAATCCTCGCCACTAGTGAGTTTCACCCCTGGGTTAAGCCGGTTTAGGCTATTATCCAAGTATGGGTGGATATAGGACGTGACCGGCCCCTAGAGCGGAGGTACTGTGAGATGCGTAGCTATCATGTTTCACCCCTGGGTTAAGCCGGTTTAGTCATATTGCCCCAGTATGGGTGTAAATTGGACGTAGCCAGCCTCTAGAGCAGAGACGCCGTTGTATGAGTAGCCCTCAGAGCGAGTCTACTGGTCATACCGATTAAAATTCACTTAATCCTTTCTATCGCCTTTTTCACAGCGGCACCGCACGGCAACCCTAATCACATTTTTCTTCATTGGACGGGACGAATTTCACCACACGCGAGGCAGCCGAAGAATCTCGCCAGCAGTCTTAGTTTAACCCCTGGGTTAGCCGGTTTAGGCATTTGAGCCAGTATGGGTATATATGGGACGTGGCCGGCTTCTAGAGCAGAGGTGCCGTGATATGATTAGCCCTCACCGCGAGACTGCTGGCTACTTCACTTAATCTTTTCCATCACCTTTTTCCACGACGGCGCCGCGCGGCAACCCTAATCACATTTTTCTTCATTGGCCGGGAGGAGTTCCACCCCACGCACGGCAGCTGAAGAATCTTGCCAGCAGCGAACACGCGTTCGAAACGCGCCCGGCTACAATCGAGCGAGCCGGACTTCTTACCCATTTAAAGTTTGAGAATAGGTTGAGGTCATTTCGTCCCCATGACCTCTAATCTTTCGCTTTGCCGGATAAAACTGCGATCGAGCGCCAGCTATCCTGAGGGAAAATTCGGAGGGAACCAGCTACTATATGGTTCGATTAGTCTTTCCTAGGAGTAACAATTTTACCTTTTCTAGGAGTAACTATTTTACCTTTTCTAGGAGTAACTATTTTACCTTTTCTAGGAGTAACTATTTTACCTTTTCTAGGAGTAACAATTTACCTTTTCTAGGAGTAACAATTTTACCTTTTCTAGGAGTAACAATTTACCTTTTCTAGGAGTAACAATTTTACCTTTTCTATGAGTAACAATTTTACCTTTTCTAGGAGTAACTATTTTACCTTTTCTATGAGTAACTATTTTACCTTTTCTGGTAGTAAAAAACAATGAGAGTGGCCAGACTAAGTCTACATGCTTGTCAGTTGTCTGGTTTAACCTTAACCAGCAACGCTCCAGGTGCTGGCTTGTCTCTCTGACTGAGAGTAGCACTTAATTCTTTACTAGCTAATGGCAAAGATTTCTTAAGGGAGGGAAAAAAACGATCCTGTCTGTTTTCTTAGATATGAAGTCTCTCTCTCTCTCTCTCTCTCTCTCTCTCTCTCTCTCTCTCTCTCAAGGTCACTACTGACAGGCGTAGGATATCGTGTTCCTCCACAACTCCTCGATTTCTTTTACATCTCAACAGCCTTGTCACTGAGCATTTCCCGAGCCAGCACGCCAAACCATCAAACATCTTGTCTCTCTGGCTTCCTCTGTCTTTTCTACTTTCTACCTTCTGTCTGGCTTCCTCTGTCTCTTCTACTTTTCCACCTTCTCTCTGGCTACCTCTGTCTCTTCTACTTTTCCACCTTCTCTCTGGCTACCTCTGTCTCTTCTACTTTTCCACCTTCTCTCTGGCTTCCTCTGTCTCTTCTACTTTTCCACCTTCTCTCTGGCTTCCTCTGTCTCTTCTACTTTTCCACCTTCTCTCTGGCTACCTCTGTCTCTTCTACTTTTCCACCTTCTCTCTGGCTACCTCTGTCTCTTCTACTTTTCCACCTTCTCTCTGGCTACCTCTGTCTCTTCTACTTTTCCACCTTCTCTCTGGCTACCTCTGTCTCTTCTACTTTTCCACCTTCTCTCTGGCTACCTCTGTCTCTTCTACTTTTCCACCTTCTCTCTAGCTACCTCTGTCTCTTCTACTTTTCCACCTTCTCTCTGGCTACCTCTGTCTCTTCTACTTTTCCACCTTCTCTCTGGCTACCTTCTCTCTGGCTTCCTCTGTCTCTTCTACTTTTCCACCTTCTCTCTGGCTACCTCTGTCTCTTCTACTTTCCACCTTCTCTCTGGCTACCTCTGTCTCTTCTACTTTCCACTTTTTCTCTGGCTACCTCTGCCTCTTCTACTTTCCACCTTCTCTCATGTATATATAACATATATTTAACATAGTAACTCTTTCAGCTTGGCTGTTACTATACGTTATAATCATTTTTTTAAAACTAAATTTCATGATATAATTAAGAAGACAATGGACAATATAAATAAGACCTGAATAAAGCAGACTCTATTACGAGCAGGCCATAAATGAGCTGAGAGTTCACAACTCGTTCTTATTTCATACAACAGGACACGTTGTAAAAAGTTTGAAACGGATAAGGAATATTTGATAAAATATAAAACAGATAATAAAGTCAAAATCATATAGAAAGTGGTTTATAAAGTTTGAAACAAAAAAAAATGGTTTATGAAGTCTGAAACATGTATAAAACGGTTTATGAAGTATGAAACATGTATAAAATTGTTTATGAAGTATGAAACATGTATAAAATTGTTTATGAAGTTCGAAACATGTATAAAATAGTTTATGAAGTCTGAAACATGTATAAAATTGTTTATGAACTATGAAACATGTACAAAATAGTTTATGAAGTTCGAAACATGTATAAAATAGTTTATGAAGTCTGAAACATGTATAAAATGGTTTATGAAGTATGAAACATGTATAAAATAGTTTATGAACTATGAAACATGAATAAAATAGTTTATGAAGTTTTAAACATGTATAAAATAGTTTACAAAGTATGAAACATGTATAAAATAGTTTATAGAGTCTGAAACCGACATACAGAGTTGATAACAATATACAGTACGGGCAGAGAAAAATTAATAATAAATGAAAGAGAATAATATGTTTCAAGCTCTGCATTGTGTGAACTTTCCGCATGTCTGCACATGACACTGAAACAGCTTTATGTATGTATTCAGCTTCTCCTGGGCAAATCACTTTGAGAACATACAAAGCTCTTCTATTATTAACTCAGCCTGAGCCAGTGGTTTTCAAACAGTAGTTAAACGCACCCTTCCCCTCTACGGCAATGGGAAGATCCTGGAAGAAAATTGGGTGGGGGTTGGAGGACAAGGGGATAGGGGGGATAAGTGGGTATTAGAATGACCTGGGCTAAAGAAAATGGTTTTTGTTCCCCACAAGCTGTCTGCATTTCAGAGAATGAGAAACATATTATCCAACACATCCTTATCAATGAGTGTTAGAAAACGGGTCCTAAAATGCTATATTGAACCTATCTTGTTATATGGCAGTGAATCATGGACAATAGGCAGGTCTACACAAAAATCATTGGAAGCAGCAGAAATGTGGTTTATTAGAAGAATGTTGCGAATCCCCTGGACAGCAAAAATAACTAATGAAGAATGTATGAGAAGAGCTGGAGAGACAAAAAAATCTTGTCAAAAAGATAAGAGAGAGACAATGTACTTTCATGGGACATGCAATGAGAAGAGGGGGCATTGAGAATATTATAACAACAGGAAAAATAGAAGGAAGAAGATCAAGAGGAAGACCAAGAGAAATGATATTGGACAGTCTGATGAGATGGTGTGAGAGATCACAAACTGAGCTGATGACCTGCATGAAGGATCGTGTACTCTGGAGAAGCATAATAGCCAACGCCAGTCGGCACGGCACATGATGATGATGATGATGATGAAACTGTCCAGTGGATAACCAGGGGGCTGGCGGAACCATAGATCTAGTCTCTCTCTCTGTCTCTGTCTCTCTCTCTCTCTCTCTCTTTAATAGTAGTATCTCAAAGACGAGTTCCAAGTATTTAGACAGTTTGCTGAGCTGCAAGAGATGTTAGATGTTTTGGTAGGCACACACTCCGCCATCGATTGCCGTGTTACGATGGTATGCCGTGGCAATCATTTCTCTCTGCTCTTATCCTGCGTTCTGTCAAGATATATACTTAGGCTTGCGATATCTGTGCTCTTTCGGCCCAACGCATCCGACTTTGGAATTATGTCATTTGTGTGTGTGTGGGTGGGGGAGGGGAGGGAAGGGGACTAGGTTTGCCTTCCTATTTCAATACTTCTTCACTTGGCTAGGTGGAAACAATCAGTCGGTAATTGTTATGTCCCTTGCTGAACTTTGCCTCCCTAACAGCTCTGTCCTGTAGGCCTCTCGGTTGTGAGAAAGATGACCTGCTGCTGATGCATCCATTTGCAGATTATCAACGATGTCTTGCAGCCATCTTCGCCTTGGTCTTCCTCTCTTTCTTTTTCCCATTATGTATCCTTCAAAGATGGTCTTCTCTAAATTCTCATGGCTTTTAATGTCTCCAAAATATTTAAATTTTCTCTGTTTAATCCTGTTTATAGTCAGACTTCTTCAATATTAAGTTCTTGTAGTGTGTGTATATTTCTTTTCTGTATCTATGATATTTGAAGAACTCTTCTGTAGCATTTACATTCAAAGGCATTTATGTGTTTCTCAGCTGTTTTGTTAAGTGTCCAGGTCTCACAGGCATATGATGTGATGGGAAAGATGCATGCCCTTAAAAATCTTATTTTTGTAGTTCTGTCTGTCCCTGTCCACAACTTCTTTAGGTGTTTAACTTTTTGAAGAGCGATAGATGTCCTCCTTTTAATGGAACCAATGCGATGTGGAATAGGGTCTTGATCGTCAATGGTTCAGCAACCTCGACACAACCAGTCAGGTTGGATTTTAGTGCGCTGTCTCAGTTTCCTCCCTTTGTTCAAAATTGTTCCCCCATGTTCAATTTTTTTATTTATTAAAAACGGCCCCAGGTTAAACAAAACAATGTCACGGCCGCTGGTCGCATGATACTTCCGTCACATTTCCCCCGTTATAAAACCCTTGATTGGATTTACTTCGCCGGTTTGAACCCGTTAACGTTGCTTTATCATGCAGTTTACCCTTTGGCAAGATCAGAAACTCGGCATAAGGCCGCGATAAATAACCTCTAACAATCCCTTCCTACGAAAGGGCAGCACTGCGTCCCCCTGAGGTCTGTGGCCTTGGCGACTAGCTGTTAGATCTAGATGTCTTCCCAGCTTCTTGGGTGTTGTTCACAGTCAACGAGATCGTTGTTCCTTTCGTGGAATGATAATGATGGCGACAAGAGATGGTAAATGATAACTTATGTATCACGGCTTTCCTGGTCTCCGTTGATCTTCACGAAGCGGGACAGTTTAAACTGCAGTTAAAGGATTATCTTTTGGCTCCACTAGCTAAACAGAATCTATGCATACAAAATATTTTTTTTTTGGTACTTAAACATGGTATCACTTTTTTAAAAATAAGTTTATTTGCGTTCAAGGTAACAGTTACAAATCTTGTGAAAATGACGTGAGTTGAGGATGATTACCCGTGAAATGGTGGGCTTTTACAAAACATGAGATGATAGTGATTCGTATGATAGGTACATCTGAATTTGACAGTTGACCACGGGGGGGGGGGGGGGGGGGGGGGGGAACTTACATAAATTTCATGTCGTTGTCAAACAAAAAACAAATGACGTCAGTATTTCAAACAGTCGTTCCAAGTTTTAGCTGGTATTCTGGACTCGGTCTGCCCGACTTGGTATCACTTTTACTGATAGAAAGACATATCTAATATCATAACTTCCTACGTCAGTCCTAATATAGTACCCATCAAATGACAGTTGGGAGAGCTGGTACGTGCGTGTAGACTGTTTCTCTTATTGCCCGGGGGCAGATTTACAGAGATGTATTACTTGTAGCAGTGAGCAGGAGTAAAAAAAAACATGTCATTGGGTCTTCTTTTCGATTGTAATGGTGGCACATTATTATTATTATTATTATTAATTCAGGGAGATAATAAAGATTTTCTGATATTGTTCGTGATCACACTTTCAGTTCTTTCCCCGTTAATTTTCAGTAACGATATTGCCACAATCAGATGTTATGAAGTGAACGACAAAATCATGCTCGGAGTAGTCTAATATTTTGAATAGTGTCTTACCCCGGGGGGCGGGGGGGGGGTATCAGGTTGATGCTGTTCTACTTTCTCTTGTCTTGCAATCTCTGCGTGTGAGTTGTTTATTAGTGTCGTAAGTTTTAGGGCTCCATTTCTTTACTCTTATCTATTTACCTGTACAGTAATATCTTTGCAATTTGTTATATGTGTCTTCTTCTTCTTCTTCATCTTCTTCGTACTCACATTTGCGATGATGCGTGGTATCCTGATTTTTGTGATGCGTCTTTTGGCTGGATATCTCCGACTTCAGCACCTTTCCTTGCTAGAGCAGACTGTGGTCTTGCTCAGACTGCCATGAAGACAGTGGTGTAGGCTGGCCTGGGCAAAACTTTGTTTTCCAGCCTCTGGTGGCTGTACTTAAGCCCCTTCTCCATGTCAGATCCAGCGTGCAACGTTGGCTGGCCAGACGGCTTTGAGACAGGTCCACGGAGACACTCTGACTTTGGGATGAGGAACCCGATGAGTGCATCAATGATATCTATTCCCCGCCACCTATAATCTGCTGGCTCTGCTTTGTTTACATCATTCTGATAGTCATTGGTGTAGAGACCTATAGGCTTGTCACGTCCTGGATCCATTGGTTTCACACCAGATTTTCCTCATCCCAGCCGGCGATCTCCATGTCCCCATCCATTCACCAACCTGACATTACATTTTACGAAAATAACAATTACAATTAGTGTTGATTGCTACAAGTTTCTGGGCTACAGAAGTAGGTCAGAGTTTTTAAGCAAATGGATCTATGTTCCCTGTCTCATAAAAAGCTATGTTAAGATAAGTGTGTTCTCAACACAGTTGTTCCCTGGGGGGATATGTGTGTCAAAAGGATGACACATGGGAGTTACTGTCTAAGAACACAGGGATGAAGAAGCTGTCTGTTTTGGCAGTCAACAACCCATAGCTGACAAGCTAGCGTCAGAGTTGGCCGGCCACAGCTGACAACCTACCGTCAGGGCTGGCGAACCACAGCTGACAAACTAGCGTCAGGGTTGGCCAACCACAGCTGACAGTCTAGCGCCAGGGTTTGGCCAACCTTAGCTGACCACCCAGAGTTAACAGGCTACTCTCGTTAACGGGGCAAGGATCACCATAGTCCCCATGGTGGTGGAGTCTTCTAAAGAAGTATTGCACAACCCCTGCTTTTTTACCTGTGTACGGAAAATGACAAAAAATAATTGCTATACTGGCTCCTAAGACGACACGATGACTTGCTTCAACATATCCTCAGCATCAGCTGCAAAGAATATCAGCTCGCAGCTTCAGGAAAGAAGAAGAAGAAGAAGAAGCAGAAGAAGAAGAAGAAGAAGAAGCAGAACTCTGCTAACAACGTTTTAACCGTAGACAAAGCACTTTTAGACGCGAGAGAAAGGAAAATCACAAGAGAATTACCTGGGATTCGAACCACGGACTCCGGTAGGACGAGCAGCCGTCTAGCCACGAGAGAACAATGTACCAACGGACTACACTAGAAGTGCTTCGTCTACGATCTTTTCGCGGTCTAATCCTACAAAACTGTGTTCTCTTACTTTGCTGTACGAAAGCCTCGTTGTTTCCTATTTATTTTAACAATGTTTTATGGCTTTTACCACATACATATGTTTTCAAACTTGTGCTCATATATTTCACTAATTACCTGTAACTGACATAAAATTCTTCAAATCGATTTTTCGGACAACTGAAAACTCAAATCTTTTTTTTTTTTTTTTAAATGAATGATGTATACCATGATAGGGCTTTCTTGAAACATTTTAATGAGGTCAACGGTGTTTCTGACGTTCCAGAAGTCGGGTTAATGAGGAAGATTGATTCAAGCGTGGAACTGGCAGAACGGATCTTCATAGCAGTGGTTCTAAACTTGGGGTCCGTGGATCCTCAGGGGATTGATGGACCAGCACATGGATTGGCTCTAATTTAAACAAAAAAAAAACAACAACAATAACAAAAGTATAGCATCATCCGGGTTCTATTTATCGCTTTATTTTTAATGAGGTATCCACAGCGATTTTTAAGATTTTTAAGGTCATGCATCTTTCCCATCGCAACATATGCCTGTGAGACCTGGACACTTAACAAAACAGCTGAGAAACACATAAATGCCTTTGAATGTAAATGCTACAGAAGAGTTCTCCAAACATCATGAACACAAAAAAGAACAAATATATCTATACTACAAGAGCTTAATATTGAAGAAGGCTGGCTAGTAAAGAGGATTAAAGAGAGAAAACTTAAATATTCTGGACACATTAAACGTCATGATAATTTAGAGAAGACCATATTGGAAGGATACATAATGGGAAAAAGAAAAAGAGGAAGACCAAAACGAAGATGGCTGCAAGAAATCGTTGACGATCTGCAAATGGACTCAGCAGCAGCAGGCCATCTTGCTCACAACCGAGAGGCCTACAGGAGTGCTGTTTGGGAGGCAAAGTTCCGCAAGGGACAAGCAAATGAGTGAATGATCCACAGCGGTTCTCAGGCCAGAAGTGGGGTCCACGGCCAAAAAAAGTTTAAGAACCACCGATCTGTAATTTCGTATTAATCTTTCTATCTTTCCTATGGTGAAAATTCTTTCACAGTTCTTAGCAGGCGATGTTATTGAGGTTTTTAACTACGGGAGTCGAAGCTATAAGCTGATGCGAGTTTAGCTGCTATATTTGGAACAGAACCTAGGAATACTGCTTCATAATAAGATCCACCATATGCGGGGATGTAGGAGGGGGGAGAGGGGGGGGGGGTCACGTCGATACTTATTATTTAGCCAGACCTCCAGCAACTGGACATGGTGAGCTCAGCCAAGGATGTACTTAAGATCTTGGACGTGCTCAGCTCGGAGCGCCCTGTGATGTAGGGGCTGCTGTTCTTCAAGCACGTTATCATGGATTCCCCCTCCCCCACCATCAATCAGATCAATGGCTTCTGTGTAATCATTCTATATCTCCCCCCCCCTCCTCGTCCCCCGCCTGTTCAGAGTCCTCCTCCCATAGAATCTTCCCAAGAGTGTTACAGTCACGTCACAGAGTGAGAGTTTATGGGTTGGGGGGAGGGGGAGGGGGAGGATAGTTTGGTGTATGCAGTAGTTGATTGTTTCTCCTCATTGCTCTGCGTTCAAATCTGCAGACATATGTTACGTTTATGGAGCAGTGGATAAAAACGAAACAACAAGTCACTGGGTTTTTGGTAGTAATGTGTTACACTCTTATGCTTTAAAGCAGTGATTCACAATCCTTTTTTTTCTTCAGGTGGTGGAGCCTATAAGCCAGTAGTAATTCATAGCCCCGACCCCTGGACACTACAGGCTATTAAGCTGAAAACCATCATAATTTTCTGGTATGCTGCATTTATATAGGCGGTCTGGTTGGCTGAGCGGTTAGGCGCTCGGTGTACTAATCTGATGGTATCGGGGTTCGAGTCCCAGCAGTGGGATTCCCAAACTTCTAAAAACGGGTACCAGAGAAATCTGGGAAGGTAAATGTGACTAGGCATGTTACTAACCACATCACACTTTCATGTGCCTAAGGTCTTGGAAATATGGGCCTAACACCGTATCCCCAACATGCCTTAATGGTATGTGAACGGGAATTTTACGTCTTTTTTAAAAAACCTTTACAGTTATATAGACTAGCCACAATAAGCCCTGCATGTCCATTCACAAACACCAGCGCTGAGAGACTAGAAACAGAAAATAAGCATTTTATGGGCTTACAAAAAATCTACGAAACGATAATTTCACGAGTTCACTTTACTCTATAAATGCATTCTTTCATATCAGTTCTATCTACTCCTCTCTCTCTCTCTCTCTCTCTCTCTCTCTCTCTCTCTCTCTCTCTCGCTCTCTCAGAGTGTAATCTACTCCAAAACTACGTTTTTCTTGTTCTTCTTCTGATAATTAAAACCGTTTATCATTAATTAAACAATTTCAGGTCTGAAATATATTTCATGTAATATTTAAGTAATGTAACATTTATTTGGAAAGGATGAAGATCAACATATTAGGAATGAGTGAAGTTAGATGGACAGGTGCAGGGAAGATAAACTCAGATAAATATACAATAATATATTCAGGAAGTGAGAAACATGAACGAGGAGTAGGAATTATATTTGATGAACAAACGGCAAGGACAATTGTAGAATATTTGAACATCTCGGACCGAGTCCTGCTAGCCCAACTGAAAGGACAACCAATAAACATAAATATTATACAAGTGTACGCTCCAACATCTGAAAGCTCTGAAGAAGATGTACAGTTATTTTATAATGACATAGAGACAGCACTAAAACACACAAAGTCACATGAAGTTACCATAGTCATGGGAGATTTTAATGCCAAAGTTGGTAAAGGAAGAACTTCAGACTGGGGGAGAGGAATGACAGAGGTTATAAATTAATTGAATGGGCAAGAATACACAGCATGGTTGTAGGAAACACCTGGTTTAAACAACATCCTCGAAGACTGGCAACGTGGTGCAGTCCAGACAAAAAGACTTTTAACCAGATAGACTACATATTAATCAACAAACGATTCCGCAATGCATTACTGACAACAAAAACCATGCCAGGAGCTGGCTGCAATAGTGACCATGATCCACTCTGTGGAAAAGTTTGAATAAAACTAAAGAAAGCAGGTAGAAAAGTGAGAAACATCAAACTGAATATAGAACTTCTTTAAAATGACCAAGAACTGCGAGAACAATACAAAGTTATTATAACAAATAGATACAATGCAATAGCAAAGATAAATAGTATAGATGAACAATGGGAAATGTTAAGAGATTCTATCCACCAAACTGTTAAGGAGATAATACCACCAAAAAAAGAAGCCCCTAAAAATAAATGGATGACAGACGACATCTTAGGACTGATGGACAAGAAGAGGAGGAGTAAAAATAACGAGAAAAAATATAACAAGATAAATAAAGAAATAAGACACAAATGCAGAGAAGCAAAAGAAGTGTGGTTAAATGAGCAGTGCAGACAGATAGAGGACTCTCATATTAAAGACAGCAAAAACATGCACAAACGACTTAATGAACTCACAGGCAGGAAAACAAAATATACCACAGGATGCCTGAAATCGAAAGAAGGTAAAATGTTAATGGGAAGAGAAGACATTGTGGACAGGTGGACAGAGTATATCGGTGAGCTGTATGGAGAAGAAAGACCAGAATTAACACCAGATACTGAAAACTGTGATGGACCACCAATACTTGAAGATGAAATCATAGATGCCATCAAACACATGAAGAAAGGAAAAGCGACTGGGCCTGATAATATAACAATAGAAGAAATAGAGGCACTAGAGGAGACAGGAATAAAAATAATAACCAAGTTACTGAATGACATTTACAACAGTGGTTATATTCCCAGTGACCTGATTAAATCCACGTTTATAGCACTACCGAAGAAACCAGGTGCAAAGGAATGTGACGACCACCGGACTATCAGCCTCTCATGTCACATAATGAAGCTACTTCTGAGAATAATTATGAGAAGAACAAGGAAAAAGATAAAAATGGAAATAGCAGATGAACAGTTTGGATTTGTTGAAGGAAAGGGAACACACAATGCCATTTATGCTTTACGAACACTAACAGAAAGAGCTTTAGAAGTACAGAAAGATCTCTACTTATGCTTCATTGATTACACCAAGGCTTTTGACAAGGTGAAACATAATGAAATTATTAAAATGCTTGAAGACATCAATATAGACGGCAAAGACCTGAGGATTGTAAAACATCTATACTGGCAGCAAGAAGGCAGCAGTTCGAGTTGAAAATAGAATTGGAAAATATCAACCTATAAAACAAGGGGTGCGACAAGGATGTGTACTATCTCCAGACCTTTTTTCTCTGTACAGCGAGAATATTCTAAGAACAATCATCACAGAACCAGGCATAAAAATTGGAGGATACAATATTAACAACCTTCGGTATGCTGACGACACAGTACTGATAGCTGAGAACCAACAAGACCTGCAAAATCTCTTGGATAAAGTCGCCAAAGAAAGCGAACAGAAAGGCCTTACTTTGAACATCAGAAAGACAGAGACTATGGTTATATCTAAGAAACAGAATCCACCAGCATGCAGTATTAAATTAAACGGAACTATTCTAAAGCAGGTGCAGAAATTCAAATACCTTGGAGCAGTAATAACTTCAGATGGGAAATGCAGAACAGAAATTAGGAACAGAATAGGCCAAGCAAAGACTGCATTTCAGAGAATGAGAAACATATTATCCAACACATTCTTATCAATGAATGTTAGAAAACGAGTCCTAAAATGCTATATTGAACCTATCTTGTTATATGGAAGTGAATCATGGACAATAGGCAAGTCTGCACAAAAATCATTGGAAGCAGCAGAAATGTGGTTTATTAGAAGAATGTTGCGAATCCCCTGGACAGCAAAAATAACTAATGAAGAATGTATGAGAAGAGCTGGAGAGACAAAAAACCTTGTCAAAAAGATAAGAGAGAGACAACGTACTTTCATAGGACATGCAATGAGAAGAGGGGGCATTGAAAATATTATAACAACAGGAAAAATAGAACGAAGAAAATCAAGAGGAAGACCAAGAGAAATGATACTGGACAGTCTGACGGGATGGTGTGAGAGGAGATCACCAACTAAGCTGATGGCCTGCATGAAGGATCGGATACTCTGGATAAGCATAATAGCCAACGCCAGTCGGCACGGCACATGATGATGATGATGAATATTTAAGTTCACTTAAACTTAATATGCTTGATCGTTTAACTTCATATTAAGTGCACTAATTTCTTTACTAATGTTAATCATACATGTTTGTTTCACATTTTAGAGCGTTCAGAGTTGTAACGAAAAGGAGGTCTGTTTAAGAAATAAAACTAAACACGTTTTAGAGCCGGATTACAGGCATTTATTCTGTTGATCAAAGAGGGCCATTGGTTTACAGTTCCTATTTTTCAACCCAGACTTAGCCTGAATCCTCCATTTTCAACCCAGACTTAGACTGACTCCTCCATTTTCAACCCAGACTTAGCCTGAATCCTCCATTTTCAACCCAGACTTAGACTGACTCCTCCATTTTCAACCCAGACTTAGACTGAATCCTCCATTTTCAACTCATGCTGTCCCCGATCCTTCATTATCAACCAAGGCTGATTCCGAATCTTCGATGTTTAACCAAAGCTACCGTAGAATTTTCCATTTTCAGCACATGCTGTCCCTGAATTCTCCATTTTCAACCCATGCTGTCCCCGAATTGTCCATTTTCAACCCACACTGTTCCTGAATTCTCCATTTGCAGCCCACGCTGTCCCTGGATTCTTCATTTTCAACCCACGCTGTCCCTGAATCCTCCGTTTTGAACCCATGTTGTCTCTGAATTCTTCGTTTTCAACCAGTGCTGTCCACGAATTCTCCGTTTTCAACCCATGCTGTCCATGCATCTTTCAATTTTCAACCCAAGCTGCCCCAGAATTATTCACTTTGAACCCAGGCTAGGCTTGAACCCTCCATGTTCCAACCAGGTTGCCAGTTATTGTTAGATTGCACGTAACAGCTGCAACCTTTTATACCGAACATTATGTAGGGGCTGTTGTTAGATTATGCGTGATAACCCTGATAGTGAACTTCCATTCTGATATGAGAAAAGCTTTTTATTATATTATTATTATTATTCATCCTCTTCTTTTTTTTCTTTTCCTTCTTCTTCTTCTTCTCCTCCTCTTCTGCTTCTTCTTCTTCTCTTCCTGCTCTTCTTCTTCTTCTTCTTCTACTTCTTCTTCTTATCCTCATCTTCCTCTTCTTCTTCTCCTCCTCTTCTTCTTCTTCTTCTTCTTCTCCTCCTCTTCTTCTTCTTCTTCTTCTTCTCCTCCTCTTCTTCTTCTTCCTCTCCTCCTTCTCCTCCTTCTCCTCTTTTTCTCCTCCTCCTCTTCTTCTTCTTCTTCTTCTCTTCTTCTCCTCTTCCTCTTCTTCTTCTTCTCCTCCTCCTCTTCTTCTTCTCCTCCTCTTCTTTTTCTTCTCTCCTCCTCTTCTTCTTCTTTTTCTTCTTCTCCTCAGCATCCTCCTCTTCTTCTCCTCTTCCTCTTCTTCTTCTTCTCCTCCTCCTCCTCTTCTTCTCCTCCTCCTCTTCTTTTCTTCTTCTTCTTCTTCCTCTCTTATTTAGAATTCATTTTATATACTGTTCCACTTTCTTTTACCTGTTTGTCTACTTCCTGTAACCTTTTTTTTTAGATCTGTGTAGTTTGTGAATTATATTTGTCTGTGTGTGTTAACTGAATGCTTAGCTATCTCAGCTCTTAGGGAAGTATCACATTTGAACCTTCAGTAATCTTCGTTTATTAAGTTGTAGAAAATGGCCCAGACAGTTGATGAGTGGCTACGAAAGAATGGTCTCAGAACTGGTCATCTAAACATTGACCACCTGTTAGGGAAACTTTCTGAGGCATCTAACATAGTTAATCATAACTTCCATGTCTTTGGCTTTTCAGAAAGTCGTCTAAATGAAAACATAACTGACGAGGACATTAGGATTGATGGTTATAATTTACTTCGACGTGACCTTTCTAGGAAGCTTGAGACAGGATTAGTTTTATATGTTACCACAGCCATACGCTCTTGCCGTAGGAAAGACCTTGAGACCCAAAAATATTGAATGTATATGGTTGGAAATCAAACTTCCAAAGCAGAGTTCAATTTGAACTGGTTTCTGTATCGTAATCCAAATGCAACAGCATCGTGGTATGATCACTTTAAAAGTATGATGGATCATGTTTTGTCTTTTAATTTAAAGGATATAATTGTTCTTGGAGATTTCAATATTGATTACAGACAATCAGATGCTACATGGAATGATACTTTTTATCATACAATTTATCCCAAATTATCACTAAACCTACCAGAGTAACTGAAACATCATCCACACTAATAGATCACATATATGTAGCTCATCCAGAAAACATTATAGAACGTAAAGTCCCTCATACATCACTGAGTGATCACTATCTGGTCTGTTGCACATGGACACGAAATGGCTTTGAAATTCCCCAAAATAAACGTACCAGTATTAAATCTAGACGTTTTAGCAAATTCAGCTTAGAATCATTTCTAAAATAGTTACAAACAGCACCTCTAGATCATGTGTACCAACTAACTGACCTTGGTAAGGCCCTGGAATACTGGATAAAGATCTTTCAGGATATATTTGACAAGCATGTTCCTATTAAAGAGGTGAGAGTTAAACATCAAGTGAAGTCTCCCTGGATAACACCTGAGATATTGCAAGTCATGAGGGAAAGGGATCAGGCCCACTTAGAAACAGATTTCAATACTTAACTAGGCAAGAAAAGAAAAAAAAATTACTTTAGGAACCTAGTTCAGATTAAATCAGACATTAAGTCTGTTTGGAAAGCAATTAACATTCTAGCAAACAAGAGAAAACAGTCTGACTTGCAGAGTTATAATCATGTGCCAACTTGTGAAGAGATCAGCAATCACTTCAGAAAAGAAGTCAACATCTTAAAATCTTCACTACCAGCTCCTACTTGTGGCTTAAGCGAATTAAATAAATTTATAGGTAGCAAATGTGCAAATCTAAAGCAACCCAGTATTCCTTTTATGTCAGTTAGTGGAATTTACAATTATCTTTCGTCTTTAAAGAACACCAACACAGCAGGACCTGATGAAATCAGCAACAAAACATTACGCTACTCAGTCCCAGTAATTACTGATACACTAACATACATTTACAATCAGTGCACTGCACATTGTCATTTTCCTCAGGCTTTTAAAATTGCAAAAGTACATCCCCTTTTCAAATCTGGTCCAGAGAAAAATACCTCAAGCTATAGACCAATTTCCATTCTATCAATTTTGCCAAAACCCCTAGAAAAACACATACAAAAAAAAAAAAACAACCTTACAACACATGCAAGAAAATGATTTGATTGTTGACTGTCAGTCAGGTTTTAGGCCGAAACATTCCTGCCACACAGCTCTCACAAAAATGACAGAATGTTGGTTATCTAATATAAACGATGATAAATTATGTGGTGCTGTCTTTGTTGACATTAAAAAAGCATTTGACATGATTGATCATGTAATCCTAGTTAGAGCGCTTGAGACTTATAGATTACACCTTGACTTGACAAAATTTATTACATCTTTTCCTTCCAAAAGACATTAGGTAGTTTACCTCAGAAACTCAGTCAAGTTCGTTTGTGGTTTGATAATGGTGTTCCACAAGGATCTATTCTTGGTCCTCTACTTTTCATCATCTGCATCAGTGATCTTCCACTTCATCTAAACAAATGTATAAACTATGAAAAAGGTAGGAACAGCTTTATTACTTAACTTAACAACGATGTGATGTTTCGGCGTCAGCTTTCTTCATACAAACACAAACAGGACAAGGAATCAGACAGAGGAGACAAAGTATAGATTCACATGAATTATGTGTAAAACAGATAATAAAATAAATGAAAAAAAATTAATGAAAAATGGAACTTAGCTTCAGTCTTGGAAGAACATAAGTTGAAAATCGTGTGCCCACTTTTAAGAACGCCGTTGGTATGCGACCGTTCCTACGTTCAGAATGCGTACGTTCTGAAAGGTGCAAAAATGTGCATGTTTCGGTGTAGAAAATATTTTGGTGGGCACTTGTGGTGATAGTAGATAGCAGATGATAGTAGATGATGGTAGTGAATGGATAGAGACTTGTTTATGTTTGATATAAGAGGATTGTAGTGAATGGATAGAGACTTGTTTATGTTTGATATAAGAGGATGGTAGTGAATAGATGGTAATCTAGTTAGGAAAAGGTAGGGATAATGTATGAAGGTTCTAAACTATGTGCAACGAGTGAGAATAGAGCTTAGAGAAGAGGGAGTATGATTGTGGAAGATTATGTGTAGCTGAATAACGAGTTCAAACCGTGTGGTTCCAGCGTTCCATAGTCCTGAATGTAGCGGTTCTCAAGCGCTAGGCGGCTTGTGTCATCTGCATGACATTGTTTGATGGCTGTTACCAGAAAATCAGATTTGCCTCTATGGTTGGGGCTATTGAAATCATTAGGGACTGGTTTCGAAGCATGCTAGGTGATATTGTACAGATCTTTCTGTATGCGGTCCCCTAATCTGAAGCCAGTTTCACCAATATAAGTTATCCTGCATCTTTTGCATACTATGACATATATAACATTACGGGACTCGCATGTGAATCCCTCAAGGAGGGTCAGGATAGTTTTAGGAAAGGTGATTGTTTTCGTTTCCCAGACCACAGGGCAGGTAACGGAGCGGGGGCGGTTACATTTTCTGGTGCCTACATTTGTAAGGTTCCTCTTTAAGTGGCTGTGGACGAGGATGTCCTTGAGATTTGGCTCACGGTTGTATACTAATAGGGGTGGATCAGAAAAGAAGTCGCGGGTGTCAGGGTCGAGTTGGATTAGTGACAGATGACGATAAAGAACTTTCTTAACCATCTGACCATGCGGCTGGAAAGGCAGCACTAACTTAAGTCTGTCAGATGGAGTAACAGGCTTTTTCCTGATTACTTCTTTGCAGCTCACTAGTTGGATGCGGCTGAAGGCTTCACGAAGGGCATTTTCTGGATATTTGCGATGACTGAAAAATTCTGATAAATTGTTGGACTGATCTATAAAGTCCGAGTTATCCTGACATATGCGGCGTAGACGGAGGAGTTGGGAGTATGGGATGGAGTTCTTACAGGCTTCAGGATGGGAGGAGGTGTAACGTAAATAGGTGTGGCTGTCGGTGGGCTTGTAAAAAATGGAAGGAAGAAGCTTGTTTATAACAAGTGATATTTTAATGTCTAAAAAGTTGACAGACGTGTCAGAAATTTCATAAGTGAATTTTATGTTAATATTAAGCGAGTTAGCAAATTCAATAAAGTTTGTTAGGGCTTCCTGTGGCATACTGGTGACTCCAGTGCCATCATCGATGTACCTTTTATAGAATTCTGGAAGTCTACCAGTGTAGGTTTCCATAACGTAACTTCCAGAAAGCCCATAAATAAACATGCAAATCTGGGACCCATTTTCATTCCCATGGCAACACCACTGATTTGCTCAAAGTATTCTCCTTTGAATTCTAAAGAATTTAGGTTTAGTACTAGCTGTGTGAGTCTTATTATTGCATCAGTGATAATGGTGGGGTGAGTGTCTTTGTCGAGAAAATAACAGAGTGCTAAGAGTCCATCTTCATGGGGGAATAGAGGTGTAGAGGGAACGAACAGACATCAAGGAGAAAGATGTGATAGGAGTGGTGTTGAGAGAGCGTGATCGCTCCAAGAGTAGTTAAGGCGTGGTTGGTATCTTTCAAATAAGAGGACAGTCTGTGTGCTAGCGGCTGGAAAATGCTGTTCAGAAAGTCAGAAATGTGCTCAGTGGGACATGAACACGCTGATACAATGGGACGTCCTATCACATCTTTCTAATTGATGTCTGTTCCCTATACATCTCTATCCCCCATGAGGATGGACTCTTAGCACTCTGATTTACCGGCAAAGTCTAGTTTAAAATATGGCTTAATTCTTGTACTTTTTAAAAGTACTTTTCTATAAATTTGATAGTTTAGACTATAATTAAGTTTATTTCATGTAGTTATATAAATCAGAGCGTGGAGTGTATGGAGAAGAGATTTATCATTTAACTGTTTCTTCATGATTATTATGCTCATTAACAAAAGCTGAATGACTGTGACTGAGTGAAAGCTGTATGATGAAGGGCAGAATCTCAGACGGGCCTGCGTGCCCAATTCTTAACCCTTTGAAAATAAAGTCTATTCGTTGGTTCGTTCTTCTTCTTCTTATTATTATTATTAATCTTGTCTCCATTCCTCAACTTTCACCTGTTCATCTTTTTTAAATCATCCCTCCTCCTCCTCTTCTTTATTATTATTATTATTCCCTTCCTCCCCCTTCTCCTCCTCTTTCTCTTTCTCCCCTCCTCCTCCTCCTTCTCCACATCATCCTTCTCCTTCTCCTCCTCCTGATTATTATTATTATTATTTTTATTCTCCTCCTTCTTCTTCTCCTTCACCTCCGCCTTCTCCTTCTTCTTATTATTATTTTATTATTCTCCTCCTCCTCTTCCTCCTCCTCCTTCTTCTTCTGTTTCTCTTCCTCCTCCGTCTCTTCATCTTCTTCCTTCATAAATAATCTAAGTCGCATTCTCTGCATTCAAACCCCGGTGACCTTCAAACACAGTATCGGAGAGGGGACTGCGGAGGAACAGCTGCAGGCTTATCCACACGAAGAGGTAGACCCAGGCCAGCGAGACTGAGGTAGCACTGGCTCACTCCACAGGAGGGAAACACTCCATAAGAGCTTTTTTTTTTGCTTTGGCTAGTCCCCCCCCCCCCCCCCCCCCCCCCGTTCTTGAGCGTAGTCCAGCAACTTCCTTATACAAACAATGATACGGTTATGACTCCAGTTCACAGAATATCAAGAGCACACTAAAGAACCCTTGTCGGGATCTCTTCGCACAGAACACTTTTGAGGGGGCGTTATCTGCAGGAAATAAACCGGACCTGGGGCCCCCTCTAATCTCGTGTCTTCTGAGATAGAACAATCACGTATACAAGGCTTTGCTTTTAAACTCACTTGATTATTCTCATCTGATATTTCTCTCGTTGGCGGCTTTCTGACAGATTCCTGTTTGTGTAGCCTAGTGTATGTTAAGCCTAGATATTCCATCTTTGTTGCAGTTTCTGAGAAGCATATTTTATGTCTTGTACACATATTCTGAGCTTGAGATCCGAGCATTGCTATGTGCTGGCCCGCGTAGAGAGTAAAGATTTGACAATTATTTTTATCGGTTCGCTTCACAAAGAGTTCAGTCCCGTACGGTAAGGTAAAATCCCCGTCTTCGTGCCATTACGGCTTATTGGGGGATACGGTGTGGGGCCCACATTTTCCGAGACCCATGTGCGCATGAAAGTGTGATGTGGTCAGTATCATGCCGGGCTGCATTTACCTTCCCAGATTTCTCCGGTACCCATTTTTAGAAGCTATATTCGCCCGGGGCTTTTTTGTTCAACCGTAAACTCTCAAAATACGAATACTCGAAAACTTTTAAACTGTTATACCTTTAATGCAGACCTGGGACTGGCTTTAAGGTCCATGTTTACTTTTTAGCTAGGGTTTAAGTTAAGGGTTAGGGTTAATTTTTTATACTGAGCTAGGATTGAAATTAAGGTCGATGTTTAATTCTGAGCTAGGACTGAGGTTAAAGTCGATGTTTAATGTTGAGCTAGGATTGAGATTAAGGTCTATGTTTAATGTTGAGCTAGGATTGAGATTAAGGTCGATGTTTAATTCTGAGCTAGGATTGAGATTAAGGTCGATGTTTAATGTTGAGCTAGGATTGAGATTAAGGTCGATGTTTAATTCTGAGCTAGGATTGAGGTTAAAGTCGATGTTTAATGTTGAGCTAGGATTGAGGTTAAAGCCAGTGTTTAATGCTGGGTTGGGATTGAGTTTAAGGTCGATGTTTAATGTTGAGCTAAGATTGAGATTAAGGTCCGTGTTTAATGTTGAGCTAAATCTGAGATTAAGGTCGATGTTTAATGTTGAGCTAAATCTGAGATTAAGGTCGATGTTTAATTTTGAGCTAAGACTGAGATTAAGGTCCATGTTTAATGTTGAGCTAAATCTGAGATTAAGGTCGATGTTTAATGTTGAGCTAAGACTGAGATTATGGTCCATGTTTAATGCTGAGCTAGGATTGAAAACTGAAGAATAGGCGGGAGGAATTCTTACTGACAGTCAGATTCACAGAGGCTACCCGTCTCTTTGTCTAGAAGAAGAAGAAGAAGAAGAAGAAGAAGACGAAGAAGAAGAAGAAGATAAAATCGCATACAACTCCACAATCAACGGTTTCATTAGCATATAAATTTGAACATATTACGCTTGTGCTACATATGGGGGAACCTGGTTTGAAAATTCATGTGTCAGATAAGACCGCACTTAATGAGAGTTTTGTTTTGTTTTGTTTAATCAGCTGAGAGAATTTAGAAGAAATGGCGAAGGACTGAGAAGTAACGTTCGTAGGGGTCAAGGGTCGTTTAAGGAGAAGATGGATGCGAAATGACAGTGGATCTTACGAAAGAAAAAAAAACATGATTGTTGCTGTTAAGGTTGATTGTGTGAACATAATAATCAGTAGAATCATTCATAGCTGAATTCTGTCCAGACTGAATGTTTAGGAAGAATTAGGAGAATATTTTGGTCGAACACCGTAAGAAATAACATCTTATTGGCAGAGATGCAGATGAAGCCCCTGACAGAAATTATTGAGGAAAGACGCTGGTGATGATTGGGACATGTGCTCCGAATGACTGACAACTCACTACCAAAAATAGCACTAAGATGGTCACCACAAGGGAATAGAAGTAAGGGAAGACCAAAAGAGACATGGAGAAGAACAAAAGAGAGGATGTTGAGCAATAGAGGGCTCACCTGGGCAAGGGAGGTAAAAAAGGCAAAGGACAGGCATTTGTGGAAAACCCTTGCGGAAGCCCCGTGTGCCTTGGGAGAGAGAGAGAGAGAATCATTTATGAAACGTGCTATATACACGTTTGCTCTTTGTACGTGTAGGGCGTCCCTTATACGTGTAGGGCGTGATCTAGTGATAGATTAGTATATGTGCGATGATTCATGCTGTAAATAACGACGACTCAACATAGAGCAACATCGAAATACGCTAACACTTCACGCTGAGTTTGACCGTGACTCAGGAACGACCATTTACATTAAAGAACAGGTCCAAGCATAAGCCCAACTCCCAAGATCTCACGTATAAAAACTCCATGTTCACTTACTTTCCCAGCATTCTTGTCAACAGACAAAAATCAGGCATTCTCCCATCCTCTAGCTTTCACACAGCTCCCCCCCCCCCCCTTTCCTAAACAACCCCTCTCTTGACCACATTTTTTTTATAAAACTGCAGTGGTTTCGTGAATAGTTATATACTTATTTTTATATACGTACGCACTAATTATTCGTTACCAAATCCAAGAGCAGCCCAGTCACGTGACCAAATGACCAACGTTCACGTCGTCACTTGACTTAAACGTGAGCTACAGCAAGGCCCGAACAGCCAAGACACATCCAGTATCCCATGTACTGCTATAGCTATCCGGCAACATGATATTCGGCAAATTCTATCACACCGAATATACCACCTGCTTCAGAATCTCCATCTACGACGCAGGCAGTAGCAGTAAATTTTGATTGATTGACATGACTGACATTCCTTCAGGGCCAACATTGGCTCATAGGGCGGAAATCATATCTTTCCATGTCTGACGACTCGCCGCCGTCCGCTGTAGGTAGGTCTTGGATGGACTTGAACCCCAAAGCTGTGGTCCCTCTCTAGTGATGGTTCTACGTAGAGTCTCCCTTGACCTGTCTTGCTTTCTTTTGCCCTTCGCTGGCCATGTGAGGGCTTGGCGAGGGAGTCTGGATTAGTCCATTCTGAGAACGTGGCCCAGATAGGTCCATTTACGTCTTTTGATACGTAGACTTGGTTCGATTAGCAGTAAATAACAATATTGAAAAAAATATTGAAAAAAAAACCCACACACGCAATAACTTCTTTCTGTATAAGTCATGTGGGCTCTAAACTTCCATAGAAAAACACACAAACAACTTCCTCTTCTGTGGGCGTAACCTGGCGCCAGATCGTTGGCGTTGTCTCTTTTAACAATCGATGATCTTAGCGTTTGATCTTTGAAAGCAGAGTCAATCAGTGATTGAGTAGCGCAGAAGTTGGAATGCTCGCTTTCGTGAGAAACAATCATTATTCAAAACCTTGTTCCTGGATCTCTGCAATCAATGGTGGTGGGGGTGTGGGAGTGTGGGGAGGGGTGGCGTGTGGGGAATGCTGTGTGCGGCTGACGTATACTTGGGATATAATGTTCGTGCCCACATTTCTGTCTATGACCAGGCTCATGTCACTGAGACTTTTTTTTTTGGACAGTGATTCCCAAAATTTATAATCCCGGTCATGTCACTGAAACGGTTTTTTTTTTTTTTTGGAGGGACAGTGGTTCTCAACACTTTTGCTGTAGGTGGCGATTCCCCTGAAGGAAATGATAATTCGCCGTGCATCCCTTGCGCAGCTTAACCACTTGGTATATGTTTTTAAAACAAATAAAAACTATTTGGCAATTTTTTTTATTCTACATAATCTTGTTTTACAAAACAAGAATCAGCTTTCGTGAGTGCCAACCAGGGCAGACTATGATAAAGATGATTTGAAGGCAGTGCCCATGTTTCCCTTTGTCCATACTACGACATATAAGAATTATGGGTCAAATTTTCCTTTGTCCATACTATGACATATAAGAGTTATGGCACATATTTTCCTTTGTCCATACTATGACATATAAAAGTTATGGCACATATTTTACTTTCTCCATACTGCATCATATAAGAGTTATGGCACATATTATCCTTTGTCCATACTATGACATATAAGAGTTATGGCACATATTTTCCTTTGTCCATACTATGACATATAAGAGTTATGGCACATATTTTACTTTCTCCATACTGCATCATATAAGAGTTATGGCACATCTTTCTCCATACTACATCATATAAGAGTTATGGCACATATTTTACTTTCTCCATACTACATCATATAAGAGTTATGGCACATATTTTACTTTCTCCATACTACATCATATAAGAGTTATGGCACATATTTTCCTTTCTCCATACTATGACATATAAGAGTTATGGCACATATTTTACTTTGTCCATACTATGACATATAAGAGTTACGGCACATATTTCCCTTTCTCCATACTGCAACATATAAGAATTATGGCTCAAATTTTCTTTAACCCTTTCCGTGCGATTATGTCGTGTATAAGATTTTGTCTCTTATACTTTTACTATACCTGACATGTCGGCAGATTCTAGGATATGTTTGTATGTATACATTCATATGCGTGTGACTGACGGAAATACCAGGCATATTCACATTTTGTTTACCACTGACACGTTTATTTTCTCACAGGAGTATTAAAAACTTATGTAAATTAGAACATGAAATCATCTTCTAATTCCGTGGTTGTCATGACTACAGTAAAACCGATCGTTTCTTAAATTAGAAGAGAAAAAAAAAAGCAAGATGTTTCCAAATTTAAGCTCTTGAGCAAAATAAAGGTTTTCTTTTGAATAGATAAACTATAGATAAACTGATGTATCCCTTGGTTCCACATTTTTCTGATTGCGAAACACTGTAATTGCCGCTAGTCTAGTTTGGATTTAACATAAGTTTCGTAGACTCATGGGCCGGCTAGCGTAGTGGTTAGAGCACTCGTCTAGCAACCAAATGGTCGAGGGTTCGAATCCCCAGCTGAGCGGGATTTTTTTTTCCGACCAATACGGCCCTGAGGTCGACCCAGCCTCGTAAAATGGGTACCAGAGAAAATCTGGGAAGTAAAGGCAGCGAGGAAAGGAACTGGTCACCCTACCCCATACGCTGATGACCCAGCATAATGAGGTCTCTAACGCTTCACCCCCTACGGCATTTGAAATGCTATGGGACTATCTTTACTTTTTTTTTTTCGTAGACTCGGTGAGGGTAACTACGTAAGATCTAGTTTATCTGAAAACTTGGACCTACGATCAAGCCATTTTTACAGTAAACATGAAAAGCGACAGAAATCGAACTCGTTGATTTGTGTGAAGACATAGGTGATATAAATATTACAGGGTTTTCCCGAAAGATTGCCATAAATAATCAGGAGAATTGATCCATTTGAAACATGTACCATTTATTTCTAAACATAACCTCTGTTGAGATAAAGATGAATAAGATGTGATTGGCTCCGACAGTCTTTTTTTTTCAGACAGAACTAATGACATGGGGGATAAAAATTATGCCCTTTGGTATTTGCATGGTGTAGAAGTGTGAACTGTTAGTGTGAGATACGCAGGCAATTGTTGAGCCTACGGCCATGATTGGCTGTGAACTCTACTTAGGTAACAGGTCTTGCCAAAAATATTTACTAATCAGTTCAGGGGGTGCTAGATGAGGTCATCTCTTACAATCACATCACACTTACGACACAATTTATGCCAGACGGTTAACACTTATATACTTGCAATATCCAGAACAACACAATCCAAGCATACAACGAAAGCTCCCCCACGGGCAACCAAACCCGAACTGACCAGTAAATATTTTTGCAAAGATCTTCTACCTAAAACAGTGTTCGCAGCCAGTTGTCACAGAAAGCTCGTAAACTGGCTGTGCTTCAAATATTAGTGACCTCACACTTCTCGGCCATATCAGCATTGTGAGAAAAGAAGTCAGGCACTTGTCTTAGCTGCCTTTGTTTTCTCAGGAAAACTCTGGATACCCATTTCATGAGATCTGCCTCTGTGCCGGTCTGTCCGGGAAAAAAAATAATTCAGCCTCTACGGTGAATCGAACGCGGGGCTGTTTGGTCGTTAGGAGAGCGTACTAACTACTACACAACTGCGGCAGCAGTAACATCATACATCTTACATCCTTACCAAGCCGTTAAACGTCGCATAGGGCCCGTATGGTAGTTCGTCAAGATTTCCTGTCTTCTGCGAGTTTTTCAATCTCATCAAGGGATGTTATGCCCACTGAATTGGCTTCTCTTAACAATGTCCTCTTTAGAGTTTGACGTGATCGACCTCTTTTTCTTCCGCCTGTTGTGTTCCACTTGATGGCTTGTTTGGGGATCCTCTGATTGTTTCTCCTCATCACATGACCGACATTTGTCCATCTTCTTTTTCTGATCACCCATGAGACAGGTTGTTGTTTGCTCATCTGTCTTATCTCTGCGTTGTTCTTGAATTCCTTCCATTTTATACCTAGCATTTTCCTTACGCATTTGTTTTCCAAGAGAGTCTAATTTCTTGCCTATTTCTTTAGTTGTTTTCCAGCTTTCACATGCATAAATGAGGACACTACATTTGAATTGAATAATCTTAACTCAGTACATGTTTCTTATTCAAGTAAGGAAACACCAATGATCATACACAAAGAAATATCGACGTCACCTATAAGCACGACATTTAATAAATAATTGACTTTTTTCCCACATACAGCGTTACGCCAAAGCCTATTTGCCACATACGTGATTCTGTCAGAGTTAATATAAAAGGTCAGGAGTGAAGGACTCCGTCCGATTTGCCCATTCGGTGACCTGTACTTGACATACTAGCGGTTAGGGCTGGCAAAGTGTATAGCTGACCAAGACCCTCTTGTTGTCCCCCTAGTAACGGGGTAGGGATAGCCATAGTCCCTATGGTGCTGGAGTCTGCTAAAGAAGCATTGCTCACCCCCTACCTTTTAGTTTCACTTCGGGTCTTTGAAAAAAAAAAAAACAACCGCCATGATCCTCTCCCTATCCGACCCGCTGCTGTGTTACAACATCTCCATCGCATAGGCCGCAAAGAACACCTGCTAGTAGTTCCAGGAAGAAGAAGAAGAAGTCGACGTCCATACGTATACAAAACTGACTCCCTTTACAGCTCGACTTAAAATCGACCTGATCCCTCTCTCACACAAACGCTAGAATCACAAACGTGTAGAAATTAACTGTCAGGTGTCGACTCATTAACATGTGTAAGCAGCCCGGGACACGTTAAAATATGACAGATGTGACCTAGTTTGACGTACACGGCAACAGGTGGCCGTCAGATGCCTGCCGTGTAGATGACTATCCTGTATTTCAAACTTAACGCTGCAGAACCCTGGGGCCCGCCCGAGAGGTGGGTGGATGGGCCTGGTATCTCATGTGGTTTCTTATTGTTGCTGTATTTGTTTATATTCTTGAACTGGAGTTGTTTGCAGAAGTTGCTGACGTGATGTGGTGGCACATCACCTTGGTATTTGGGTTATTTGCATGACGCAATAGCTGAGCAATGCTCAAGTGTCTGATTATTCGGTGTCTGATTGATGTGTCTAAATACGTAGTGTCTAACTGTTTGCGTGTGCAGGAAACTGTCTACGACAGAGGGCGAAACAACCACACAACTTCTTAGATCAGTAGTTTCAAAACTTTTAATACAAACAGCGGCACACTAGACCAGTAGTTCCCAAACTTTCCAGACTGCGGCTTACTAGGTCAGTAGTTCCCAGACTTTCTCAGAATCCGGCACATTAGACCAGTAGTTCCCAGACTTTCTCGAACTTCGGCACACTAGACCAGTAGTTCCCTGACTTTCTCAGACTCCGGCACACTAGACCAGTAGTTCCCAGTCTTTCTCAGACTCCGGCACACTAAACCAGTAGTTCCCAGTCTTTCTCAGACTCCGGCACACTAGACCAGTGGTTCCCAGTCTTTCTCAGACTCCGGCACACTAGACCAGTGGTTCCCAGTCTTTCTCAGACTCCGGCGCACTAGACCAGTAGTCCCCAGATTTTCCTTGATTCATGAAACAAAGATTTGAGAGTAATTATTTTAATTTTGATTATACATAGCATTTTTTTTTTTTGAAAATGTGAAATGTGAACCTGCGTGAAGGCACAGATCTCTGGACATTTCATCTTCCTCTGGTTTGGTACTAATAACAAAATTAATATGGATTTTCGACCTGGCAACATTTATTTATTATATAAATGAGCAAAAAATACGTGGAAATTTGGTTATAAATAGTGTTTTACTTGTAAAATTTGGCAGCATACTCATCGAGCTTACGGTTCCATACGAAACAAGAATAGAAGAGCAGCATCTGTTCAAATATGAGAAGTACAATGACCTGGTCAGGCAACTGAGGCAGGGGGCAGGAGTCAGGGCAAAAGTGATAGCTGTAGAAGTGGGAGCGAGAGGATTCGTAGCAACATCAGCATACGACCTATGTAAGCAACTGGGCATAAAGGGACAAGCAAGAGCAAGGGCATTGAAAAGCCTTTCAGAAACAGCAGAAAAGGCTTCATGCTGGCTGTGGAGTATGCGAAACAAGCATTGGGAACATAAGTAATTTCGCTTGTCACAGCCAATACCAGTCCTCCGTAGCTAAATCACTAAAGACGAACTTCAAAGTGCAGTGCTAAATCAATCCCGGGACGAAAAAAGCAACAACTTACGAGACCTCTGGGAGTCATGACCCAGAGGGGCCCACCCCCTTTAGAGTGTCAGGAGTTTAATAGGGCCGAAACACTTGTCGGGGGGGGGGGGGAACTTCTGATGATCTGAAGGAATTGTGTTGTTGTTCCGCTCTCTACAGTAGAGAGTTTCCTGCATATCTCTCATGATATACCACTGTTTGAAAACACGACTATGCCTCAGATCATCAGAGGAAGGCAAGTTCTTCGGTCCTTTAAAAACTCCAGATCATCGGAGTTAGGGGGGATGGGGGGGGGGGTGGTTAGGGAAAGAGGGGTTTCTGTTTAAGACTCGCAGATGTCTGTAAGTTGTTGATTATGTTTCATTCCTTCCATCCCTGGACTTGAACCACAATCTCCCGCGTGGCGTAGAAACTTGAAAACGCAGCTTAGCTGTTCTGCCACACAGGGAGGCTGGTGTTGGAAGTGACAAATGAAGCTATTTTAAGTTTTAATCATTGCTTTTCTGCGCTAGCTCTACACCCAGGACGAAGCCTTATCTGCTGCTATTTCTGGGCGACTCTTTCAGTTCTCTTGCTCTTGCTTGTCCCTTTATGCCAAGCTGCTTACGTAAATTGCCAGCAGGTGCTGCTGCGAAACCCTCTAGCTCCTACTTCTACAGTTATTACCTTGCCCTTTACTATCGGCCACTGATTGAGCAGATGCTTCTATTTCTCAGATGTGTGCTGCTCCTCTATCCTGGTTTCATATCCTCTATCCTGGTTTCATATCCTCTATCCTGGTTTCATATCCTCTATCCTGGTTTCATATCCTCTATCCTAGTTTCATATCCTCTATCCTGATTTCATGTCCTCTATCCTGGTTTCATATCCTCTATTATGGTTTCATATTCTCTATTCTTATTTCATATCCTCTATTATGGTTTCATATCCTCTATCCTGATTTAATATCCTCTGTTCTGTTTTTATATCATCTTTCCTGGTTCCATATCTTATATTCTAGTTTTATATCCTCTATCCTGATTTCATTTCCTCTGTTCTGTTTTTATATCCTCCTTCCTGGTTTCATATCCTCTATCCTGGTTTCATATTTTCTCTGTCCTGGTTTCATATCCTCTATCCTGATTTCATATCCTCTGTCCTTGTTTCATGTGTGTAAGGTAATGTAACGTGTCTAACTGTTAATATGTCTAACTATATGAGGACTAATTACTCAGATGCCTTATTTAATGGTGTCTAACTGTTCATGTATCTAATTACACGTATCCAATCTAATTACATATATCTAATTATAATTACAACATTCGATATCTAACCGTTCATGTGTCCAAGCATGCAGTGGTCTAGCTGTCCAGGTGCCTACTTATGTTATGTCAAAACTGCACATGTGTCTACGTTTGGAGCTTTCAACAAACTGTCAGGGTTTCAAAATATGCAGTGTCCTGGACTTATGTCTTGGATCAGAGCTTTTAGGAAAAGAAAAAATCTTCACACCTCGGTCAGTTATTCCTAGAGGTCTGCCCCAAGCCTCTTGACCCCCTCCCCCTCATATATATATATATATATATTGGTCTCTCATGGCGAAGGTCGGGGGTTCGAATCCGGCCGGCGGCACCCCAGTCACCCAGCTGTAGAAATGGGTACCCGACTTCTTCTGGAGTTGGGGAAGTAAAAGGCAGCCAGGCGTGATACTGACCATATCACCCTCTAGTTTGCTGACAGGTCAAGGAAAATATGGGCACTAACACCATATCGCTATGTGCCTCTAAGGCATGACAGGGTTACCTTATATATATATATATATATATATATATATATATATATATATCTGACTTAGAAAACTTTAGCAAAATCGTAAACCCATACTGTCAATCTTATTTCAAATCTCCCCTTCACACCTTTATCAGCAAACTACATCTAAATTATCTCCATCTTTAAGGGACCTTTATTTCGGATTTCTGGATATTCTTTTTTTTTTTAATTTACTACACGAGCTAAATAAGTATCTTGTTATTTCCAGACAAAAAAGGGAGAGAAAAAAAGCATGGCTGTTGTGTTTATTATTGAGCTTTTGTGTTGTCTTTGTGGGTTGTGTTTTTTTTTTCATTATCGTTTCCAAAACCGAAGAATAAAGAAGCATTATTCTAGAAAAGGAGGGGGGGGGGTCAAAACAGCGGCCCTCTGGCCACATTTGAGGGGCCCCTTTTTACGGCCCGAGAAGTTATTATGAAAATTTAATTTATTTGATAAAAAAGTAAACAAAATGCCCACCCACCCACCCATCCATCCATCCATCCATCCATCCAAAGATTCTATGCTTCACAGTTCATTCATCCATATATCCATATCTAGCATGTTTAACCATTAATTCATTCGTCCATCCGTACCCACCCATCCATCCATCTATCCATACATCCAGTGTTTAACCATCCAGCCATACATCCATACCTCCTATGTTTGACAGTCAATCCATCGATCCATATATCCATCCACTCTATGTTTAAGCAACCGTTACTTTATAACTCATATTTTTGTATATACGCTGACAAAACTAGTTGATTTAAATCGGCCCGCAGATGTGGTCCTTGAAGCTTTTAAGTCCAACTAACACAGCGAGGCTTTTTTCGCTCCACATAACCCTTCATATACAGTCCATGTGACAAAGCTCATATATATTTACTGTCGGTTTGTATTCCCCCATCCTATGTAAACCTCTTTTGTGCTGGAGTACAGGTTGCCAGGTACGGCCAAGTATGTTTTACCTGTGTCGTGGTAGCGGTAAATGTTTTACAACTGCCTGTTGCTGGCGCGGTCAATGCTTTGTGAATCAGTTCGGGAGAGTGGAGACTTCGTTGGGTTTGGAGGTTCACTTTCTTGGAGCATGAAATTTGTCTTGCCTTGTGTCGTCTCGTCTTGACTTGTTCTTTCTTGCCTTATCTTTACTCGTCTCGTATTGTCTTGCCTTGTCTTGTCTTGTCTTTCTTTTTCCTTGTCTTGTCTTATTTTTACTTGTGTCATTTTGTCTTATCTTGTCTTATCTTTATTTGTGTCGTCTTATCTTATATTTCTTGTCTTATCTTTACTTGTGTCGTCTTGTCTTATCTTATCATGTTTCATTTCATCTTGTCTTGTCTTTTTCGTCTTACTTTGGCTTTTTTGTCTTATCTTGCCGTTTCTTGTCTTTTCTTGTCTTACCTTGCCTTTTCTTGTCTGCCTTGTCTTTTCTTGTCTTACCTTGCCTTTTCTTGTATGCCTTATCTTTTCTTATCTTACCTTGTCTTTTCTTGTCTTACTTTGTCTCATCTTGTCTTTTCTTGTCTTATCTTGCCTTTTCTTGTCTTATCTTGCCTTTGCTTGCCTTAACTTGCCTTTTCTTGTCTTACCTTCCCTTTTGTTGCAGAGGTCCCCAACTTCACAGCCCTCAGGGCTCCTATAACCGTTCTCTGAAATCAACTTTCGGGCCCCATCTGAATGAACCAGCGTTTCCCAACTTACATAAATTATGAGACAAATGAATGTTATGAAGTAAAAACTAACTGATTGTTTTAAAAACTACCTTTTCAAGTCCTTAAAAAATGTTTTGAATGTTTTTAACGCGTTAATTTTAATCACATAAATTACATTTTGATAATAACTTCGTGGGGCCGCATATAAATAGGTCTCGCTGGCCGCCGGTTCGACACCTCTGGTATAACGGGATATTTAAGGTTTCTGTATTCTCTTCTGCGTGATTGATTATGGTGATTGACAGAATGTCAGATAGGCTTACGCGCCCAATTCTTCACCATTGGATAATACATTTCTTTGGCTGCTTCCCCCCCCCCCCCCCCTTTCCACTGGAAATACTGAAGTTATAACTATTAAAAATAAAAGAAATTAAAATAATGAAAATAAAATATTTCAATTCAAATAAATAATACCATTTTTAAATTATAAAAATAATTATTTCTGGCTACTTTTACTTCCTAGCTCCAGGAAGAACCTATTTATAGAAGTGTCCGACTCATGCTCCCTCTAGCGGGACTTGAAAGGCCTACCTAGTCGAGAGAGACGCGGGAGCACTAACCACTACGCCAGAAACGCCTCCGGGAAGTTTTAGATAAGAAATAAACATTTTTTTTTCTCCTCCATCTTCTTTTTTTTTCATTCATCAATTTTCATCTCAGGTATAAACTTTGAAGCTTTTCTATAAATAAACTTTGAAGATTTTTTTTCTCAGATATAAACTCTGAAGTTTTTCCAGATATATACTTTGAGGCTTTTCCAAGATATAATCTTTGAAGCTTTTATATAAATAAACTTTGAAATCTTTTTTTTTCCTCAGATATAAACTCTGCAGTTTTTCCAGATACATATTCTGAGACTTTTCCAAGATATAATCTTTGAAGCTTTTCTATAAACAAACTTTGAAGTATTTCTAGCAATAAACTTTTAAGTGTTTTTCCAGAATACAAACTTTGAAGGGTTTTCACAAATAAACTTGGAATTTTTTTTTTCAAGATATGAACTTTGGGGCTCTTCCTAGAGATCCGATTCTGTGCATTATCTTTTCCTTCTCTGAAACTACCAAGGTCCACAGCTGCTTCAACTCTTCTTACAGTGTGCAGTCTTTTTGGATTTGTTCCGTTGTCATTTGCTGATTAGTTTGTGTTTTGTATAAAATCCAACCAGGAGAAATGTGGATCCTTTCCTCTTTTTAACGTATTATACAATTGGCTTTTCTGCCTGCAGTGTTCTGTTCTCAGTCTGAATAACCAGAACATCACATCAAGAACATAGAACATTTCTTGTACTCGGTCACTGGACACCAGCTGTAGTGAGGGAAAAGAAGACTACGTGGAAAAGGAGTTCTCTTGTATGTCAAGTGCCGGGTCGTGCTAAATCGGAAGACAAGGTCGTCAGGAAGAACTCCACAGCCCTCTCGGCAACCCCCACAGCTTCTGCCTCAGGTCCACCACCGTGGCCGGGTTTGACTTTGTAATTACGAACGCTGGCGAAAGACTGGGTATAAGATCAAAACTAATTTTCAAAAATGCTGCTTCTTTTACCCCCAGCTAACGAGATGGGTGGACTCTATCAAGAAACCTACCTGGAGGTATTCGAAGAATCTAATGTAGCCTTATTTATATTACATTGGTTTACCTCACTTACTTTATTTTGCTTTATCACTACATTTCTGAAGTTTACCGGGTGAAGTCATGCAGGGCGGGCACTGGTCAGTGGTATCCCTTGTCTCCGTAGAATCTCCTGAATACTGTCCTGATTGTCTCCTTCTTCTTCTTGGGCGTCCTCCTGGCTTTTAGACTCCAGCCTTCATTCGCACAAGGAGCTGCCGGCGGCTGTTTGAGAAATCTGCGCTGTACCTACACCAACATCATGGAACAGCTTGCAGGGCAACATCTCGAACGTGGTGGAGCCCCAAGAAACAAACACGTACAAACACCAAACCAGAATCCAGTTGTTTCATGTTTTCCTATTCTCAGGAGCGCACACATTCTGCTTTTTTAAAAAAAATACTCTCTTTCTCTCTCTCTGTCTCTCCCTGTCTCTCTTTCTGTTGCTCTCTAAGTCTCTCTCTCCCTGTCTCTCTTTCTGCCTCTCTCTCTGTCTCTCTGTCTCTTTCTCTCTGTCTCTTTCTCTCTGTCTCTCTCTCCCTGTCTCTCTTTCTGTCTCTCTCTGTCTCTCTGTCTCTCTCTGTCTCTCTTTCTGTCTCTCTCTCCCTGTCTCTCTCTGGTGTCTCTTTCTCTCTGTCTCTCCCTGTGTCTCTTTCTGTCTCTCTCTGTGTCTCTTTCTGTCTCTCTCTCTTTCTGTCTCTCTCCCTGTCTCTCTCTGTCTCTCTCCCTGTCTCTCTCCCTGTCTCTCTCTTTCTGTCTCTCTCTCTGTCTCTGTATCTCTCTCTGTCTCTCTCTGTATCTTTCTGTCTGTCTGTCTGTCTGTCTGTCTGTCTGTCTGCACCCAAACCCCCAACAGAACTTCATTCCAATCCATCAATTATTAAACTAAAGCACAGCTTCGCCAGGCAGTTTATGTCAGCCATAGTTTCTTGAACAGGATGTTTCTAAGTTTGTCCAGCTTATTAAATATTCTCCCTCACCTCCACCCCACCCCCAACCGCCTCCCCACCCGTCGGGGGAGGAAGGGGGAGGGGCCTCTGCCCTTCTAAATCCCATTAACACTGAATAATTGACTCCTATGTGTAGAAACTATGCAGCATTGCCTTTCATTCTGTTAAGGTGATCCTTCTGGGATGTTGCTGGAGTTCTCGTTCTTTGAGAATGGAGGGATTTTTAATGTGTTTTCATGTTGGGCTATGCCTGGATTTTTAAAACATTATTAGTATTAAATGTATCAATCCGTCGTCCTTCGATCTGTCCGCCGTCAGTTCGTCTCTCTGTTAATTCATTTTTTTTTACATACATACTTCCTGCCTGTCCTTTGTTTCTTTATAGTCGGACCCTCCGCTTACCTATCCATCCATCCAATCATCCATCCATCCAATCATCCATCCATCCATCCATCCATCCATCCATCCATCCATCCATCCATCCGTCCTAAAATCCTACGTTTTACCGTTCATCCGTCCATTTACAGATATCTGCATTTATTCATTTACCCATCCATATCTCCTATGTTTAACCATCCATCCATATATTCTATGTTTAACCATCCAGCCATATCTTATATGTTTAACCATTCATCCATACATACATTCATACATCCATACCTAGTATTTTTATTCAGTCATTCATCCATACATCCTATATTCAACTACCCATCCACCTATTCATACATACATGCCTCCTATTTTTGACAGTCCCTCCATCCGTCCATCCATCCATCCATACATCCGTACCTCCTATGCTTAACCAACAAATCAACTATGCGTCCATCCATCCATACATCGGTACCTCCTATGTTTAACCAACTAATCAACTATACGTTCATCCATCCGTACATCGGTACCTCCTATGCTTAACCAACAAATCAACTATACGTTCATCCATCCATACATCGGTACCTCCTATGTTTAACCAAAAAATCAACTATACGTTTATCCATCCGTCCATCCACTCTTTGACAGTCTGCCTATCCGTCCATAGTTCCAATATTTAACCAACCATCCACCTGTGTATACATTCATACCTGGTATGTTTGAAGGTGTAGACGCTGTGCGATGAGGCAATCAGCCACCCGTAGCTGATATGCTAGTGTCAGGGTTAGCGACCCATAGCTGATATGCTAGTGTCAGGGTTAGCGACCCATAGCTGATATGCTAGTGTCAGGGTTAGCGACCCATAGCTGATATGCTAGTGTCAGGGTTAGCGAAAAAAAAATTGGTTGTAGTTAATTTCTTGAAACTTGGTGTTTAATCTTATATTAACCTGATCTATAAATGCACCTAATATCAACTGTGCGTTTCAAGTATCTGTACCTTAGGCCGCGAATTTATCAGTCAACCCTTGTAGATGCTATAACTCGCTCTCACGCCGATACGATGCTGTACCTCAAGCCTCAACAACTCTACAGCATCGGCTGCAAAGAGCAACAGCTCGCAGTTACAGGGAGTTAGTACAAGTGCAAGCACCTCCTGTGTTTAACTATCCATTCATGCATTTTATGCTGAACCATCCATCCATCCATCCTTCCATCCATCCATCCATCCATCCATCCATCCATCCATCCATCCATCCATCCATCTCTTCCTGCCTGACCCTCATATAAGTATTTTCCTAAACACTTGAGTAGCTCCCGACCTGTTCTCATTAAGCAAGTCATTTGTATTTTCAGCTTCCAGGAACTAAACCATCATCTTGTGCCGTCTCCCCAGTGGAAGGTTCCTTTGCAGTGAATCTCCACGCTGCTCTGTTTCTTGTCTTCGTAGGACACTCGGCCAAGCTTGCCCATGTCCATCTCTTGATGATGTCCACCCATCTATATCTACTGTCGTCCTCTTGTTCTTTTCCCTTTCGATCTTGCCTTCAAGTAGAGTCTTCACTATAGTATTGTGTCCCTTGCCGTGCCCAAAGTATCTTAGCTATCTTGTTTTTTTTAAATGATTTTCAATATGTATCTAAGGAAGAGAGGAAGACCAAGGCGAAGATGGCCTCCACACCCAGTTCTTTTTGTTCTTGTTGTTATTGTTCTTGTTGTTCTTTTTGTTATTGTTGTTCTTCTTGTTCCCGTTCTTCTCTTTCCTGTTGTTCTTCTTGTTCTTGTTGTTCTTTTTTGTTCTTGTTGTTCTTTTTTGTTCTTGTTGTTCTTTTTGTTATTGTTGTTCTTCTTGTTCCTGTTCTTCTCTTTACTGTTGTTCTTCTTGTTCTTGTTGTTCTTCTTGTTCTTATTCTTTTTTGTTGTTCTTGTTCTTCCTGTTCTTTTTGTTCTTCTTGTTCTTGTGTTCGTGTTCTTGTTGTTCTTCTAGTTCTTATTTATGTTTGTTCTTGTTGTTCTTTTCTCTTCTTGTTCTTGTTCTTCTTGTTCTTCTTGTTATTGTTGTTCTTCTTGTTCTTGTTCTTTTTTCTTCTTGTTCTTCTTGATCTTCATGTTCGTGTTGTTCTTATTGTTCTTTTTGTTAATGTTATTTTTTTCTTCTTGTTCTTCTTGTTCTCCTTGTTCTTGTCGTTCTTGTTCGTGTTTTTCTTGCTCTTTTTGTTCTTGATAATCTGCAAATGGATGCATCAGCAGCAGGCCATCTTGCTTAGAACCGAGAGGCCAACAGGAGAGCTGTTAAGGAGCCACAGTTCCGCAAGGGACGTGCAAATGACAGACTGAATCTCATTTCTGTGATATTTGATTTGATGTAAGGATCTTCCTCATTCTGCTGAAGGTGTTCTTTTTTTGCCGTACCTTTTCTTCTATTAATTTTCATTTCACATTTTCCGCCCTCTGTTATCATATGCCCTAGATACTTGAAGCTATTGACCTGTTCCAGTAATTCCACATTTATTTAGGTCTCCAGGAAGTAAATACAAGTTTCAGAACCTCTGAGAAAAAAAGCAACTTTTACTAAATCTACAATTGTTTTAAAAATGTAATACTTATATTTGTAAGTGCTACAATACGCTGTAGAGTGTTATAACTCTGTCAACGAGAGCACAATTAACGATTTCTGAAGAGCGTCTCAATTGTCTCTTGAGTGCCCTCGCTTTATGCTTGGTTCTAGAGTATGGTGAATTGTACTTTTACGAACTCAATGTAACTGCGAGCTGATGTTCTTTGCAGCCGATGCTGTGAAGGTGTTGAAGCACAGCATCGTATCGGCGTGGGAGCGGGTTATAGCAGCTGTTTTTCCAGTCCCGGAGTACAGCTAAAAAGCAGGGGGTATGCAATGCTTCTTTAGCAGACTCCACCACCGTGTGGACTATGGCGATCCCTGCCCCGTTAGCCAGGCTATGCCTGTTATTGGGGGTACCAACAGAGAGATGGGACAATGTCTTGGTCACCTATGGGTCGCTGATTGCCTCATCGGACAAGCGTCTTCAGAGTATGGTGACAGATAGGCCTATGTTTATGACTAAATTTCTCGCTTTCTGTCTGTCTCTCTCTCGCTTTCTCTGTTCTCTTCTCTGCTCTCTTCTCCTCCTCTCTCTCTCTCTCTCTCTCTCTCTCTGTCTTTCGCTTTCTCTAATTTCCTCTTTTCTATTCTTCTATTCTCTTGTCTATTCTCTATTCTGTCTGTCTGTCTGCCTGTCTCGTTTTCTCTCTCGCTTTCTGTATTCTCTTCTCTGCTCTTATCTACTCTTCTGTCTGTCTGTCTCTTTCGCTTTCTGTATTCTCTTCTCTGCTCTTATCTACTCTTCTGTCTGTTTGTCTCTTTCGCTTTCTATATTCTCTTCTCTTCTCTTCTGTCCAACTCTCGCTTTCTCTATTCTCCTCTCTTATCTTATCTGTCTCTCTCTCTCTTTCTCTATTCTCCTCTCTGCTATTCTCTGCTGTCTGTCTGTCTGTCTGTCTCTTTCTCTTTCTCTATTCTCATCTCTGCTTCTCTCTTCTCTTCTCTCTCTCCCTCTAACTTTCTCTGTTCTCCTCTCTGCTGTTCTCTTCTCTCTCTTTCTCTCGCTTTCTCTGTTCTCTCTCTTTCAGTTCATAGAGAGAACTTATCCTTTCTGTCCATAGAGAGAGCTCGTCCTTTCCGTCCACAGAGAGAACTTGCCCTTTCCGTCCATAGAGAGAACTTGCCCTTTCCGTCCACAGAGAGAACTCGTCCTTTCCGTCCATAGAGAGAACTTATCCTTTCTGTCCATAGAGAGAACTTATCCTTTCTGTCCATAGAGAGAACGTATCCTTTCCGTCCATAGAGAGAACTTATCCTTTCTGTCCATAGAGAGAACTTATCCTTTCCGTCCATAGAAAGAACTTATCCTTTCTGTCCATAGAGAGAACTTATCCTTTCTGTCCATAGAGAGAACTTATCCTTTCCGTCCATAGAAAGAACTTATCCTTTCCGTCCATAGAGAGAACTTATCCTTTCTGTCCATAGAGAACTTATCCGTTCCTGTTTGTCCTGCAGTTCCGGTTTCTTCTATGGTTTACTCTCTCATTCCAGCTCTTCATCTCAACAAAAAAAAAACAAACAAAAAACTGTCCAGAACAGCCTTAAGATGTCAGACCTTTCCAGTCTCATCACATTTACGTGTAAGGGGTCTTTCCAGCCCGCCGGTCGGCCCGCTAATTATCAAGCACTCCTGCGTGTCCTTGACCGTCGTTCCATGTGAGGCACGGAGTTTGAAAGCCTGCTGGGGTAGGATGGCCCACTCCTTGGGAGGAGTGCCCCTGTCGACTTTACGAAGCGCGGCCTTGTGAGTTGGCCCGTAGTGCTCCTTAGAGATACAAGAAATACGCTCGGAAGCAGCAAACTTTTGTTAGTGAAACATTCACGCCGTGTTTTCGTTACTTTATTTTGTTTCTCTTCCTCCTCGTTCATCCATTTTGGTCCAGGAAGTTTCTAAAGCAAGCGATAATAATTTTTACTTCCTCCAGTAAGAGTTTACGAAGAATTAGAAGAATATTTTGGCCAAACACCATAAGAAATAACATATTGTCGGCAGAAATGCAGATGAAGCCACTGACAGCAATTATTGAGGAAAGACGCTGGCGATGGTTGGGACATGTGCTCCGAATGACTGACAACTCACTACCAAAAAATAGCACTAAAATGGACACCACAGGGGAACAGAAGTAATGGTAGACCAAAAGAGACATGGAGAAGAACAACAGAAAGAATTTTGAGCAATAGAGGGCTCACCTGGGCAAGAGCAGAAAAAAAGACAAAGGACAGGCATTTGTGGAAAACCCTTGCGGAAGCACCATGTGCCTTGGGCACTTAAAGTTCAGAGAGAGAGAGAGAGTAAGAATCACGTTGTGGCGTTAATCCAGTGCGCCTGGCCAAGCAGGCAGACGGATATTCTGCATTATTACAGGCAGCTGTCCTCAACACTTTGTGCCGCTGCCCATTTTTGTCTACAGATGGGTCGAAGGTAAGAACTGGCATCAACAGGGACTTCAGTCGGCGAAGAAACGCCCTCGTTGAATCAGCCGCTCGTACCTCCCATTGTTTTTTTCCGGCAAAGAAAAGAGTCAGTGAAGGCTTCTCGAGGCTTTCCCTAAGTTCTGCAAGGCCCGTGCGGACTTCAGGATGATTTGTGCCTGCATTTCCAAAATCTCTATCACCTTCTATTTCTGGTACGTCACAACAAGAGATCTCTCGGGACTAATGAAGTAGAGCAGGAGCAATCTTCAGTCATGAGCAACACGCGAAACCGTTCATGCTTTCTTGAAATTGAATTGCTGTTAACTTTTTTAACTAAATATCATCACCATCAAAGTCCTCTGTACTTCCAGTGGAGCATAAGATATCAACAAAGGTTCTCCAGCCAGTCCTGTCCTGAACAAGTTGGGATACATCAAACCATTTCTTTCCTGCTTCCTTTAGTTCTTCCTGTACTGTTCGTTCCCATGTCCCCAATGGTCTGCCCCTCTTTCTTTTCCCCTTGAGGTGTCCAAGTCAAGATATTATAAGGGTGTCTTGTTCTTTCCATTCCTAGTATGTGGTCCAGCTATTTCCAACTTCATCTTTTGACCTATTTTTTTAAACTAAATATACTTTGCATATTTTACATAGCAGTAGTACAACTATGGCCCTGCGCTACACCTGCTGTATCCTTGCCTGGTTTTGTCACAGGCGCATAATGAAAAATTTATAGTAGAATCCTTTATTTCCTTCCTTCATGCTCTCTCTCTCTCCACTTCCACAATGATGGGGAGACAATCTGGAAGAAGATATACACGCTCTTGTGATCGGCAAGTGGCAAGATAAGATCAAGAAGAGAGAAGAATGGAGACTTGTCTTGTCTGCAGCAGAGAGCCTCAGTGGCTAGGAAAGCCGCTGAGTTCAGCAACTGCTCAAACAACAAGAAGAACAAGGACAATAAGAACAATAAGAACACCAAGAGCAAAAACAATATGAACAAGAAGAACAAGAACAATAAGAAGAACAAGAACAAGAAGAACAGGAGCAAAAGAACAAGAAGAACAAGAACGTGCAGGCGCCCATGATCTCATCTTTCAGTATTTTGCAGTCAGTCAACAGTACAACAACAACAACAACAACAACAACAACACAACAACAACAACAACAACACAACAACAACACCAGCAACAACAACACCAGCAACAACAACAACAGCAACAACAACACCAATAACAAGAACAGCAACAACAACAGCAACAACAACAACAGCAGCAGCAACAACAACAACAGCAAAAACAACAGCAGCAACAACAACAGCAACAACAACAACACCAACAACAACAACAACAGCAACAACAGTACTAGTATTGCAAAAATATACTTATGTTTGTGAATAACACGTGAGGGAAATGTTCAGTTTTTAATGTTCCATTTTGTGTCAATCAATAACACAATATACAAAACCCAACGTTTATTAAGTGAGCGTATCTTTGACTAGGGCGAGTTTGGCTAGTCATTTACGACACACCTGCGGCAGGTGATGAGATCTTGCCTTAAATAATCACAATCGATGTAAGATATTTGTCATCACGAGAATTGAAACTTGCGAGTCCGAAGTACACATTGTTCGGAAAATGGTTTCGCCACGGTCAGATACGTTTAACCACTCGTTTTCTAACACTTCAGACTGCGGGTATAGTAGTCGATGTAGACTCTAAGCTCATGCATCAGTCTCTGTGGTAGTTTTCCTACAATTTTCTCCGTTTATTTGTTATTATTGTTGTTCAAGTATGCACCAGACATGGCAGGAGACCGTGTGTTTGTTTGTCTGAAAGTTGGTACCTGCTAGAATCTAAGCTACGGAATTTCTGTGTCATGGCCTCGGTTATTTCCGGGTGTCACGATCCCTCGTGTCGACTGAATAGTTACTAATGACTTCGCTTTCAAACACCTTTTCTTTGGAGGTGCGAGATAGCACAGTTCGTTGGTGCGCTGTTCTCTCGTGGCTAGACGGCTGCTCGTCCTACCGGAGTCCGTGGTTCGAATCCCAGGTAATTCTCTTGTGATTTTTCTTTCTCTCGCGTCTCACTAAAGTGCTTTGTCTACGATTTTCTATTTCGAGGTCTAATCCTACAAAACTGTGTTCTCTTAGTAACTTTACAATTTTCTGCAAGCATTGACCGTTTGGTCTACATTTTTCTGGGGGGACTATTTCCAGCTGCAAAGGGATTTTTAACTTTGGCAACACTGCACAAGAACGTCCCACTGCACAGAGAACTGGGACATTTATTACTGGATTTAAGAGGAGGGGGGAATCCTTAACATTGATGGTGGAATTCGAACCTGCAACCTCCTCAACCTCGGAGGCGAACGTCTAGCTCTGAGACCACCCACCCCCGCGGGTAGAGACCATATATGCAGGACTTCATCTATAACAAGTACATGTTTAACAAGTGGGAGGTGCAGAAGACAAGTTCAGTTTGTATTTAGTATTGTTCTACATATTTTTGCAGTACTAGTACGGTTGTTGATGTTGTTGTTGTTGGTGGTGATGGTGGTGTTGTTGTTCCTGTTGTTGCTGTTGGTGATGGTGGTGTTGTTGTTGATGTTGTTGTTGTTGGTGATAGTGTTGTTGTTGTTGTTTTTGTTATTGTTGTTGTTGCTGCTGCTACTGTTGTTGTTGTTGTTGTTGTTGTACTGTTGACTGAAAAAATGAGATCGTGGGCGCCTGCACGTTCTTTTTCTTCTTGTTCTTTTGCTCTTGTTGGTCTTGTTCTTGCTGTTCTTGTTCTTTTTGTTCTTCTTGTTCTTGTTCCTATTGTTCTTCTTGTTCCCATTGTTCTTCTTGTTCTTGTTCTTCTTGTTATTGTTCTTCTTGTTCTGATTGTTCTTCTTGTTCTTTGAGCAGTTGCTGAACTCAGCGGCTTTCCTAGCCACTGAGGCTCTCTGCTGCAGACAAGACAAGTCTCCATTCTTCTCTCTTTCTGATCTTTTCTTGCTACTTGCCGATCCCAAGACCGTGTATATCTTCTTCTAGATTGTCTCCCCATAGTTGTCTAGGTCTACCGCTTGATCTATCCCCTTTCATCACTTCTGTATAGACCGTCTTTGTTTGTCTATCCTTTTCTGTTCTCCCTAAATGCCTGAGCCAGCTCGATCTGCTGTTTTTCAAAATGGCTGTTATAAGCGGAGTCCACGAATCTATCCATTGTTTAATCCAATTCTTCACCGTTTAAAAATAAAGTTCACTCGTCCGCTCGCCAATGTCGGGAGAACATATATTACAAACTTCTGCCTTTCTGGCACTAGCGTGCTACAAACACTTTCTACACTCGCTGATTCTTTCTATCCCATCATTCATTCAACCTTTCCTTAGGCGCCATTCTAATAGTCATTTGGCGATCCATACTTCTTTCTATCCCATCATTCATTCGACCTTTCCTTAGGCGCCATTCTAACAGTCATTTGGCGGCCATACTTCTCCCAGTTCTTCAGCCTGTCCTGTCCCTGATGTCCCTTAATGAGATCAACTGCCCCCGCCCCCCACCCTTTTTTTGGATCCCGGAAAACTTAGTGGATCCATTGGTTAAGCCAGTGGTTCTCATTCTTTTCCTAATTTGCGGACCCTAAAACCAATAACAATTTGCCCTCGCCCAGTAGTAACTGGTACTAAAATAAAAACCTTCACGGAAGTTCTACCAGTATCTATATAACCCAGTTTATTTAGACCTCATGTGTGCAGACTAGTATTCTGTATAACCCAGTTTATTTAGACCTCATGTGTGCAGACTAGTATTCTGTATAACCCAGTTTATTTAGACCTCATGTGTGCAGACTAGTATTCTGTATAACCCAGTTTATTTAGACCTCATATGTGCAGACTAGTATTCTGTATAAACCAGTTTATTTAGACCTCATGTGTGCAGACTAGTATTCTGTATAACCCAGTTTATTTAGACCTCATGTGTGCAGACTAGTATTCTGTATAACCCAGTTTATTTAGACCTCATGTGTACAGAATATTATTCCTTATAACCCAGTTTATTTTATATCATGTGTATAGACTCCAAGGAAAAAAAAAGACCATTCTCGGAGCAGCACGGATCTATAGAGCACGGACTGAGAACCGTTGAAGCAAAGCATGGAAAGAACTGCTATGTTTTCCTTTTATCGGATCGTAGGATTGTGAACGTGTTTTCTTTAACTCCAACCTTCTTGTATAAATCAGGGGTTCTCATCCTTCCAGGTTCCAGCTCTCCTTTTTCACCCAGACTTCTCCCTGTGGTTTAAATCATCATCTGGAGAGGATATTCACCAGTTTACATTCTTGTACGGTGGTGAAATTGCTCCTCTTTAGACTTTTCTTACCGGAGAGCCACTCTGTCTCTATCTTGAGAATCACTGGTCTAAAGAAAGAAATTAAGCAGAAAAGATGGTGGTGGGGTTTTGGGCTGTGGTGGACAGACAGACAGACATGCAGGCAGGCAGATAGATAGATAGATAGATAGATATAGATAGATAGATAGATAGATAGATAGATAGATAGATAGATAGATAGATAGATAATAGAGTGAACTGGTTCCTGATAGTGCTACTAAAGACCATCTAGTTTTATATACCCAGAAAGATATGAGCCCATCCAACACATCACTTCCTAATTTCAAAAGGTCCAACATACACACACAAAAAAAAAAACCACTGCCTCTTACACCAAAGGAACAGCGGCCAAAAAAAAACAAAAAAGGGGTGGGGTTTAAATTTTCTTACTCATTTCATCACCTGTAAGGTCATAGGTCACAGATCAAAGGGGAAGATCTAACACGATATAAATTAACCCTTGAGGCTACATATATGATGGACGTTTAACTTTACTAACCCTTTTCAATCCTGTGTCAAGTATTTATTAGAGAAGCGCTAGACATCACATGACATGTGACTGATTAAATACAAACAGCAGAAGTTATTCGGGTTAACTACATGGTCATGAATAAATTATCATCTTAAGATTAAATTTGCCGCCAGTAATGTGGGAACATTTTATTTCCAACTGCAAAAATTACAAGAATGCAAAACTGTAAATAAGCTACAATTATTCAGGATATGAAAGGGTTCTTAACAGTATTGGGGCGTGTGTGTAGCGCAGTCGAAAGTCAGATTTTCACCAAGCGAAGGTTGTGGTTTGGAAAGCCACTACTGATAAAGTTGTAAGAGGTTCAGGACATAGCTTCATTGTGTTGTAGAATGTGGTTATTAAGAGACGGATCTCTGCCTGTAGGGCGAGGAACGCCATAATGATAATGAACTGTGTACAGAATTTTCCAGGGCGAAACAGGAAAGCAAGGTTGTAAGAGATAGACTGGAAAAATTAATCCTATGACTGTAGGATCCTGCGCTGACCCTAGAAGAATTATTAAAAATTCTTCTTCTTCTTCTTTATTCATTCATTCATTGTCAGATGCTCAATGATTTGCTCAAAGAAACAGGTCGCTTCCGTGGATCCCATCATCAAAACGAAATCGTCTTGCCCACTCTGCATACATATATATCCCCGTTTCGTGCCATTAAGTCACACTGGGGATACAATGTTAGGCCCATATTTCGAAGAACTTCAGCACATGAAAGTGTGATATGGTCAGTATCACGGCTGGCCGCATTTACCTTCCCAGATTTCTCTGGTGCCCATTTTTAGAGGCTGGGTCGACCCCATGACCATTTTTTGGTAAATATTAATAACAAGCAAAAATGCCTGGGTGTTTTGGGGTACAGGATGAAAGCTTTTGACCTTTTGGCCGTGACATACACAAGCAGCCAGCCAGCCAGATCAATCAGTCAGACACCCTAGAAAGTCAGATTTTCTGTCAATCTATCTGCCCACCTGCCAACATATTTTACCTATTTACCTACCTACCTACCCACCTACCTGCCTACCTGTCTGTCTGTCTACCTATCTGCCTACCTGCCTACTTACATACCTACCTACCTGACAGTCCATCTACCTATTTACCAGCCTAGCTACTACCTGCATACCTACCTACACATGTCTTTCTATCGATCTAATGTAGATCACTCTTTGACCTTCCAAGTCGCCTATGAGCTACTGAAAAAAAGCTGGCTTAACACCGTAAAGCAACGAATCACATGGCGATGGGTAACCCTCTCATAACCGTTTCCATAAAAAAAAAATAGCTTCTTACACGGCAGCACAAGCATCTAAGTCTAAAAATTTCCATGAGGTCTTCAAATTCGAAAGGATTATTTGCGAACTATATTTTGTGGATATTAATCCGCAGGTTTTCTTTTGTATGGCCAACAAAGCCCGCTTGTCGGGGGGTTTGGGGGTGGGGCGTGTGGGGTGTGGGGGTGGGGAGGGTGGTTCCTTATATAGAAAAAAAATGGTTCCACTCAGGGGAGTAGGTTAGACCACAGGGTCCTGCCTTATCACCCGAAAAGTTACGGTTTTATGATTCAGATGTAAATCTAGGTACCTGACACAGAAGTACTAGGTAAAAACACCTTCCGAGATATGAGAGGGAAAGACGACGTCCGTTTTTTTTTTATTTTTATATATGACGGTCATCGAACCATAGCTGACCAAGACCCTGCCTCACCTCTCCATTGGTACCTCCAGTAAAAGGTCTAGCCTGGCTAACGGGGGCAGGGATTGCCGTAGTCCACATGGTGGTGGAGTCTGCTAAAGAAGTACTGCACACACACACCTGCTTTTTAAGCTTTTTTCTGAAAAAAAAAATAGCTGCCATGGCCGGCTCCCCCAAGCCGACACGATGATGTGCCTCAACATCTTCATGGCATCGGCTGCAGAAAACATCAGCTTGCAGTTACAGGAAGACTGAAGACAAGACAAGATAAGACAAGATAATATAAGATAAGACAAGACAAGATAAGACAAGACAAACAAGAGAAGACAAGACAAGTGAAGATAAGACACGATAAGATAAGACAGGAGAAGACAAGACAAGATAGGACAAGACAATATAGGACAAGATAAGACAAGATAAGACAAGACAAGATAAGATAAGATAAGACAAGACAAGACGAGAGAAGACAAGACAAAATAAGACACGACAAGATAAGACAAGACAAGACAAGAAAAGACAAGATAAGACACGAGAAGACAAACAAGAGAAGAAAGAGAAGACAAGAGAAGATAGGACAAGACAAGACAAGATAAAACAAAACAAGATAAGACACGATAAGAGAAGATAAGATAAGATCAGACAAGACCAGGCAGAAGAGCGAAACGCTGCACTGGAAGTACATACAGCATTATAAACACAGTCATATGCCAGAGAAAACAGACAAGTTTTTGTGTAGGTCATCTACCAGGTTTTAAAGGACGTCACCTGGGATCCACAGCCCGTGAATGCGATGAGGGGTGGGGTTGATGGGGTGGTGGTGGGGGGGGGGGTAATGTTTCTGCAATAGGTGTTTTCATTTGTAATAATTTTGTACGAGCTTCTGCACTATCACAACGCGGCCTGGACTACTGCAACCCTTTTTTTCTGTCCCAGTCAAATGTGTGGAATATCTAAGCTGTATTCATGGTCCTTTATAAACAGTTTATGTTTGATCAAGACCCTGTCCTACTCCTTTTGGTGGTGATATTCTAGTAAGCGGAGATGCGGTCTTTCACACAGAGTCCTGGTGTTAGTGGAGTCTTTTGCAGAAGCTAATGTTTTGGGTTACTGTGGGTTATGAAGCGAACTAATGTAAGTCCGCTGGGTCTGTTCCATAGGAGTCTTGTACTTTACTGTCACTAAGAAGAAGATGAAGAGGAGGAGTAGAAAGGAGAGAGGGAGGGGGGCACAGAGGGGGAGAGAATAAGAAGAAATGGAGGAAGAGTAGAGAGGGAAGGAGGTACAGATAGAAGGAGAAAAAGGAGAAATGGAGGAGGAGTAGAGAGAGAGAGAGAGGGAGGAATAGAGAGGAAGAAGAAATGGAGGAGTAGAGAGAGAGAGAGAGAGAGGGAGGCACAGAGAGAAATAGAAGAAGAAGAAATGGAGGAGGAGGAGGAAGAATGGAGACAGAAAGAGGAAAAGAAGAAGAGGATAAAGAGAAGTAGAGGGAGAGGGAGGCACAGAAGAAGAAGAATAAGAAGAAGAAGAGGGGGAGGAGGAGGAGGAAGAGAAGGAAGAGGATGAGGAAGAGGGAGGCACAGAGGAAAAAGAAGCAGCAGTAGCAGAAGAAGAAGAGGAGGAGGAGGAGGAGAAAGAGAGAAAGAGTGAGGCACAGAGGAAAACAGAACAAAAGAAGAAGCAGAAAAAGGGGGGAAAAAGAGGACGGAGAAAGGGATAGATAAGATGAAAAGAGAAAAAGAAGAAAAGGAAGGAGAGGAAGGAGAGAAGGATAGAGAAGAAGAAGAGCAGGAGGAATAAAGGGAGAGAGAGGCACAAAAAAGTAGCAGTAGTAGTAGTAGTAGTAGCAGTAGTAGTAGTAGTAGTAGTAGTAGTAGTAGTAGTAGTAGTAGTAATAGTGAAATTGTCGCCTATAAGAAACTGGTATTTATAAAACATTTGTACTTTTCTGTGGTCTCCCTCCGAGAAACCCAGATGCCGTTTCCAACCCGTACAACCTGTTTTAGCATCTAGCAACCCGCCAGTGAACTCGTGTTTAAGAACTTGACCTTCACGCCTACCAGTAACATCCCCGCCAGGCCCTGGTGTGTTCTGTGTTGTCACGTGCCACTCAATGCGCAACGTTATAAATGCGAGAGCGCGTGAGTGTGTACATATGTGTGCGTGTGTGTTAGGAGATACGGGACAAGTCAACACGTAGATCCCTCCGTTGAAGTATTCATCATGTTCGGATGCTTGGCTAAATACCGAGCCAAGCGGTGGCTTTACTTCGCTTTTAATATTTCTTTTGTGGCATTTCGGGTATGGATAGTAACAGTTCAGTGAAACCACAGTCTTAGGGGTAGTCTTATTTCGAGGCAGATCGTTACGGTAAGTATTGGGTTTCGTCTTCTATACATGGCCTGTCTGTCTGTCTGTCTGTCTCTTTGTCTGTCTGTCTGTGTCCGTGTAATTTTTATCATAGTGGTGTCTCTGTAGTTTTGCTTTCACGGTCTCTGAAGGTTGTTTACATTGTCTTTGTAGAATCCTGACACACTGTTTCTATAGGTTGTTTACATGGTCTGTTTCTATAGGTTGTTTACGTAGTCTGTTTCTAGAGGTTGTTTACGTAGTCTGTTTCTAGAGGTTGTTTACACAGTCTATTTATATAGGTTATTTACGCAGTGTGTTTCTATAGGTTGTTTACACAGTCTGTTTCTATAGGTTGTTTACAAAGTCTGTTTGTTTACAGTCTGATTCTATAGGTTGTTTACAAAGTATGTTTCTATAGGTTGTTTACAATCTCTCTGTGCAGCTTGCTTACACAGTCTATCTCCACGAGTTGCTTACACAGTCTGCCTTCACATGTTGCTTACACAGTCTACCTCCACAAGATGCTTACACAGTCTGCCTTCACAGGTTGCTTATAGTCTGCCTCCACAGGTTGTTTACACAATCCGCCTCCACAGGTTGTTTACACAGTCCGCCTCCACAGGTTGCCTGCACAGGTCCCTTAGACAGTCTGCCTCTATAGGTTGCTTACACAGTCTGCTTCCACAAGTTGCTTACACAGTCTGCCTTCACATGTTGCTTACACAGTTTGGCTTCACAGTCTGCTTCCATAGGTTGCTTACACACTCTGCCTGCACAGATTGCTTACACAGTCTGCCTGCACAGGTTGTTATACGTATAGTGAGGTAGAGGTTCTCAACATTACACTTCCGGCGTCACTTGGAAGTAAATTAAAACCCTTGAAAATCCATACCTTGAGATCTTGCCCTCTTAGGGCTTTCAGTGATGTCAGTCAGTCATTTGCATGTCCCTTGCGAAACTTTGCCTCCCTAACAGCACTCCTGTAGGCCTCTCAGTTGTGAGCAAGATGGCCTGCTGCTGATGCGTCCATTTGTAGATCATCAACGATGTCTTGCACCCATCTTTGCCTTGGTCTTCCAAGATGGTCTTCTCTAAATTCTCATGACGTTTAATATATCCAAAATATTTAAGTTTTCTCTGTTTAATCCTCTTTACTAGCCAGCCTTCTTCAATATTAAGTTCTCGTAGTATAGATATATTTGTTCTTTTTTGTGTCCGTGATATTTGGAGGACTCTTCTGCAGCATTTACATTCAAAGGCATTTATGTGTTTCTCAGATGATTTGTTAAGTGTCCAGGTCTCACAGGCATATGTTGTGATGGGAAAGATGCATGCCCTTAAAAATCTTATTTTTGTAGTTCTGTCTGTTCCTCTTCACATCTTCTTTGGTTGTTTTATTTTTTGAAGATCAACAGATGTCCTCCTTTTAATTTCCCTCATTGTATCTCTATTATTAGTTAATAATGATCGAAGATATTCGAAACTTTCCACCTCTTCCAATTTTTCCTCATTGATACATATTTCAGCTGCCTTATTGGTTTTGTCAGTTGTCACAACTCAGTGATGTACAAAATAAAAAAATGAATAAAAATAAGGCTGCCAAATCCTTGGTTTGGCCCTTCCCACAGCATAGTTTGGGGATCTCTGCTTTAAACCATATTTTAAGTTCCTTACGTTAGGTGAGTTCATTTTAGCTTATATACAAGAGTACTATATGAAAGTTAAACGCTGTTTAGAGGATGTAATGATTCTTGTGATTCCTCTGTGCCTCACTCTCGCGCACTCTCTCTCCCCTCCTCCTCCTCCTCTTCTTCTTCTTCTGCTACTGCTTCTTCTCTTTTCCTCTGTGCCTCCCTCTTCCACATCATACTGATCCTCCTCCTCCTCCTTCTTCTTCTTCTTCTTCTGAGCTTCCCTCTTCTCTCACTCTACGTCTCCTCCTTATCCTCTTTTCTTTTTTCCACTATCTGTCTCCGTTCTTCCTCCTCCTCTTCTTCTTCTTCTTCTCTTTATCTGTGTGCCTCCTTCCCTCTCTACTCCGCCTCTTCGTCTTCTTTCTCTTAAGTCTCACTCTGTGCGGACTCCATGCTGCCTGAATGCCACGTACAGAACCAAGATTAAGGCACTGTTATGCTGTTAATGAAAGGAACTGAAGATTCAGCCACGAACAGCCTTCTGCTAGTGGTCCGGTCATTTTATACTTTTGATACAAGATGGTGTCCTGTCTTGTCTTGTGCTATAGTGTAATAGACCTTGTCCTATCTTGTCTTGTGCTATAGTGTAATAGACCTTGTCCTATCTTGTCTTGTGCTATAGTGTAATAGACCTTTCCTATCTTGTCTTGTGCTATAGTGTAATAGACCTTGTCCTATCTTGTCTTGTGCTATAGTGTAATAGACCTTGTCCTATCTTGTCTTGTGCTATAGTGTAATAGACCTTGTTCTATCTTGTCTTGTGCTATAGTGTAATAGACCTTGTCCTATCGTGTCTTGTGCTATAGTGTAATAGACCTTGTCCTATCTTGTCTTGTGCTATAGTGTAATATGCCTTGTCCTGTCTTGTCTTGTGCTATAGTGTAATAGGCCTTGTCCTGTCTTGTCTTGTGCTATAGTTTAATAGGCCTTGTCCTGTCTTGTCTTGTGCTATAGTGCAATAGGCCTTGTCCTGTCTTGTCTTGTGCTATAGTGTAATAGGCCTTGTCCTGTCTTGTCTTGTGCTATAGTGTAATAGGCCTTGTCCTGTCTTGTCTTGTGCTATCTCCCTGTAACTGCGACCTGTTGTTCTCTGCAGCCGATGCTGTGAAGGTGTTGAGGTACATCATCGTATCGGCGTGGGAGCGGGGTTATGGCAGCTACTTCTTCAGTCCTGGAGCACGGCTAAAAAATTAGGGGAGGGGGTGTGCAATGCTTTTTTATCAGACTCCACCACCACGGGGACTATGGCGATCCCCGCCCTGCTATCCAGGCTATGCCTGTTGCTGGAGAGGTGGGGCAGGGTCTTGATCAGCTACGGGTCGCTGATTGCTATAATCGGATACCCTCTTCATCAAAAAGATATACCAAAATAGACACGCAGAGATATAAACACAGAAACAGGGAGAAAGATAAATAGGCAGACAAAGATAGACAGGTGCACAAGATAACACGCAGACAGGCAAAGATAGTCAGATACAGATACACAATCAACACGCAGACAGAGATAAGACAGACACGCATAGACAGAGATAAGACAGACACGCATAGACAGAGATAAGACAGACACGCATAGACAGAGATAAGACAGACACGCATAGACGGAGATAGAAAGATATGAGTGACAAACAGGGCAGGAATAGATGGATAGACAGTTGCGCAGACTGAGATAAACAGACGGACGTCCATAGACAGATAGAGATAACAGACAGACAGAAATATAAAGGCAGAGACGGACACAAACAGGCGGACAGAGATAGACAGACAGACAGACAGACAGAGAGAAGCAGCCAGAGAGGGACACACTAACAGCCATAGACAGACAGAGATAGTAGAGACAGACAAAGAAAGCAAGACAAAAATAGTCAGGGATAGACAGTGAGATAAAAAGATCCAGATATACAGAAAGGCAGAAAGAGACGGAATGAGAGAGAGAGAGAGAGAAAGAGAGAGAGAGAAGGAGAGAAAGAGAAAGAGAAGAAAGAGAGAAAGAGAGAGAGGCGGACCAAAAAAAATAGAACTTTAGTGGAAGAGAGAGTTAAAGAGGCAGAAGGAATCAAAGAATTAGAAATAGGAGGGGAATAAGTGAAAGCGACAGCAAAGAGGAAATAGAAAATAGGATCAAAGATATTGAAAACTGAATTGTGATTCATTCTAGAAAATTCTTTTGTTTGTTTAGTTCCAAACCTTACAATTTTTCTGTTTTTAAATTCTAAATCCTTCTAAATGTGTACATTTCTATTGACTCAGACTACTTCATAAATTGTACTCTTCTATTGACTCAGACTACTTCATAAATTGTACACTTCTGTTGACACAGGCTACTTCATAAATTGTACACTTCTGTTGACACAGGCTACTTCATAAATTGTACTCTTCAATTGTCTCAGACTACTTCATAAATTGTACTCTTCTATTGTCTCAGACTACTTCATAAATTGTACACTTCTGTTGTCTCAGACTACTTCATAAATTGTACTCTTCTATTGTCTCAGACTACTTCAGAAATTGTACATTTCTGTTGACTCAGACTATTTCATAAATTGTACACTTCTGTTGACACAGGCTACTTCATAAATTGTACTCTTCTATTGACTCAGACTACTTCATAAATTGTACTCTTCTATTGTCTCAGACTACTTCATAAATTGTACTCTTCTATTGACTCAGACTACTTCATAAATTGTACACTTCTGTTGACTCAGGCTACTTAGTAAATTGTACACTTTTATTGACTCAGGCTTCTTAATAAATCGTACACTTCTTCTTAAATTGTATACTTCTGTTGACACAGGCTACTTCATAAATTGTACTCTTCTATTGACTCAGACTACTTCATAAATTGTACTCTTCTATTGTCTCAGACTACTTCATAAATTGTACTCTTCTATTGACTCAGACTACTTCATAAATTGTACTCTTCTGTTGTCTCAGACTACTTCATAAATTGTACTCTTCCATTGACTCAGACTACTTCATAAATTGTACACTTCTGTTGACTCAGGCTACTTAGTAAATTGTACACTTCTTCTTAAATTGTACACTTCTATTGATTCAGGCTTCTTAATAAATTGTACACTTCTGTTGACTCAGGCTACTTAGTAAATTGTACACTTTTATTGACTCAGGCTTCTTAATAAATTGTACACTTCTTCTTAAATTGTACACTTCTATTGATTCAGGCTTCTTAATAAATTGTACTCTTCTATTGACTCAGACTACTTCATAAATTGTACATTTGTACCGACCTAGACTTTCATCAGAATTGACTCCATGTCACTTTTGCACAGTCTTGAATACACACACTCACACACGCACGCACACACACACGCACACACACACAGGCACACACGCACGCACACTCACACACACACACACTCACACACACTCACGCACACACGCACACACACGCACGCGCACACACACACGCACACACACTCACGCACACACACACACACGCACGCACGCACACACACACACACACGCACACACACACGCACGTACACACATCTATTCTCCCTCAGAACCCGATGTTCTTGATATCATTTTGCTCACTCGCACATAAAAATGCATCATTTTGTTCCACCCCCCCCCCCTCCCCACCCAGCAGACAAATGTCTCCTTCTCCAGACCCCCAGACCCCTTCCAGTCGCAGCAGTCTCCCTGCTTGGCGCCTTTTCTCAGCCGAGATGACTTAGATAGTCCTCCACTTTGACCTGTTCCTGCAACTCGTAGACCCATCCACCCGATGCCTGTTTCCAGCACGAAGTCTTTCAGATAATCTCTGAAGGTCGGATCTACTTTTGTTCATGCAAGCTAAACACAGCTGTTGTTGCTGCGAAGATCTTGCCGGTTGTTCGTCTTTTGTACATATTTAGAACACATGCGAATAGTGGGATAATGCAGACTGAATGCTCACCCTTTCTTTAGAAGATTGTATGGGATATCTTAGTCTGTTTCCACTTTATTATCATATTTTTGTTCGTGCATTCGTGTGTGATTGTTATTGATTTTGTTCTGATGTTTTTTTTAAAGGTGGTACAGTTTTGTTTGCTGTCTGAATATGTCGAGCTGGACTTCGTCTACTCACCTTGTATGATTTATTATGTGCATCATCTTCTTTGTCTCCTCACCTTGTATGATTTATTATGTAGATCAGCTCCTTTGTCTCCTCACATTGTATGATTTATTATGTGCATCAGCTTCTTTGTCTCCTCACCTTGTATGATTTATTATGTGGATTAGCTTTTTTGTCTCCTCACATTGTATGATTTATTATGTGGATTAGCTTCTTTGTCTCCTCACCTTGTATGATTTATTATGTGGATCAGCTTCTTTGTCTACTCACCTTGTATGATTTATTATGTGGATTAGCTTCTTTGTCTCCTCACCTTGTATGATTTATTATGTGCATCAGCTTCTTTGTCTCCTCACCTTGTATGATTTATTATGTGCATCATCTTCTTTGTCTCCTCACCTTGTATGATTTATTATGTGCATCATCTTCTTTGTCTCCTCACCTTGTATGATTTATTATGTAGATCAGCTCCTTTGTCTCCTCACATTGTATGATTTATTATGTGCACGAGCTTCTTTGTCTACTTACCTTGCATGATTTATTATTTTTTGACCAACTTCTTTGTCTACTCACATTGTATGATTTATTATGTGGATTAGCTTCTTTGTCTACTCACCCTGTATGACTTATTATGTGGATTAGCTTCTATGTCTACTCACCTTGTATGATTTATTATGTGGATCAGTTTATTTGTCTACTCACCTTATATGAATTATTATGTGGATCAATTTCTGTGTCTACTCACCTTGTATGATTTATTATGTGGACCAGCTTCTTTGTCTACTCACCTTGTATGATTTATTATGTGCATCAGCTTCTTTATCTACTCACCTTGTATGATTTATTATGTGGATCAACTTCTTTGTCTCCTCACCTTGTATGATTTATTATGTGGACCAGCTTCTTTGTCTACTCACCTTGTAGGATTTATTATGTGCACGAGCTTCTTTGTCTACTTACCTTGCATGATTTATTATTTTTTGACCAACTTCTTTGTCTACTCACCTTGTAGGATTTATTATGTGGACCAGTTTCTTTGTCTACTCACCTTGTAGGATTTATTATGTGGACTAGCTTCTTTGTCTCCTTACCTTGTATGATTCATTATGTGGACCAACTTCTTTGTCTCCTCACCTTGTATGATTTATTATGTGGATCAGTTTCTCTGTCTACTCACTTTGTATGATTTATTATGTGGATGATGTGGAACAGCTTTACTCGCGTATATGGGCAAGACACGTCCTGTAGTCCATGCTAACGACACATTTACCCGTTTTTCTGTACTGATGTCCCGTAGAGATTATGTAGTCAGAGTGATAAATCCTTTATGCGAGAGCCACCGATCGCTCTTATTTAGATGGTGGCCATTATCTACTTTTGTTGGTAACTGTTGTTTGGTCAGGGGTCAGTGTACACACTTGCTTGATTTGTAGACTATCGTTCTTTTTTTTGTTTGGTTTGTGGACCATTGTTCTTTTTTGTTTGGTTTGTGGAGCATCGTTCCTTTTTTGTTTGGTTTGTGGACCATCGTTCTTTTTTTGTTTGGTTTGTGGACCGTCGGTCTTTTTTATTTTACTTGTGTGCCATCGTCCACCTTTCTTTGATTTGTGGAGCATCGTTCTTTTATGTTTGCTTTGTGGGCCGTCATTCGCCTTTCTTTGATTTGGGGAAGTGACGTCATTTGGCGAATCTTTCATGTGTATGGTAATATGTCAACGTATGGCCACATTTATGGCCTGGGAGATCAGGAGCTTCAGCCGTAGATCTGGTCTGGTCGTTAATTCGGTGGTTAAAATGGGAGGTCATACATTAAATAGAATTCTCTAACTTACTTTAAGATGATTAAACTTGAAAATACTAACAAGTACGCAAATTATTTAGCGTAATACCCGCGTGGAATGTTAATCACAAAATATGGATCGCAAAACGTAAATAAAAAGAATTATACTGTAATACGAACAGAAATGTACTCACGCACATATACACATCTACATGGGTACAGTAAATACTCACCAAACGATAACTCAGGGTGCTAGTTCGTCTCCTCCTCTTGTCTTGTGGTGAATTTATAGTGTCGGCGGGTCTGGAAATTCATCGGAAAATGAGTAAACAAAACATTAAACAGTTGGATGAGACTTGGGGGGGGGGGGGCCGTAAATACGGCCGGCCATAAGTCGGCCGATGACTATTTAACAGAAGCAACATGAAACCGTGTAGACCATATATATATATATATCACTGGGTGTTGTTCTGATCAAGAGAAATGATACTGGACAGTCTGACGGGATGGTGTGAGAGGAGATCACCAACTGAACTGATGGCCTGCATGAAGGATCGGGTACTCTGGAGAAGCACAATAGCCAACGCCAGTCGGCACGGCACCTGATGATGATGATGTTGTTCAGATCAAACGTCAGGTTTCGACAGTGTGACGCTAAATTTGGGGACACGTCACTATAATGGTTGACAGTCCATACAGAAAGTGGGAAGAGACGCACGCACGCGTTTATACAGAAGTTAGTCATGAAAGAGGAAGGAATATGACTCGCCAGGGTTAAGCGCTATATGGCCTGCAGTCATCAACTTCACTGTAGACTTTGGTCACACAGAATCCTACACAGAGAAACAAGCACAGAATCCTACACAAATGAACAAGCACACAATCCAACACAAAGTAACAAGCAAAGAATCCTACACAAAACAACAAGCAAAGAATCCTACACAAAGCAACAAGCAAAGAATCCTACACAAAGCAACAAGCAAAGAATCCTACACAAAGCAACAAGCAAAGAATCCTACACAAAACAACAAGCAAAGAATCCTACACAAAACAACAAGCAAAGAATCCTACACAAAGCAACAAGCAAAGAATCCTACACAAAGCAACAAGCAAAGAATCCTACACAAAGCAACAAGCACACAATCCTACACGAAGCAACAAGCAAAGAATCCTACACAAAGCAACAAGCAGAGAATCCTACACATAGCAACAAGCAAAGAATCCTACACAAAACAACAAGCAAAGAATCCTACACAAAACAACAAGCAAAGAATCCTACACAAAGCAACAAGCAAAGAATCCTACACAAAGCAACAAGCAAAGAATCCTACACAAAGCAACAAGCACACAATCCTACACGAAGCAACAAGCAAAGAATCCTACACAAAGCAACAAGCAGAGAATCCTGCACATAGCAACAAGCAAAGAATCCTACACAGAGAAACAAGCAAAGAATCCTACACAAAGCAACAAGCAGAGAATCCTGCACATAGCAACAAGCACAGAATCCTACACAAATGAACAAGCACACAATCCAACACAAAGTAACAAGCAAGAATCCTACACAAAGCAACAAGCAAAGAATCCTACACAAAGCAACAAGCAAAGAATCCTACACAAGCAACAAGCACACAATCCTACACGAAGCAACAAGCAAAGAATCCTACACAAAGCACAAGCAGAGAATCCTGCACATAGCAACAAGCACAGAATCCTACACAAATGAACAAGCACACAATCCAACACAAAGTAACAAGCAAAGAATCCTACACAAAGCAACAAGCAAAGAATCCTACACAAAGCAACAAGCAAAGAATCCTACACAAAGCAACAAGCACACAATCCTACACGAAGCAACAAGCAAAGAATCCTACACAAAGCAACAAGCAGAGAATCCTGCACATAGCAACAAGCAAAGAATCCTACACACAGCAACAAGCACACAATCCTACACATAGCAACAAGCAAAGAATCCTACACAAAGCAACAAGCACACAATCCTACACGAAGCAACAAGCAAAGAATCCTACACAAAGCAACAAGCACACAATCCTACATGAAGCAACAAGCACACAATCCTACACAAAGCAACAAGCAAAGAATCCTACACAAAGCAACAAGCAAAGAATCCTGCACAAAGCAACAAGCACACAATCCTACACATAGCAACAAGCAAAGAATCCTACACAAAGCAACAAGCACACAATCCTACACATAGCAACAGCAAAGAATCCTACACAAAGCAACAGCACACATCCTACACATAGCAACAAGCAAAGAATCCTACACAAAGCAACAAGCACACAATCCTACACGAACCAACAAGCAAAGAATCCTACACAAAGCAACAAGCAAAGAATCCTACACAAAGCAACAAGTACACAATCCTACACGAAGCAACAAGCACATAATCCTACACAAAGAAAGAACAGCACACAATCCTACACGAAGCAACAAGCACATAATCCTACACAAAGAAACAAGCACAGAATCCTACACAAAGCAACAAGCACACAATCCTACACGAAGCAACAAGCACATAATCCTACACAAAGCAACAAGCACACAATCCTACACGAAGCAACAAGCACATAATCCTACACAAAGCAACAAGCACACAATCCTACACGAAGCAACAAGCACATAATCCTACACAAAGGAACAAGCACAGAATCCTACACAAATCAACAAGACCTTTGCCAATCTGTGGCTGTTGATTGGATAGTTACAGCTTGTCTCCAGTTTTTACAGACCCCCCCCCCCCAACCATGATCTCCCACGTGATGGGGACGCCTGGAAGGAGATGCGGGTACTATCACACAGGATACTAAAATCTGAAGCAGCACTGCATAAGTGGAGAAGAACAAGAACACGTGGGATGTTCTCTCTCTCTCTCTCTCTTTCCTCCCTTCGTATATATTCAAATGTATGTATGTATGTGTGTATGTATGTATGTATGTATGTATGTATGTATGTATGATATGTATGTATGTATGTATGTATGTATGTATGTATGTATGTATGCATGTAATGTATTATGTATGTATGTATGATATTTATGTATGTGGGTATGTATGTAATGTATAGTATTATGGTATTATGTATGTATGTATGTATGTATGTATGTATGTATGTATGTATGTATGTATGTATGTACCATATAATGCATGTACGTATGTAGGTACTTTTTGATAATTGTAAATATAAATACTGATGTTGAATGAAGGCGTTAAAATGAATGTTGAATGATCACGAGTAGAATGTTGAGTGATGGCAGGTAGAATGTTGAGTGATGATGCGTAAAATGTTGAGTGATGATGAGTAGAATGTTGAGTGATGATGAGTAGAATGTTGAGTGATGATGAGTAGAATGTTGAGTGATGATGAGTAGAATGTTGAGTGATGGTGGATAGAAGAATGCTCAACGAATCTGCAAGCACTATTTTTCCCACTTTGAAAATAAAACTTGTTCGTTCACATAATCTCTCCCTCTCTCCCTCTCTCTTGCTCTTCCCATCTACCTCTCTTCTCATCTCTCTTTCTTTCTCTCTTCTCATCTCTCTTTCTTTCTCTCTTCTCATCTCTCTTTCTTTCTCTCTTCCCGTCTACCTATCTTTCCATCTCTCTTTCTTTCTCTCTTCTCATCTCTCTCTCTTCCCATCTACCTATCTTCCCATCTCTCTTTCTTTCTCTCTTCCCATCTCTCTTTCTTTCTCTCCTCCCATCTCTCTTTCCTTCTCTCTTCCCATCTCTCTTTCTTTCTCTCTTCCCATCTCTCTTTATTTCTCTCCTCCTATCTCTCTTTCTTTCTCTCTTCTCATCTCTCTCTTCTCATCTACCTCTCTTCCCATTTCTCTTTCTCCCTTCCAATCTCTCTCTCTCTCTATGTGTATATATATATATATATATATATATATCTGTCCGTTTCTTTCTTTCTCTGACTGGTTGCCTAGTAACTCAGTGAGTTTGTTTGTTTACACAACAGCGCCAACCTTTCAACTAATGCTTTAGTTTGTTTAAGTAATTACAGGAGCGGAAAGTGAAAACATTTGTATCATGTGAAAGTGATACTTCACTCTGGTGAATGTTTGGATCAGAGTTTACTTGTCCAGTTTGCATCGGTTTAACCTTTGCACATCCACGCTGCGTACATTAGGTTCACGACAAACAGGTGTCCTGGGTTCGATTCCCTCACTGATACAATCCGACCGAACGGCACCGAGGTCGATGCGGCCTGAATAAACGGGTAGCTGAGATTTTCTTGGAAAAGTCAGGAAGAGGGGTCAGGTAGTAGTCTCCCTACCTGGCATTAATATGGCCTAGAAGGTTGAAGGTGTCAACAACCCACACCTGTACTGCAGGTATAATTCACTCTCATTTCAAAAGTGCTGCTACATGTATATGTAATGTTCCACTATGCTCAGTGTTTGCGAAGGGAATTTATGTTGAGTGTTGTTTAAGGGAAATTTATGTTGAGTGTTATTTGAGGGGAATGTATGTTGAGCGTTATTCGAGGGGAATTTATGTTGAGTGTCATTTGAGGGAAATTTATGTTGAGTGTCATTTGATGGGAATTTATATTGAGTGTTATTTGAAAGGGAATTTATGTTGAATGTTATTCAGAGGAATTTTATTTTGAATGTTATTCGAGGGAAATTTATGTTGAGTGTTATTCAAAGGAAATTTATGTTGGGTGTTATTCAAAGGAAATTTATGTTGAGTGTTATTCAAAGGAAATTTATGTTGGGTGTTATTCGAAGGAAATTTATGTTGAGTGTTATTCAAAGGAAATTTATGTTGAGTGTTATTCGAGGGCAACTGATAATGTCTGTGGGGGGGGGGGGGGTAATAGCTGAGTGTCATGTTTTGTGTGAGCAGTTCTTCACATGTTGCAAACAGAATTCGTTCTCGCGCTCATTCTGTCTCTCTCATTCACTTTCTCTCTCTCTCTTTCTCTGTTTACTCCTCTCACTCTCTGTTTCTCTCCCTTTCTCTCTCCCTCTCTCTGTATCTTTCCCCGTTCTTTCTCTCTTTCCACATCCCCCCCCTCTCTCTCTCTCTTGTTGTTCACTCTCTCCTTAATCAGCTGATATCTGACTTAAATGACCTCTAACATAAAGGATTAAAAAAAAAAAGAAAATCCTAAATGATGCTACGCTGTCCTCTCGTAGCTAAGCGGTCGGTAGCGCCACCTAGTGGAATCCTAGAAGGTGAAGGGGTTCGATTTACGGTCGTTCATCTCACCCCTCCCTCCCTCCCTCCCTTCCTCTCTCTCTCTTTCTCACTCCCTCTCTCACACGTCCGAAGTACTTTATCTATTTTCCGTGTCTGATGATAATATCTCCTTTCGCATTTAATGTCCCACTGTTACTAGGCCAAGATCAGGTTCTGTGGCGGGTTATCCATTAGGGCACCAGTGGTTCTCAACCAGTGTGGAATCCCCCCCCCCCTTTACACACACAGGGGTGAATCTAAGATTTGGTTGGGGGGGGGGGGATTGGAATGACAGATTAACAGACTCAAACTTTTTGGAATAATGGTCTTTCTACAACGTAGATTTAATATCCCAACCTGTCACGTCTATCAGTTTGTTGTCCCATTTCTTCTCCCGTTATAAACGAATTCCCTCCTCGGGGTGTGGGGGGTGGGGGTGGGGGAATCAGGGGGTACGTGAAAAAATTCCCCACTGCTTGAGAACCCCTGCATCAGGTCGACTGTACTAAAAGCTAGAAGGTTGGGGGAGGGGATGCTGGCGTCAGGAGAACTTGCACTACCTCCCTGTAACCAAGAGCTGGTCTTTGCAGCCGATGCTGTGGAGGTGTTGAGGTACAGCATCGTATCGGCGTGGGAGCGGGTTATGGCAGCTATTATTTTTTCAGTCCTGGAGTACAGCTAAAACAGCAGACTCCACCAGCATGGGGACTATGATGATCCCTGCCCAGTTAGCCAGGCTATGCCTGTTACTTGGGTGTACCAACGGAGAGACAGGACAGGGTCTTGGTCAGCTATGGGTCGCTGATTGCCTCATCGGACAAGCGTCTTCACCCCCCCCCCCCCCCCCGACTTCAAGAGAAACGAAACCCAGCAAGTACAGATTATTGTTGTTTTATGACTCTTTTATATCTGGAGATGAACAATACAGGGTCGTCGGGGTAATGGGGGGGGGGGGGAGGGAGGTGTGGCCTAGAAGCCTGGGCCGTGGTTTATCCGCAGCTGATCAGGTTAGTACAACATGACGGGAAAGTCGTTTTCTCTGTTTCATTTATCCAGTCCAGTCGTTCTCACTTTCTCAGGCTCCATTCCTCTGTAAAATATTTGGTGGGCCGTTTCTTTGTTGATGGTTAGATAGTTGATGTTTACTTTGGTATGTTAATGGTTAGATAGTTAATGTTTACTTTGATATGTTTATGGTTAGATAGTTAATGTTTACTTTGATATGTTAATGGTTAAACAGTTAATGTTTACTTTGATATGTTTATGGTTAGATAGTTAAGGTTTACTTTGATATGTTAATGGTTAAACAGTTAATGTTTACTTTGATATGTTTATGGTTAGATAGTTAAGGTTTACTTTGATATGTTAATGGTTAAACAGTTAATGTTTACTTTGATATGTTTATGGTTAGATAGTTAAGGTTTACTTTGATATGTTAATGGTTAAACAGTTAATGTTTACTTTGATATGTTTATGGTTAGATAGTTAAGGTTTACTTTGATATGTTAATGGTTAAACAATTAATGTTTACTTTGATATGTTTATGGTTAGATAGTTAATGTTTACTTTGATATGTTATCTTCGTTCACTTATTTAAAATATAGTGTAAGGGTGAAGTGAAAACTCAGTGTAGAGTACACTCGTATCAAAGAGCCCATTAATCCACCCATTTACAACCCTAGATTGTATCCTTCTACGATGGGCGTGGTATGTCAACGAAGAATATAACAATTACAATCTAACACATTTACAACCCTAGATTGTATCCTTCTACGATGGGCGTGGTATGTCAACGAAGAATATAACAATTACAATCTAACACATTTACAACCCTAGATTGTATCCTTCTACGATGGGCGTGGTATGTCAACGAAGAATATAACAATTAGAATCTAACACTTATACATCTCGACAACACGACACGATCACATAGCAAATAGATTAAGACTCATGAACATATATATATATATATATATCTGAACCTTAAGTGCCCAGGGCATATGGGGCTTCCGCAAGGGTTTTCCACAAATGCCTGTCCTTCGCCTTTTTTTCTGCTCTTGCCCAGGTGAGCCCTCTATTGCTCAACATCCTTTCTGTTGTTCTTCTCCATGTCTCTTTTGGTCTACCCTTACTTCTGTTCCCCTGTGGTGTCCATCTTAGTGCTATTTTTGGTAGAGAGTTGTCAGTCATTCGGAGCACATGTCCCAACCATCGCCAGCGTCTTTCCTCAATAATTGTTGTCAGTGGTTTCATCTGCATTTCTGCTAATAAGATGTTATTTCTTATGGTGTTTGGCCAAAATATTTTTCTAATTCTTCGTAAACATTTAGTCTGGGAAGAATTCAACTTGTTTTCTATGGTTTTGGTGATTTTCCAGCATTCACTTCCATAGAGTAGTACACTTAGAACATTACTCTTAAATATCCTAATTATATATATATATATATATATATATATATATATATATATATATATATATATATATTCAATTCAAGTGCCATGCCGCGTGGCTTTGGCGATCATTTCTCTCCTCTATTCCCTTTCTTTAGACTTAATTATGAGATCCGCCGATGACTTTCTTCCTAGCCACACTGACAGCCATCCAGTAACTTCTCTCTCTGTCTTCCTATGCGTCTTCTTCCTTCAATTTTTTCCAGTTGCCAAAATGTGTTCCAATTTTCATCTTCTCATGAAATGTCCTATAAATCTCGCTTGTTTGCCTCTGATCTTTGCTGTAATTTGCTTTTTAACTCCACCCTCTCTTAAGACTTCTTCATTGGTTTTCTTGGCTGTCCATGGTACCTTCAACATCCTTCTTATAAACTACATCTCCATGGCCTCCATTTCTCGCTGTACTTTCTTATTCATAGACCATGCTTCACATCCATAAAACAAAATTGGCTCCATGTAACATTTAAGTACTCGGAATCTAGTTTCCATTGATATGGATCTGTTGCACAAGGTGTTTCTCATTTTCTGGAATGCTGACTTGGCCTGAGCACGTCTGCTTTTTATTTCGTTGTGACATTTCCCATCAGCAGTCATAATCGTTCCTAAGTACTTGAATCTATCAACTTGTTTCAGTTCTGTGCCATGGATGATAATGCTACATTTTGGTGGTATTCTTTTCTTTGAGATGACCATCACTTCAGTCTTCTGAAGTATAATATATATATATACATACATACACATACATATATACACACATATACACACACACAAATCAGGATATTTAAGAGAAATGTTCTAAGTGTACTACTCTATGGAAGTGAATGCTGGAAAATCACCAAAACCATAGAAAACAAGTTGAATTCTTTCCAGACTAAATGTTTACGAAGAATTAAACAAATATTTTGGCCAAACACCATAAGAAATAACATTTTATTAGCAGAAATGCAGATGAAACCTCAACAATTACTGAGGAAAGACGCTGGCGATGGTTGGGACATGTGCTCCGAATGACTGACAACTCACTACCAAAAATAGCACTAAGATGGACACCACAGGGGAGCAGAAGTAAGGGTAGACCAAAAGAGACATGGAGAAGAACAACAGAAAGGATGTTGAGCAATAGAGGGCTCACCTGGGCAAGAGCAGAAAAAAAGGCGAAGGACAGGCATTTGTGGAAAACCCTTGCGGAAGCCCCATGTCCCCTGGGCACTTAAGGTTCAGAGAGAGAGATACACACACACATACATACATACATACACACATAAATATATATACATACATACATACACATACACACATAAATATATATACATACATACATACACATACACACATATACACATATATATACATACACATACATACATACACACATATACACACAAATATATATATATATATATATATATATATATATATATATATATATATATATATAATATATATATATACGGGGTCCGGCATAAAGCATAGCTGGATTTTGAAAACGGAAAATAAATAAGCGCTATACATGTTTTTGATTTTTAAAAAAGTGAAATGAAACTCTGAAAAGCGGGTATTTTTATTATTACTGACAATCATATTTAGGTTTTGAAAATTACGCCGGTTAGATGACGGCCATTACATTTGATACAGTCAGCCAGGTGTCTGAAAAATTCCTACATAACACCATTTAACATGTTCAAAGGGATATTTTGAATGCATTGTCGGATTCGATCCTTTAGGTCTGCAACTGACTGGTCGACTAGCATACACCGTGCTCTTGAGATACCCCCACAAAAAGAAGTCTGCGGCCGATAAATCCGGTGACCTTGCCGGCCAATGAATATCCCCAAATCTGGAAATAAGACGATTGGGAAATGCTTGTCGCAGCATGGCCATGGACTGACGGGCTGTGTGGGCAGTTGCTCCATCTTGTTGAAACCATATTAGTCTCTTATTTCTATTGGCAAAGTCTGGAATGAAGTATTCAGTTAGCATCTGCACATAAAGATCACTATTAACAGTAAGAGGATGCCAGGTGCCGAGGAGTTCCTAACAGCTGATCGCCGAAGGCTACTCAGCAAAGCGTTGCGGACTTCTTGAATTCGTTCAAGGGTCTGTTCTTAGATGACCAGTAGACTTGTTATTAAGGCAGTTAGCGGTTTCCTAAAATTTTTTGACCCATCTCAAAATTGTTTTGTCCTCCGATCGGGAACATTATCACGAAGATGCAACTCAAAATGGCGACGAAACTTTCGTTGTACAGTAATAGACGGTTCTCCACTTTTAAAATAAGTTTCAACGGTGAATGCGCGATGTTGTGTTTGCCAAGAAGACATTGTTAAAAATGACCGTTTGTCTGCTTCCTCTCTGACGTCATTTTTCTCACACGTTTCAGTTTCTGCGCACTCATCATCATCATCATGTGCCGTGCCGACTGGCGTTGGCTATTATGCTTCTCCAGAGTACACGATCCTTCATGCAGGCCATCAGTTCAGTTGGTGATCTCCTTTCACACCATCACGTCAGACTGTCCAGTATCATTTCTCTTGGTCTTCCTCTTGATCTTCTTCCTTCTATTTTTCCTGTTGTTATAATATTTTCAATGCCCCCTCTTCTCATTGCATTACCTATGAAAGTACATTGTCTCTCTCTTATCTTTTTGACAAAGTTTTTTGTCTCTCCAGCTCTTCTCATACATTCTTCATTAGTTATTTTTGCTGTCCAGGGGATTCGCAACATTCTTCTAATAAACCACATTTCTGCTGCTTCCAATGATTTTTGTGCAGACTTGCCTATTGTCCATGATTCACTTCCATATGACAAGATAGGTTCAATATAGCATTTTATGACTCGTTTTCTAACATTCATTGATAAGGATGTGTTGGATAATATGTTTCTCATTCTCTGAAATGCAGTCTTTGCCTGGCCTATTCTGTTCCTAATTTCTGTTCTGCATTTCCCATCTGAAGTTATTACTGCTCCAAGGTATTTGAATTTCTGCACCTGCTTTAGAATAGTTCCGTTTAATTTTATACTGCATGCTGGTGGATTCTGTTTCTTAGATATAACCATAGTCTCTGTCTTTTTGATGTTCAAAGTAAGGCCTTTCTGTTCACTTTCTTTGGCGACTTTATCCAAGAGATTTTGCAGGTCTTGTTGGTTCTCAGCTATCAGTACTGTGTCGTCAGCATACCGAAGGTTGTTAATATTGTATCCTCCAATTTTTATGCCTGGTTCTGTGATGATTGTTCTTAGAATATTCTCGCTATACAGAGAAAAAAGGTCTGGAGATAGTACACATCCTTGTCGCACCCCTTGTTTTATAGGTTGATATTTTCCAATTCTATTTTCAACTCGAACTGCTGCTTCTTGCTGCCAGTATAGATGTTTTACAATCCTCAGGTCTTTGCCGTCTATATTGATGTCTTCAAGCATTTTAATAATTTCATTATGTTTCACCTTGTCAAATGCCTTGGTGTAATCAATGAAGCATAAGTAGAGATCTTTCTGCGCACTACGTCAGTTAAATCCAGCCATGCTTTAAGCAGAACCCTGTATAATTGACAACTCCTACTTACTAGTTATTAACCACCGGCTTGCTACTGTCACACACATAACGAACATGGATGAATAATCATACTGACACATCAGTCAATGAAAAATCAAACGTCGTTTTAACATACACGTGATTTATAATAGATGACAATGTCATACACTCAAAATGCATATAGGAAAACAAACAACCCCCCCCCCCCTCCCCGCCCACAAAACTCATCCTGATTCCAAGTCGCACAACATGAATCAGTCAGTGATCTGAAATGCATAAACAATCAAATGATGATAATAAATCAGAAGAAATAAAACACTCTTTATCCATACTTACATATTTTTAACACTTAGTACACCATACTTCACCACTGGAACTGAACGATTAATCATATACACGGAAAACCTACATTAACTTCTTCACAAAACATAACTGAAACTGACATCACTTAACAAAACAATAACATACAACTTACGCCACATTGGGTGGGTGGGGGGTGGGGGGAGGAGGGGGGCTCTTCAAAAAGTAAAACAACCAAAGAATCTGTGGAGAAGAACAGACAGAACTATAAAAATAAGATTTTTAAGGGCATGCATCTTTCCTATCGCAACATATGCCTGTGAGACCTGGACACTTAACAAAACAGCTGAGAAACACATAAATGCCTTTGAATGTAAATGATACCAAAGAGTTCCTCAAATATCACGCACACACACAAAAAAATACTACAAGAACTTACAAGAAGGTTGGCTAGTAAAGAAGATTAAACAGAGAAAACTTAAATATTTTGGACACATTAAACGCCATGATAATTTAAAGAAGACAATCTTGGAAGGTTACACAATGGGAAAAAGGAAGAGAGGAAGACCAAGGCGAAGATGGCTGCAAGACATCGTTGATAATCTGCAAATGGATGCGTCAGCAGCAGGCCATCTTGCTTACAACCGAGAGGCATACAGGAGAAAGCTGTTAGGGAGGCAAAGTTCCGCAAGGGACATGCAAATAACTGACTGACTGACCTGGGGTGGTGGGGGTGGGCATGGGTAGAGCTTGGGCTGGAAAAATATCACAAAACCTTCACAATAAATCAGGGGGGAAAAAATCCACAATAACACATCCATCACAATACAACAATAGCCAACCCGTTCCTAACCCTGCCATGCCTCGGCAAAGAGCACAAACAAGACTGGCCACAAATTTCCCACTACACACCTAAGACACGTGACCCGAAAAAAAAAAAAGGTGCCGTTGAATTTTTTGACCATCCGAACCGGACGAATTCCGAGCGACGAAACAAACAACACCATCTTTACACACCCCCCACCCCCACCCCCACCCTTTTTCAATCCAGATTGCTCATGAATTCTCTCTTTCAATCCACACTGCCCCTAAATCCCCCTTTCAATTCAGCTTTCCCCTGAATTCCCCCTCCCCCCTTTTCAATCCAGACTGCCACTAAATCCTCTCTTTCAATCCAGACTGCCACTAAATCCTCTCTTTCAATCCAGACTGCCACTAAATCCTCTCTTTCAATCCAGACTGCCACGGAATCCTCCATTTTCAACAAAGACTGCCCTGAATCCTTCCTTATATATTAAACCACCATCCAGAAAAGGGTTTTAAACCTTCTTCTATGATGGCAAAACTCCTTCCGTTGAACTTGAAACTTCTCACTGGTCGGGTCACCTGCCGCCACGTTTGAGAACCCCTGAGACTAAAGCCTAACCAAGAAACACCATACCTTCTACTTTTAAAACCGTCTGCCGGCAGGAAAACAGTGCCTGTTAAGTACTCCACACCTAAAACGTTACATCCAAAACTGGAATAGTATCTAAATATAGAAAACCCGGGCCGAAGAATTGAGAAGAACAAACACGAAAGACCTGTCTTGTTTATATTCAATAAGCTAAGTTAAAGAGACACTAATGAGAACTCTCGTGGGGGAGGGGGGGGACGCGAGGGAGTCTTGTAGACTTACTAGGATATAAGTGTAGACTGCGCTGTTATCTCGTGATTCTCGGTGGAGGTAGGCGTCTGTCAGAGTTGGTAAGTGTGACTGGTGGTGCACTCTGTTAGCAGCGCAGTTGTGTTTAGATCTTGTTTTCTTTCTTTTATAGCAACTGTAACTGTAGGTTGTGTTTTCTTTCTCTCACTCATAGCAATTGTAACTGTAGGTTGTGCTTTCTTTCTCTCACTCATAGCAATTGTAACTGTAGGTTGTGTTTTCTTTCTTTCCCTCATAGCAATTGTAACTGTAGATTGTGTTTTCTTTCTTTCCCTCATAGCAATTGTAACTGTAGGTTGTGTTTTCTTTCTCTCACTCATAGCAATTGTAACTGTAGGTTGTGTTTTCTTTCTCTCACTCATAGCAATTGTAACTGTAGGTTGTGTTTTCTTTCTTTCCCTCATATCAATTGTAACTGTAGATTGTGTTTTCTTTCTTTCCCTCATAGCAATTGTAACTGTAGGTGTGTTTTCTTTCTCTCACTCATAGCAATTGTAACTGTAGATTGTGTTTTCTTTCTCTCACTCATAGCAATTGTAACTGTAGATTGTGTTTTCTTTCTCCCCATCATAGCAATTGTAACTGTAGATGTGTTTTCTTTCTTTCCCTCATAGCAATTGTAACTGTAGATTGTATTTTCTGATTACGCGAGAGTAGACAGTACTGATATAGACTTCGGAAAATTTTAAGAATACACTGGGAAGAGTGTGTGACAAACGAGGAAATATCCAAAGGAAGGAGCATTGAGAACATTACTAAAGGGACATTGAGAACATTACTAAAGGGACATTGAGAACATTACTAAAGGTACATTGAGAACATTACCAAAGGTGCATTGAGAACATTACTAAAGGTGCATTGAGAACATTACTAAAGGGACATTGAGAACATTACTAAAGGTGCATTGAGAACATTACTAAAGGGACCTAAAGACGAAGATGGAAATGGCTGGACCACATACTACGAATGGGAAAGAAATTCTCCTATATCCCCTTATCATGGACACATTAAGGAGGAAAAAAAAAAAGAAGGGTAGGCCACTGGTGACCTGGAGACGCACAATACAGGGAGACCTAAAGGAAGCAGGAAAGACATGGTTTGAGGTATCTCGACTTTCTCAGGACAGGATTGGCTGGGGAACCTTTGATGATGTCTTATGCTCCATTGGGAGTTCAGAGGATTTTGTAAAAAATATACCGACCGTTATGCAACTCTGAGATACAGAATGACTGCGGCTATTCTGTAAACGTATACCGATCATTAGTCAACTCAAAGATACAGAATGACTGCAGCTATTCTGTAAACGTATACCGATCATTAGGCAAATCAAAGACACAGAATGACTGCGGCTATTCTGTAAACGTATACCGATCATTAGTCAACTCAAAGATACAGAATGACTGCAGCTATTCTGTAAACGTATACCGATCATTAGTCAACTCAAAGATACAGAATGACTGCAGCTATTCTGTAAACGTATACCGATCATTAGGCAAATCAAAGACACAGAATGACTGCAGCTATTCTGTAAACGTATACCGATCATTAGGCAAATCAAAGACACAGAATGACTGCAGCTATTCTGTAAACGTATACCGATCATTAGGCAAATCAAAGACACAGAATGACTGCAGCTATTCTGTAAACGTATACCGATCATTAGTCAACTCAAAGACACAGAATGACTGCAGCTATTCTGTAAACGTATACCGATCATTAGTCAACTCAAAGATACAGAATGACTGCAGCTATTCTGTAAACGTATACCGATCATTAGGCAAATCAAAGACACAGAATGATTGCAGCTATTCTGTAAACATAACTTAACGAGGAAAGCAGGTGCATTTAAACGATGTATGATCTAATTCAAATAGATACAACAACAACAAATGTTGGGGTTCACAGAAGAAGTGTAAGAATTATATAGTGTGGTAGAGCGTTCGAAAGATGACTTTTGTTTTCTTGTGTGTACAAGTCTAGGCCGTGGTTTACGAAGAGAACAGTTACTTAAAGAGTAGGCTGTGTTTAGGATTAGCTTTTAGCGATCATCACAAGTAGGGGCGGGAGGCATTTTGTGACAGAAATTTGTCAACAGAATTTGTCCTCGTTGAGTATGAGTTTGCTGCATAGAGGTAGGGTTTTGAGATGTCTGTCTCTTGCTGATGATGGGATTAATGGAAGCAACCCACCTCTTTGTTCAGATAACTGAGCATATGATACTGAATAAAGGAGGAGGAGAACAAGAAGAAGAAAAATAGGAGGAAGAAGAGGGAGAAGAAGAACGAGGAAGAAGAAGAAAGGAGAAGAAGAGGAAGGAGGAGGAGAAGAAGAAAAAGAAGAAAGAGAAGAAGAAAGAGGAGGAGGATTAGAAGAAGAAAGAGAAGGAGAAGAAGGAGGAGGAGAAGAAAGAAGAGGAGGAGAAAGAGAAGAAGAAGAAAGAGGAGGAGGGGGAAGAAGAAGGAGAAGAAGAAAGAGGAGGAGGAGGAGAAGAAGAAGAAGAAAGAGGAGGAGGAGGAGGAGAAGAAGAAGAAAGAGGAGGAGGAGGGGAAGAAGAAGAAGAAGGAGAAGAAGAAAGAGGAGGAGGAGGAGAAGAAGAAGAAGAAGAAGAAAGAGGAGGAGGAGGAGAAGAAGAAGAGATGATGATGAGATGATAACATTAAAGAATATGTGCTGCGAAGCTACGTCCTGTAGTCTAGTACTTCTCTATATCTTTGCACTCCCCAAACTATCTTCTGAAGGGAAGGTCATGCCCAGACCACTTGTGATACAGCTACTCTGTGGCAGTGTTTACACACACACACATCACAAGATGTTGATAGGTCTTCCTTTGTGTAGAGGCAGAGTGTGACAGTGTGACATTTAGCACGGCTGATAACCCAGTTATAGCGTTACCGCCGGGCGGTCTCATTTGGGGCGTACATTTAGTGAATATCAGTAGTTCTCACCCCCGCCCCCCCCCCGCCCCAACCCAACTCTTGTTCCTGCGGTCTTCTTCTTCATTTTGGAACCGCGAAAGTGGCGTTCTTTTGCAGCCGATGCGGTGAAGAAGATGTTGAGGGACAGCATCGTGTCGGATTGGGAGCGGGTTATAACCGCTATATTTCACTTCCTGAGTGCGGCACAAAAGCAACGGGGCGCGCAGTACTTCTTTAGCAGACTCCATTACCATGGGGACTATGAGAGGATCCCTACCGGGCCCCCCCCCACCACCACCACCCCCACCCCCGTTAGCTGGGTTAGGCCTGTTACTCGGAGTTACCAACGAAGAAGTGGGACAGGGTCTTCTCACCCAACCCTGATACCAGCACGCCAGTTATGGGTCTCTGTTTTGCCAGAACTGACAGCATCTTCTCCGCCAACATGTAGATACAAAGATCTGGTTGTTTGGCTTCACCGTAAAGAAGGCGGAGTCAGTGCTACGTCCGTTATATCCTTGGAAAGCCTTCGACCACGCCAGTGTTTCCCAAACTATGAGATTCTGTGAAGGTCCGATGATTAGAGGCAGACCAAGCGGATTAAATCTAGTTTATACAGAACACAGGAAGTGCGCGAGCGTTTGTAATTAATAGCAAATGACAGGGGGGTGCAGTGGGACATCGATACCGTGTATGGTGGAGGAGGAGGAAGAGGAGGAGGAGAGAATTATCTTTGGTTTTTAGATTTTGGGATCGCACAGAGCAGCGTTAAACTAAGGTGTGTGCTTAGGCCTACCATAATATTTTTTTCTCAAATCGGGACGCCTACCATAATATTTTTTTCTCAAATCGGGACGCCTACCATAATATTTTTTTCTCAAATCGGGACTCCCACCATAATACTTTTTTCTCAAACCGGGACGCCTACCATAATACTTTTTTCTCAAATCGGGACGCCTACCATAATACTTTTTTCTCAAATCGGGACGCCTACCATAATACTTTTTTCTCAAATCGGGACGCCTACCATAATATTTTTTTCTCAAACCGGGACAATTCTGAGAAAATACTCACAACAGAAAATAAAGCCTACTAGGATAATTAGCTGTGATTGAAAAGGCTAAATAAAGAAGTTGTTTAAAAAAAAAAAAAAGAAACAACAATCAGTTCAAAGCACTTTCTAATAACTCAACTGAACATACTTTATTATTAAGAAGTTATTAATATTTATCACTAGTGTAACCTTTCTGTAAAAATTCTTTGCTATTTTTAACGGCATCGAAAAGTTCACTGTAATTTAGTTCACTGTTAATTTTGCAACGTAGTAAACTGTGACAGTTGATTCAGCCATTCTAGCTCTTTCTTCAGACCATATGATATTCATTATTGAGAATACTCTTTCCGCTAGTGCAGATGTTTCGGGATATGCTGAAAATGTATTCTATAACTCGAACAAGATACGGTAATGAAATGTTCTTCTCTTTGAAATGACTGAAATTAGTATTGCAATTATCTCCACAAAATCCAGTAATTTGTGCGTGCGTGTGCGTGCGTGCGTGCGTGCTGTATTATGAATTTTCATAACCGACATTAAATGGTTTGTCAGTATTTCTCAAGTTTCATCGGGAACTGATTGAAAGTGTAAAAATGTTAAACTTTTCCGCCACAATCTGGTACAAAACACCGGACAACACTTGGCACAGTTTTAATTTCGTTCCTGTTGGAAGAATCTACTGATACGGTCCCAAAATTTGTTTTATTTAAATCTTCTCACAGCTGCCGAAATAACAGCGGCTCAATCACATTAACAACGACAGCTTCGAGATTTGTTCTGGCTTGTCTAAACTTGGTTTCAAAGAGCTTCGAAATAAATTTAGACGAACAATCAATCGGCTGACTTAAAACTGAGATTGTGAATAGCAACAGGAAATGCAAAAGCTGCTTCTTTGGCTTCTATTAAAAATTCCTTGTCACTTAAATCGGTCCCTTTAAAATGTGAGAATATATTTGGGGAAGTTCCTATCGCTGCAACTAGGGTTGCCTTATGTTTCGCACATTTCAAGAGATTTTTAATGTCAGAACGCCCACCAGGAGCTAGCGAAAATTCTGGAAAGCACAGTTCACATTTCACTTTGTCAATACGATCGCAAACTTTTTTTTCATAAACGAATAATCCCTTTTTTAATTCATCAGTAAACACGCTGTTTCTTTTTTTTGGCAATCTGGAGATTAAATTAATTCAATGTACAGTACAGAATGAGGGCAAATGCCGACACGCAATTTGAACTCAACTAAGATAGGACATGCGCAACAATGACGTGGCCAGTGTAAGTTCCAGTGTAGCTACTCTAACTGAAACAAAATATCTTTTTTAAAAATGAAATAAAAATATCTGGATCTCATAGGCTACATGCTATTATAAATTCTGCGAAAAAATATCTGGATGAAAAAATAAAACATCTAAATTCATTAGGCCACGTGCTCTAAATTTTGGGGGAAAACATCTAGACAACTTTAAAAGTATTTAGATCTTATCTTATCTTATATCTTATACCCTTCCCGTGCCGTTAGACGTCACATAGGGCTCGCAAAGTAGTTCGCCAATTTAGATCTAGATACAAAATATTTAGATTGCCAACAGTGAATGTAACAGAAGGGATATTTTAGTTGCCAAATCACCATTTTACCAGAGGCTGCACTATTTTTTTTTTACTTCTTGTAAATTCGGCACTTTTAACATTTTGCCACATAACCGGGACAGAGTGACATACTGGCCGGGACGCATCAAACCGGGACAGTCCTGGTCAAAGCGGGACGTATGGTAAGCCTATGTATGGTACAATTTTACAGAAACTGGTTCTTGTAGAGTATAGTTTGAGAACCCTTAGATTAAGAACTCAGAGGTCAGTATGCTCTTTAGCATTTCGCAGGATAACAACAATTTCTCTCCACCACTCACGGTGTACAGCCGACTTTCATGTGGCGCCCCCCCCCCTCCGGCTGTGGCGTACATAATCCCGGCTACTACGGCTATTAGCCAGTATTTGGTTGGTCTGTCTATCTCAGACCTTCACGTGTCTAATGCATGTCTGTGGAGTATATGATCAGTCTTTTCTCAAAATCTTAGTTGCTATAATTTTTTTTTTCTTCACGTTTTCTTGAATGTGAAGTATAAGTGTAATGGCAGCTGAGGTTAAGACTGGTTCTGGTAAAGTTAGACGAAGGTGTGTGGTACAATTTTATAAGAAAAACTGATTCTAGTAGAGTTCGACGAAGGTGTGTGGTACAGTTTTATAAGAAAAACTGGTTCTAGTAGAGTTCGACGAAGGTGTGTGGTACAGTTTTATAAGAAAAACTGATTCTAGTAGAGTTAGACGAAGGTATGTGGTACAGTTTTATATAAATTGGTTTTAGCAGAGTTAGACAAAGGTACGTGGTACAGTTTTACACAAACTGGTTCTAGCCGGGTTAGATAAAAGTATATGGTACAGTTTTACAAAAACTGGTTCTAGCAGAGTTAGATAAAGATACGTGGTACAGTTTTACAAAAACTGGTTCTGCTGGTTCTAGCAGAGTTAGATAAAAGTATATGGTACAGTTTTACAAAAACTGGTTCTAGCAGAGTTAGATAAAAGTATATGGTACAGTTTTACTGGTTCTAGAAGACTTAGACAAAAGTACGTGATGCAGCTTTACACACACAAAAACTGGTTGCAGTAGAGCTAGACGAAGGTGTATGTGGTACAATTTAAAAACAAAATAGAAAAGAAAAGTCGATAGACTCGGGAAAAGGAGATATGAACAACCAAATGACTGTAAAACACAGGAACAGCAACTCAATATTTCGACAAAACGCCATTATCAAAGACAGCCGAGACGACACAATAAGCCGATAAATACACACATAAAGACTCTTACCTGAGATCTAATAGAAATTCTGACATAGACTGCTTGGGAAAGTTCGGGAAGACAGACCCGGTATTGTTTATCATCTTCTGGCAGAGAATAGTCGAAAATCTTTCTAACGTAGGTTGTAAGAAATGGAAATAGTTTAACCTTTTCATTTTCTGTTATCTTCTCAAATTATGGTCCACATCAAAGTGTGGGTAAGCCGCTTCTTTGGTTAAAAAAAAAAAAAGAAATCATAGTGGCTATGGTATCGCCGTGAGGCTTTTTGTGTTAATTTTCTCTCTGGGATAAAAACTGTTCTGGTTTTGTGTGCCTGTGTTTTTTTCCCCTTTTTTGTCCTTGTTTGTCTTTGTTTGCTTTTATTTGTCTTTGTCTTTTTCTCTTTGCCTTCGTTTGTCTGTCTTTTTGTTTGCCTTTGTTTGTCTTTGTATTTATCTGTTTGCCTTTGTATTTATCTGTTTGCCTTTGGTTGTCTTTGTTTTTTGCCTTTGTCTTTTCGTCTATATCTTTATTATTCTTTCTTTGCCTTTACTGTCTATGTCTTTGTCTGTCACTTCACAAGGTATCCATCTTGACAAACATGCAGAAGAAAAGTAGTTTTGGAGTATAGCAGAGAGAATGAAGATAGTCTTGATAGTTTCAGTACCTCTAGGTCCTGACATTCTTGACTTGTTCTACATCTCTGGGTCCTGACATTCTTGACTTTTTCTACATCTCTAGGTCCTGACATTCTTGACTTTTTCTACATCTCTAGGTCCTGACATTCTTGACTGGCTCTGCATCTCTAGGTCCTGACATTCTTGACTGGTTCTACATCTCTAGGTCCTGACATTCTTGACTGGCTCTGCATCTCTAGGTCCTGACATTCTTGACTGGCTCTGCATCTTTGAGCCCTAACAGTTTTGCTGTCTGGTTCTGGATCTCTGATTCATGACATTTTCACTGAATATACACTAGAAGATGAGCGTTAATGGTGAATGTAGACTAAGAGGAGAGGGTGAAGGTAGACTGGGAGGAGAGGATGAAAAGTAGACTAAGAAGAGAGGGTGAAGGTAGTCTAGAAAGAGAGGGTGAAGGTAGACTGGGAGGAGAGGATGAAAAGTAGACTAAGAAGAGAGGGTGAATGTAGTCTAGGAGGAGAGAGTGAATGTAGTCTAGGAGGAGAGGGTGAAGGTAGACTGGGAGGAAAGGATGAAAAGTAGACTAAGAGGAGAGGGTGAAGGTAGTCTAGAAAGAGAGAGTGAAGGTAGACTGGGAGGAAAGGATGAAAAGTAGACTAAGAGGAGAGGGTGAAGGTAGTCTAGAAAGAGAGAGTGAAGGTAGACTGGGAGGAGAGGATGAAAAGTAGACTAAGAAGAGAAGGTGAATGTAGTCTAGAAAGAGAGGGTGAAAGTAGACTGGGAGGAGAGGATGAAAAGTAGACTAAGAGGAGAGGGTGAATGTAGTCTAGGAGGAGAGAGTCTGAGCTGCGAAGTTAGGCGCTGTACTAAACCCTTAGTCTGAGTTCGCCAGCTTAGATCCGCTGTAAACGCCCATGTCATCCAGGTGTAGAAACTGGTACCTGACTTCTTCTGGGGGTTGCGGAGGAAAGGATGACCAAGCGATGATGCTGACCTGATCATTCTCCAGCGTGCCGAAAGGTCGAGCAAGATATGGGCCGTGATACCGTATCTTCTTGGTGCCGCTTTGGCTCGACGGGGCGGGGCAACATATAGACACTAATTCCACATCAGCCAAGTGCGTCTATGGAATGCTAGAACAAGAGATTTATGGACACTATCAGAGATTTATGGACACTATCAGCATATCTTCAATCGCTTCTATGGCATAATAGAACATGAGATTTATGGACACTATCAGCATATCTTCAATCGCTTCTATGGCATAATAGAACATGAGATTTATGGACACTATCAGCATATCTTCGATCGCTTCTAATGCATAATAGAACATGAGATTTATGGACACTATCAGCATATCTTCAATCGCTTCTATGGCATAATAGAACATGAGATTTATGGACACTATCAGCATATCTTCGATCGCTTCTAATGCATAATAGAACATGAGATTTATGGACACTGTCAGCATATCTTCTATTGCTTCTGTGACATAATAGAACATGAGATTTATGGACACTATAAGCATATCTCCTATCGCTTCTATGACATAGTAGAATATGAGATTTATAGACACTAACAACATATCTCCTATTGCTTCTATGACATAAAAGAACAAGAGATTTATGGACACTAACAACATATCTCATAATTCCTCTACGACATAACAAAGATTTAAGGACACAAACAACATATCTCCTGTTTCCTCTAGGACATAATAGATATTTATGGACAGTAACAACATATTTCCTATTGCCTCTATGTTTACCTTATCTTTTAATTGGATGAGACAAATAGTTTTGTGTAAAAGGGCGACAACTGCTCATGTGTTATGCTACGCAGTAAATAATTTAAAACGGTGTCATAAGACATGTCTCCGTTCTGGCAAATGCTCAAACTCGATTGATCTGGGTCGTCCGTTGCTGGCTGGACTTGTGTGAAAAAATGCTTTCAGCGGTTCTCATGTTGGTGGACATGTTGGACTGTTGGCATGGGTGCTCCTTTCGTTAGTTAGTCTGAAAAATACGAGATGGTCCACTGGATAAGAGCATTGTTTTCTCGCGGATAGGTGGCTCCACGTCCTACCACAGTCCGTGGTTCGAGTCACGGTTATTCAACTATTATATGCCTATTCTGTTATTATTTGCCTTTCTCTTTTAAGCCCATTCTGTTATTATTGTCCTTTCTCGCTTAAGCTCATCCTCTTATTATTTACCTTTCTCTGGAGTCTTAAGTGTCCTGTATTATCCAGGGCTGACCACACCATCGCTGCAGTCAATCACTTCACAAGCCTCGTTTGTTTACTACTATTGTCATGTGGCGCGTCCTGTCCAGAATGTTGTCCCTCTCACAGCCTACCTGAATGCAGTCTTGAGCAAGCTGACCAGCGTCTCACACTGACATATTCAGACTTTCCGTGATGGCCAGAGTCCACCTCCTGCGAGGTTGCTACTTCTCCCTTTCTTCCGGGCGCTATGGGTTCTGCTGTCGACCTCTTCAAGCTTTTGTGTCTCTTGAAGTGATGGAAGTAGCTCAGCGTTCTGACTGTGACGGTGCTTCATTCAGTTCGTGTCGTCTCCTCTCGGGAAGTTTGGCTGTAGTGAGTCTCCATTCTGCTCGCGGGAAGTTTGGCTGCAGTGAGTCTCCATTCTGCTCGCGGGAAGTTTGGCTGTAGTGAGTCTCCATTCTGCTCGCGGGAAGTTTGGCTGTAGTGAGTCTCCATTCTGCTCGCGGGAAGTTTGGCTGCAGTGAGTCTCCATTCTGCTCTCTTTCTTGTCTTCGTAGAGGTCTCGAACCAAGCTTCCGTAAAATACTAGCATTTGTGGTGGGTGTACTGGAAGTGAAAACGCTTGACCAAGGAGGCAATCAGCAACCCATAGCTGACCAAGACCCTGTCCTACCTCTCCGTTGGTACCCCCAGTAACAGGCTTAGCCTGGCAAACGGGACAGGGATCGCCATCGTCCCCGTGGTGGAGGAGTCTACTAAAGAAGCACTGCACACCCCACTTGCTTTTTAAGCTGTACTCCGGGACTGAAAAAGTAGCCGCCATAACCCGCTCCCACGCCGATACGACGCTGGTCCTCAACATCTCTACAGCATCGACTGCAAAGAACAACAACTCGCAGTAACAGGGAGTTCATACAAGTACACGGTGCGTGTATTATATATTTATTACTTTACTTATAACTTTGTCTTATAGATTTTATCTTTATCTTTTATAGTATGGGAGCTATCTCTCTCTATCTATCTTCTCTCTCTCTCTCTCTCTCTCTCTCTCTCTCTCTCTCTCTGGTGCTTAGTTTAAATTACTAGCCGTTTGGTAACTAATTCTACAGCCGTACATGGGATCACAAACTTCAGCCCTCCCACCACGATTACTAACCCAGGTCCTAATCCTTTCAGTACGTGTCCAGTTCGCCACCCCAGCTGCCTTTTTCTTAACGTCAAGAGAATCAAATCATCACATAAACTCAGCTCATTCGCTACCAACATAAATGATTCACTCATAAGCACATACTTCTTCTTATATCTTATATCTTATATCCTTCCCGTGCCGTTAAACGTCACATAGGGCTCGCAAGGTAGTTCGCCAATTTTTCTAGTCTTCGGGGAGTCTTTCAACCTCATCAAGGGATTTTATGCCTGTTAATTTGGCCTCTCTTAACAATGTCCTCTTTAGAGTTTCACACGGTCTGCCTCTTTTTCTTTGGCCTGTTGTGTTCCACTTGATAGCTTGTTTTGGGATTCTCTGACTGTTTCTTCTCATCACGTGACCAACATATGTCCATCTTCTTTTCATGATAACCCATGAGACTGGTTGTTGTTCGGTCATCTGTCTTATCTCTGCATTGTTCTTGAATTCGTTTCACTTGATGCCAGGTATTTTCCTTAGGCATTTGTTTTCAAAAGAGTCTAATTTCTTGCCTATTTCTTTAGTTGTTTTCCAGCTTTCGCATGCATAACTGAGGATGGATATTACATTTGAATTGAATAGTCTTAACTTGTTTTGTGCTTATAACTTTTGAATGCCATATGTTCTCAAGATTCTTGAAGATCGATGCTGCTTTTGCAATTCTAATTCTAACTTCCTCTCTGGTGTCACCATCCTGGTCTATGTAGCTGCCAAGGTATGCAAATTGATTGACTTCTTCAATATCTGTCCCTTCTACGTGTATTTTTCCATTTTGATTAAAGGGAATTTTCATTATTTTTGTTTTGTCCTTGTTAATTTCAAGTCCTATTTTGCTAGCCAGTGAAAACAGGCTGGTTTTTTTTTCTTGCATGGAATTCACATTATTACTGATAAGAGTTATGTCATCAGCAAAATCAAGGTCTTCTAGTTGGTTCCCATATACCCAGTCAATACCTGTGTTACCTGTGCAGCATTTATTTCATTATGAAGTCTATTGTAACCAACAGAGCATCAGGGATGCCAACTCCGAGAGGCTCATTCGTCGGCCCCAAACATGTGACAAAGATTGGATTCTGGAATGTAAACACACACACTGATCCTGGCAAAATTAATAATAAGTTTAATCGCAGAAAACCGGGGACGTAACACACGTTACCAGACTGACATGAAGACACAAAAGCCGATTGCTCTCACAAAACAACATAACATCAAACACGAACCAATGGAGCAAATACTTATGAAGTCAAACATGACAAAACTGCATGTGTCACTTGACGCTCTTGAAAATTCTAAGCATCCACTTGAAGCTTTTCACGTCCTCATTGAGCACAAAAGCATATTACTAAATAGTGAGTTAGCCAAAAACACATAATTATCACATAAATGATCATGTTGATAATTCAAGGCAGACATATTTCAAGTGTGCAGTTCCAGTGCTTACTTAGTGCCATCATCAACTAAAGGCATTCATAAAAAAACTGAAACAATGAGGCATTAAATACATCATGATTCATGAACAAATTATATCATCAGGCAATTTATGACCAAGACACTGGTAAACATTAACGGCGCGGGCAACAAACATACGGTAAACAATATAGTAGTGTCTATGAATTGAATGAAATCATGCAATAAATCGTAGAATGGTACTAAAAGTCAATGATAATGGTAATATATTGACACAGTTCTCATCACTGCTCGAAAATATATTTAGTACACTTAACACTGAACAAATATCACAATTCACACTTAGCATACTCTACATCCGATTTACGACTTACATATATAACGTACATAGCATGAAGCGGCATGAGAAACATTTAAGATTCATGGCAGAACAATCATTTATTCCACAACACAGTATCAGAAACTTCAATATTCACATCCAGACATTCCACGATCACGTGCTCGCCCAAGCTGACCCGCTGTACGCCTCGGAAGAACTTTCCCCTACACATCACAACAATATCATGTGACTAAAACATACTCTGGTCTCCCCGACAGAAAACCCACGAGCCAGCTTGACCCTTTGACCCCGTGAACGGTCGATTTCATAGAGACAAAACCGGCCTTCCTCACATTTGTCCCTCTTGATGTTGTCTGCTCATCTATATCGCTGTCGTCCTCTTGTTCGATCTTGACTTCACGAACTTGCCCAATGTATCTTAACGTCAAGAGAATCAAATCATCACATAAACTCAGCTCATTCGCTACCAACATAAATGATTCACTCATAAGCACATACTTCTTCTTATATCTTATATCTTATATCCTTCCCGTGCCGTTAAACGTCACATAGGGCTCGCAAGGTAGTTCGCCAATTTTTCTAGTCTTCGGGGAGTCTTTCAACCTCATCAAGGGATTTTATGCCTGTTAATTTGGCCTCTCTTAACAATGTCCTCTTTAGAGTTTCACACGGTCTGCCTCTTTTTCTTTGGCCTGTTGTGTTCCACTTGATAGCTTGTTTTGGGATTCTCTGACTGTTTCTTCTCATCACGTGACCAACATATGTCCATCTTCTTTTCATGATAACCCATGAGACTGGTTGTTGTTCGGTCATCTGTCTTATCTCTGCATTGTTCTTGAATTCGTTTCACTTGATGCCAGGTATTTTCCTTAGGCATTTGTTTTCAAAAGAGTCTAATTTCTTGCCTATTTCTTTAGTTGTTTTCCAGCTTTCGCATGCATAACTGAGGATGGATATTACATTTGAATTGAATAGTCTTAACTTGTTTTGTGCTTATAACTTTTGAATGCCATATGTTCTCAAGATTCTTGAAGATCGATGCTGCTTTTGCAATTCTAATTCTAACTTCCTCTCTGGTGTCACCATCCTGGTCTATGTAGCTGCCAAGGTATGCAAATTGATTGACTTCTTCAATATCTGTCCCTTCTACGTGTATTTTTCCATTTTGATTAAAGGGAATTTTCATTATTTTTGTTTTGTCCTTGTTAATTTCAAGTCCTATTTTGCTAGCCAGTGAAAACAGGCTGGTTTTTTTTTCTTGCATGGAATTCACATTATTACTGATAAGAGTTATGTCATCAGCAAAATCAAGGTCTTCTAGTTGGTTCCCATATACCCAGTCAATACCTGTGTTACCTGTGCAGCATTTATTTCATTATGAAGTCTATTGTAACCAACAGAGCATCAGGGATGCCAACTCCGAGAGGCTCATTCGTCGGCCCCAAACATGTGACAAAGATTGGATTCTGGAATGTAAACACACACACACTGATCCTGGCAAAATTAATAATAAGTTTAATCGCAGAAAACCGGGGACGTAACACACGTTACCAGACTGACATGAAGACACAAAAGCCGATTGCTCTCACAAAACAACATAACATCAAACACGAACCAATGGAGCAAATACTTATGAAGTCAAACATGACAAAACTGCATGTGTCACTTGACGCTCTTGAAAATTCTAAGCATCCACTTGAAGCTTTTCACGTCCTCATTGAGCACAAAAGCATATTACTAAATAGTGAGTTAGCCAAAAACACATAATTATCACATAAATGATCATGTTGATAATTCAAGGCAGACATATTTCAAGTGTGCAGTTCCAGTGCTTACTTAGTGCCATCATCAACTAAAGGCATTCATAAAAAAACTGAAACAATGAGGCATTAAATACATCATGATTCATGAACAAATTATATCATCAGGCAATTTATGACCAAGACACTGGTAAACATTAACGGCGCGGGCAACAAACATACGGTAAACAATATAGTAGTGTCTATGAATTGAATGAAATCATGCAATAAATCGTAGAATGGTACTAAAAGTCAATGATAATGGTAATATATTGACACAGTTCTCATCACTGCTCGAAAATATATTTAGTACACTTAACACTGAACAAATATCACAATTCATATTTATCATACTCTACATCCGATTTATGACAACTTACATATATAACGTACATAGCATGAAGCGGCATGAGAAACATTTAAGATTCATGGCAGAACAATCATTTATTCCACAACACAGTATCAGAAACTTCAATATTCACATCCAGACATTCCACGATCACGTGCTCGCCCAAGCTGACCCGCTGTACGCCTCGGAAGAACTTTCCCCTACACATCACAACAATATCATGTGACTAAAACATACTCTGGTCTCCCCGACAGAAAACCCACGAGCCAGCTTGACCCTTTGACCCCGTGAACGGTCGATTTCATAGAGACAAAACCGGCCTTCCTCACATTTGTCCCTCTTGATGTTGTCTGCTCATCTATATCGCTGTCGTCCTCTTGTTCGATCTTGACTTCACGAACTTGCCCAATGTATCTTAACCCACAGTAATTAGTGCATGACTATACACGAAGCTGACTGATAACTCACTACCAAAAACAGCACTAAGATGGACACCACAGGGGAACAGAAGTAAGGGTAGACCAAAAGAGACATGGAGAAGAACAACAGAGAGGATGTTGAGCAATAGAGGGCTCACCTGGGCAAGAGCAGAAAAAAAGGCAAAGGACAGGCATTTGTGGAAAACCCTTGCGGAAGCCCCATGTGCCCTGGGCACTTAAGGTTCAGAGAGAGAGAGATACACGGATCCTCTGCAGTAAAGCTGTGATACCAGAATGTATAAACTAGGAAAAAAGTAGGAACAGCTTTATTACTTAACGATTACAAAGTTGTGACGTTTCGGCGTGAGCCTTAATCATACTAAAACACACAGGACAAAGAAATAGAGAGAGGAGATAAAGTATAAATTCACATGAATCCTATGTTTAAAAAAAATAAATACAATGGATTGAGCTTCTTACAAGTTGCAGCTAAGTGCTCTATTCATTTCATTTATATTTTTTGTTTGTTTTGTTTTTAACATAGGATTCATGTGAATTTATATTTTATCTCCTCTCTCTATTTCTTTGTCCTGTGTGTTTTAGTATGATTAAGGCTCACGCCGAAACGTCACAATTTTGTAGTCGTTAAGTAATAAAGCTGTTCCTATTTGTTTTTCCCTAGTTTATACATCAAAGTATCTTAACAGTCTTGTTTTTATGATTTTCGCTAGTTCTCTTTTCACTTCTGGTTAGTTTAGCACCTTGTTTTCTTTTATTTCCATGGGATACGCCCTATTCTTCTGAATATCTACATTTCTTCTGTTCTGTTGTCTTCTGTACCATACAGATGTTTACAGGCTAGTTTTCAGTTTTTTACAAATCCCATCAATATTTACTTGAATGTATCTATACTACAAGAGCTTAATATTGAAGAAGGCTGGCTAGTAAAGAAGATTAAAGAAAGAAAACTTAAATATTTTAGACACATTAAACGTCATGATAATTTAGAGAAGACCGTATTGGAGGGATACATAATGGGAAAAAGAAAGAGAGGAAGACCAAAACGAAGATGGCTGCAAGACATCGTTGACGATCTGCAAATGGATGCAGCAGCGGCAGGCCATCTTGCTCACAACCGAGAGGCCTACAGGAGTGCTGTTTGGGAGGCAAAGTTCCGCAAGGGACATGCAAATGAATGAATGATGAATGATGTACTTTTTTTTGTTTTTCCATGATGTACTAAGTTCGCTTCTGTGAGATTTCATTTCAAATGCTGTTATTCTTTTTTCTATTTATTTGTTAAGTGTCGAAGTTTCACGTCCTGCCACTGGGAATATGTAAGCTCTTAGTAAACATAGCTTTGTTTTCTTGCTGGTACTTTGCTACCTACATATTCTTAATTTGCGCTAGTTTCAGTCAGTCAGTCATTTGCATGCCCCTTGCGGAACTTTGCCTCCCTAACAGCACTCCTGTAGGGCTCTCGGTTGTGAGCAAGATGCCCTGCTGCTAATGCATACATTTGCAGATTATCAACGATGTCTTGCAGCCATCTTCGCCTTGGTCTTCCTCTCTTTCTTTTCCCCATTATCTACCCTTCCAAGACTGTCTTCTCTAGATTATCATGATTGCGCTAGTTTACTGTTGCGTTATTTACTGTTTTGTGACATCTCTTTGCCTGTCAGCACGTTTTTGCCTCTTGTTTCCATACATACATGGGAGATTATTACATCAGCCATCAGGACTTAAGCTTGGACCTGTTCTTTAGTGTAGAGCTGGCTCCAAAGTTGTGGTCAAAGTTAACGCGAAGTGTTGGTTTGTTTCGATGTTGTTGTATGTCGAGCTGTCACCACCTACAACATGAATCATCTCACACACACGCACACATCCACCACTGGATCACGTGCGCAAACGTATAGAGTATTGTAGTTCCATGCAGCGTAGGACAGCTTATTGGGTGCTGGACTTTGAACAGAATAATTGATAAACAGACGTGCGTAAAGGGTCATTTTATCGCCCTTCGAAATAATCAAGCAGTGACATTGCGTAACGCAGTTTAGACAAGCCAGGGTGCAACTGAATGATTCAAATGATACTGGGCCACAGGCAGGTCAACTGTGTTATCAAAATGTCCTGTTATCAGTGGTGGGGCAACTGAATGTGTGATTTGTTTAAATAAGGAAGGATTGAAGATCATAAAGGGACTACACAGACGTAATCATGTCTCCCAAGCTCACGTAACAGTCAGGATCCTCGGGCTTGATAAAAATGAATACGGTAGACAGTGAAGATTAAAATATGAAAAATTCATTGGCCAAGACACAGATGTAGTGCTTGCTAGAAGCTCAGGCAGACAGGCAGGAATCTGTCAATTCCAGGGGCGCCTAAGTGTGAACTGCTAGCTTCATCAACACTGCTTGAAACCTCCATTGTTGCATATTATAATCCCAGCTACATCTGATAGACCACGAAGAAGGTGGCCCCATTTGGCAATCATCAATCCATAGCCGATATGCCAGTGTCGAAGCTGGTGAACCATTGCTGACCAAGACCCTGTCCTACTTCTTCTTTGGTGCCACCAGTAATAGGCCTAGCCTGGTTAATGGGACAGGGATCGCCATAGTTCCCGTGGTGGTGGAGTCTACTAAGGAAGTACTCCACGCCCGCCTGCTTTCTGACTCCACTCAGGACTAAAAAAAAAAAAAACCTGTTATAACCCGCTCCCAATCCGATACGATACTATGCCTCAGCACCTCATCAACAGTAAAGAACACCAGCTCCCAGTTCAAGGGAGATAGAATGAGAAGAAGAAGAAGAAGAAGAAGAAGAAGAAAAAGAAGAAGAAGAAATGATGCAAATCTTAGTATTCACCTCCCAGTTAATAAAGTAACAGGCGAGAATAAAGTATTACAGTGGAGTGATAATAGAGTATTACAACCAAGTAAGGGTAATGATCTGAATATATCTAATCAGTTCTGGAGATTATTCTGCAGAGTTCTCTCATTAAAACAAATGCCCCAGTTTTTTACATGAAAACAAAGTTCCTTCTGTCCATGTTTCATGAGTTGTTTCTCTTTGTTTTTTACTTAAATTTGAAGGGAACGCGTCTTCCTACCTGAGACGGGTGTCCGATGTTCGCAGGTGGAAGAGACTCTTGAGAGCAGGGTTTCTCAACCTCGATGTATCTGTAGGGGTCCGTTAAAAGATCGTGGCTGAAAAATACTTCTAGGTGTGTCTCGTTGAACTCTGGGAGGGGGTCCTTCTGACGGCCCAGTTGAGAAACCCTGACTGCGGCCTGCTCTGTTACTTTCTGAATTTAGCGCCGTGACTGAATTAGCTGAGAAACGAGGTCTTTAAATATGTTTTACTGCCTGGCTTAGTCTTCAGTATATCTCAAGGGTTTTCTTGAAGGTTGAGAGAGGATGCATTAGAATGAACCGTGTCTTGGGCAAGACTAATCATGCCGTGATTGCTTTCCTACCTGCTACACCTGCACAGTTGTCCGAGCCAAGACTCTATCCCACCTCTCCTTTGGCGCTCCCAGAAGCAAGCTTAGATTGGCCAGCAGGGCGGGGGGAAGGGGGAAGGTCAATGTGGTTCCTGCGGTGGTGGAGCCCGCTGAAGAAGCATTACATCTTTTCCTGCTTTTTAAAAAAAAAATGACCGCCATGAAGGACCTCCTGTATGATACGATGATTATGCGTCAACATCTTCACCACATCTCCTGCAAAAAACAAAAAACAACATGCAGCTTACATGTCCGAGTAGACAAAACAAGAATTTAAAAAAAGTATTCTTTTGAAAAGAAAAATCTAGCTTCTCCTACAACAAACGCTTACATTAAACGTTTACATTAAAGGCTTGCACTTTCAGCTGTGGTGTGTGAAGATGAATATTTTATAACTCATTTCAAAAAGCCTTCAGGGGCTTCCCTGTCCATTGTTTGACCCCCGGGGTAGAAGAACTCTCTGGGAGCCATCACGCACGGCACTAGATTGGATAGCGTGGGTCACGCTTTCCTGCACCTGAGTTCCCCCCCCCTTTCCCCCAAGGTAAATCTAGTGGCCACGATTCAGCAAGATCTGCTCACAGCGTCCCTTCCTCAGTCACGCATAACTCTTCACCTGTCTGATGTAATTTATTACTCCTCCCCCTCCTCCACCCTCCATCTCCCACTCTGAGAATCCTGTGATCGAACTTTCACGAAAACTAAATTTTTCTTATAAAAACTGCCAGCAGTGGGACATAGTATTTTTTTTTTGTTTTATATTTTCATCGCAAAATATTGAAAATTTTCCAGTTTCCGTACTTCTGTTGTATGAAACAATTGGACATTTTTTTCCAAAGCGAAAGACTTTATTGTAGCAAGCTCGTTGATATGGTCATAACATATATATATGGCGATACACAAACAGATGTTTGGAACAAGAGAAAGCTATTTGTCACAAAAATCTTAGGTGTTGAAGCACAAACTCTGAGTCGGATGGGGAGTCAGTTACTGGGGGGCCTTGCACACCCGGAGTGGAGCTGAGAAGCAGTAAAAACGCAATGCTTCTCCAGCAGACTCCACCACTATGAGGGAAGTACAGTACCAACCCCCCGTCCCCCCCCCACAAACCCTGTTGGCCACCCTAGGTCTGTTATGAAAATGGAAGAAGGCACCCATGAAGAGGAGGAAATTGGTCCTTCACGGACCGTGGAGTATCATTTACCTTAAACCACGCACCTGGTTCTTGGCCTGTGCTTCCCACAAGGCTTAACAACACACCAGGAAAGGATTAACAATAAAGCTAAGCGGTTGGCCTAATACTGTCCTACAACAAATACCTACGGAAAGGATTACAAGCGTAAGATTATTCAGATAGTTTTAGTTTTATTATCAGACTCACAATGAAGAGGGTTAAATTCGCTAGAATGAAGAGGGTTAAATTCGCTTTTCGAAAGAATATAATAGATTGTTTCCACTACAAAGAAACAAACTGCTTCGGTTAAAGTTGAGAGATGTTAAGCATCTCTGTCAAAAAAACAGACATTTATGTCCCAGCTGGTTCAAAGTCTTGGTTTTGTGCTCGACTGTTTTCTGTGTGTGATTATTTCGTGCGATATTTGTGTGTGATCTCTCTCTCTCTCTCTCTCCCTCCTTCTCTTTCTCCATCCCTCTCTCTTTCCCTACCTCTCTCTCTTTCCCTCCCTCTCTCTCGCCCTCTCTCTCCCTCCTTCTTTCTCTTTCCCTCCCTCTCTCTTTTTCCCTCCCTCTCTCTCTTTCCCTCTCTCTCTCTATTTCCCTCCCTCTCTCTGTTTCCCTCCCTCTCTCTGTTTCCCTCCCTCTCTCTCTTTCCCTCCCTTTCTCTCTTTCCCTCCCTCTCTTTCTCTCTCTCGCCCTCTCTCTCTCCCTCTCGCCCCCTCTCTCTCCCTCTCGCCCCCTCTCCCTCCCTCCCTCTCTCTCTCTCTTTCCCTCCCTCTCTCTCTTTCCTTCCCTCTCTCTCTCCCTCTCGCCCCTTCTCTCTCCCCCTCTGAACCTCTATGTACCCAAGGCACAAGGGTTCTCCACAAACGCCTGTCTTTCGCTCCACCCTCCCCCCCCCCACTCTTGTCCAGTTGAAGGGGGGGGGGGCCTATTATCCAGCATCGTCTCTGTTGTTCTTCGCCATCCCTTAGTCTACCCATACTTCTGTTTTCCTTGTGGTGTACGTCTTAGTGTTGTTTATTGGTAGTGACTTTAACAGATGAGAGCTTCATAAATCTGGCGAACAAGTTGAACTGTGCTGCTTTTAAATGTCAAGGGTCTAGTGGAGGGAGCTGATATTTTTAGAACCGCTGTTCAAGAATTTAGATACTAAAGGTTGATCCGTAAGATTCTCTTATCCAAGTCTGTTTCTTTGTTATACACGTAGAAACAGTCGACACCCACCAGACAATAGCAACACAGGAGAAATCGCAGGCAATCTTCCAACAGAACCAACGTATAACAATGTTGAGTCATTCAACAGGAAGGTAGATGTACAACTAGACAACATGTTTATTTATGAGGAAAAATGGAAGGTGACCGATGAGGATGGAAGATTCAAGAATTTTTTTGTTTTATATTTTCATCGCAAAATATTGAAAATTTTCCAGTTTCCGTACTTCTGTTGTATGAAACAATTGGACATTTTTTTCCAAAGCGAAAGACTTTATTGTAGCAAGCTCGTTGATATGGTCATAACATATATATATGGCGATACACAAACAGATGTTTGGAACAAGAGAAAGCTATTTGTCACAAAAATCTTAGGTGTTGAAGCACAAACTCTGAGTCGGATGGGGAGTCAGTTACTGGGGGGCCTTGCACACCCGGAGTGGAGCTGAGAAGCAGTAAAAACGCAATGCTTCTCCAGCAGACTCCACCACTATGAGGGAAGTACAGTACCAACCCCCCGTCCCCCCCCCACAAACCCTGTTGGCCACCCTAGGTCTGTTATGAAAATGGAAGAAGGCACCCATGAAGAGGAGGAAATTGGTCCTTCACGGACCGTGGAGTATCATTTACCTTAAACCACGCACCTGGTTCTTGGCCTGTGCTTCCCACAAGGCTTAACAACACACCAGGAAAGGATTAACAATAAAGCTAAGCGGTTGGCCTAATACTGTCCTACAACAAATACCTACGGAAAGGATTACAAGCGTAAGATTATTCAGATAGTTTTAGTTTTATTATCAGACTCACAATGAAGAGGGTTAAATTCGCTAGAATGAAGAGGGTTAAATTCGCTTTTCGAAAGAATATAATAGATTGTTTCCACTACAAAGAAACAAACTGCTTCGGTTAAAGTTGAGAGATGTTAAGCATCTCTGTCAAAAAAACAGACATTTATGTCCCAGCTGGTTCAAAGTCTTGGTTTTGTGCTCGACTGTTTTCTGTGTGTGATTATTTCGTGCGATATTTGTGTGTGATCTCTCTCTCTCTCTCTCTCCCTCCTTCTCTTTCTCCATCCCTCTCTCTTTCCCTACCTCTCTCTCTTTCCCTCCCTCTCTCTCGCCCTCTCTCTCCCTCCTTCTTTCTCTTTCCCTCCCTCTCTCTTTTTCCCTCCCTCTCTCTCTTTCCCTCTCTCTCTCTATTTCCCTCCCTCTCTCTGTTTCCCTCCCTCTCTCTGTTTCCCTCCCTCTCTCTCTTTCCCCCCTTTCTCTCTTTCCCTCCCTCTCTTTCTCTCTCTCGCCCTCTCTCTCTCCCTCTCGCCCCCTCTCTCTCCCTCTCGCCCCCTCTCCCTCCCTCCCTCTCTCTCTCTCTTTCCCTCCCTCTCTCTCTTTCCTTCCCTCTCTCTCTCCCTCTCGCCCCTTCTCTCTCCCCCTCTGAACCTCTATGTACCCAAGGCACAAGGGTTCTCCACAAACGCCTGTCTTTCGCTCCACCCTCCCCCCCCCCACTCTTGCCCAGTTGAAAGGGGGGGAGGCCCTATTATCCAGCATCGTCTCTGTTGTTCTTCACCATCCCTTAGTCTACCCATACTTCTATTTTCCCTGTGGTGTACGTCTTAGTGTTGTTTATTGGTAGTGACTTTAACAGATGAGAGCTTCATAAATCTGGCGAACAAGTTGAACTGTGCTGCTTTTAAATGTCAAGGGTCTAGTGGAGGGAGCTGATATTTTTAGAACCGCTGTTCAAGAATTTAGATACTAAAGGTTGATCCGTAAGATTCTCTTATCCAAGTCTGTTTCTTTGTTATACACGTAGAAACAGTCGACACCCACCAGACAATAGCAACACAGGAGAAATCGCAGGCAATCTTCCAACAGAACCAACGTATAACAATGTTGAGTCATTCAACAGGAAGGTAGATGTACAACTAGACAACATGTTTATTTATGAGGAAAAATGGAAGGTGACCGATGAGGATGGAAGATTCAAGAATTTTACATATGATAGGCTCCACTCCCCGGCAAGAACTTAGTTTGCCATGTGGGGAGGGAGTGGACAATTCTAACAGCTAGAATAGGACCACCAGCATTCAAAATAAAACAAAACGTTGCCATAGTTACTGAACATCAGAATATCTCACATGAAACGATTCACACATCAGCAACCACAACTAGTAAGCTCATATCAGCAACCGCAACTATTGAGCCCACATCACAACTACAACTAGTAAGCTCACATCAGCAACCGCAACTAGTAAGCTCACATCAGCAACCACAACTAGTAAGCTCATATCAGCCACCACAACTATTGAGCCCACATCAGCAACCACAACTATTGAGCCCACATCACAACCACAACTAGTAAGCTCACATCAGCAACCACAACTAGTAAGCTCATATCAACCACCACAACTAGTAAGCTCATATCAACCACCACAACTAGTAAGCTCATATCAACCACCACAACTAGTAAGCTCATATCAACCACCACAACTAGTAAGCTCACATCAGCAACCACAACTAGTAAGCTCATATCAGCAACCACAACTATTGAGCCCACATCACAACCACAACTAGTAAGCTCACATCAGCAACCGCAACTAGTAAGCTCATATCAACCACCACAACTAGTAAGCTCATATCAGCCACCACAACTAGTAAGCTCATATCAGCCACCACAACTATTGAGCCCACATCAGCAACCACAACTATTGAGCCCACATCACAACCACAACTAGTAAGCTCACATCAGCAACCACAACTAGTAAGCTCATATCAACCACCACAACTAGTAAGCTCATATCAGCCACCACAACTAGTAAGCTCATATCAACCACCACAACTAGTAAGCTCATATCAACCACCACAACTAGTAAGCTCATATCAACCACCACAACTAGTAAGCTCATATCAACCACCACAACTAGTAAGCTCATATCAGCCACCACAACTAGTAAGCTCATATCAACCACCACAACTAGTAAGCTCACATCAGCAACCACAACTAGTAAGCTCATATCAGCCACCACAACTAGTAAGCTAACATCAGTCACCACAACTATTGAGCCCATATTAGCAACCACAACTAGTAAGCTCACATCTGCAACCGCAACTAGTAAGCTCACATCACCAACGACAACTAGTAAGCTCACATCAGCAACCACAACTAGTAAGCTCACATCAGCCACCACAACTATTGAGCCCATATTAGCAACCACAACTAGTAAGCTCACATCAGCAACGACAACTAGTAAGCTCACATCAGCAACCACAACTAATAAGCCCACATCAGCAACCACAACTATTGAGCCCACATCAGCAACCACAACTAGTAAGCTCACATCACCAACCACAACTAGTAAGCTCACATCAGCAACCACAACTATTGAGCCCACATCAGCAACCACAACTAGTAAGCTCACATCAGCAACCACAACTATTGAGCCCACATCAGCAACCACAACTAGTGAGCTCACATCAGCAACCACAACTAATAAGCCCACATCAGCAACCACAACTATTGAGCCCACATCAGCAACCACAACTAGTAAGCTCACATCAGCAACCACAACTAATAAGCTCACATCAACAACCACAACTAGGAAGGTCACATCAGCAACCACAACTATTGAGCCCACATCAGCAACCACAACTAGTAAGCTCACATCAGCAACCACAACTAATAAGCTCACATCAGCAACCACAACTAATAAGCTCACATCAGCAACCACAACTAGTAAGCTCACATCAGCAACCACAACTAATAAGCTCACATCAACAACCACAGCTAATAAGCTCACATCAGCAACCACAACTAATAAGCTCACATCAGCAACCACAACTATTGAGCCCACATCAGCAACCACAACTAGTAAGCTCACATCAGCAACCACAACTAGTAAGCTCACATCAGCAACGACAACTAGTAAGCTCACATCAGCAACCACAACTAATAAGCCCACATCAGCAACCACAACTATTGAGCCCACATCAGCAACCACAACTAGTAAGCTCACATCAGCAACCACAACTAGTAAGCTCACATCAGCAACCACAACTATTGAGCCCACATCAGAAACCACAACTAGTGAGCTCACATCAGCAACCACAACTAATAAGCCCACATCAGCAACCACAACTATTGAGCCCACATCAGCAACCACAACTAGTAAGCTCACATCAGCAACCACAACTAATAAGCTCACATCAACAACCACAACTAGGAAGGTCACATCAGCAACCACAACTAGGAAGCTCACATCAGCAACCACAACTATTGAGCCCACATCAGCAACCACAACTAGTAAGCTCACATCAGCAACCACAACTAATAAGCTCACATCAGCAACCACAACTAATAAGCTCACATCAGCAACCACAACTAGTAAGCTCACATCAACAACCACAACTAATAAGCTCACATCAACAACCACAACTAATAAGCTCACATCAGCAACCACAACTAATAAGCTCACATCAACAACCACAACTAATAAGCTCACATCAGCAACCACAACTAGGAAGGTCACCTCAGACCACAAAAGGATAAAAAAACTGCCGTCAGCTATAACTGAACTCCCATTCTGCTCTAACAAACTGCCATTACTATTGTGTCGTAATAAAGGACAACAATGATTACTCTCACCACATGAAGCGAAGTCACTGAATAACATTTATACACGTAGTCCAGAAGATATGAAGTCATGAACTCAAAGAACAGACTGAACAAGCTTGTTGTTATTGTGGCTATTATAGTTGTCATTTGTTGTTATTCTTGTTATTGTTGTTACTGATGATGCTGTTGTTGTTATTATTGTTGTTGTTTCTCTGTTTATTATTGTTGTTATTGGTAATGTTGCTTTTATTGCTTTTTTGCCTGTTGTTATTCCTATTGTTATTTTTTTAAAAACTGTTATTATTTTATTATTGTTGTTATTGCTACTGTTACTGCTATTGCTATTGTTATTGTTATTGCTCCTGTTATTGTTATTGTGTTATTCTTGTGGTTGTATTTATTGTCATTGTTATTATTGCTATCCTAGTTGATGATATTGTAGTTATTATTTTTATTGCTATTATTATTACTCTTCTATTTTTGTTGCTTTTGTTTTCACTGTTGTTATTACTGCTGTTATTGTCGTACAATTTTTGTTTCTTATTTTATATTGTTTCTTTTTCTTTATATCCGTTGCTGCTTTTGTTGTTGGTACTATGTTACTGTCATTATGTTGGTGATAATATGTTACTGTTATTATGTTGTTGGTAATATGTTGCTGCTATTATGGTGCTGTAATATGTTGCTGTTATTATGCTGCTGTTATGTCGCTTGTATTGCCGATCAACCTGAACATACACATTTGTACGTCTATGGCATGGTGTAGTCCAGTATTTTCCAACGTGGGCGACAACGCCCCCTGCGGGCGTTGGAAAGGACGGGTGGTTGGGGCGGAGGAAGATAAAGGGTCAGTGGGGAGGGCAGTTGAAGAAAAGGAGTAAGGGGGGGGGGGTGAGGGAAAATGAAGCAGCAGATGAGTGTAGTAATACCTTCCTTCTTAGCACTTTTCAACCTGATATTGAGAAACTTGTGTCCCTATATGAAACTCATCCATCACGTTAAAAGTTGAGAAAATAATGCAGTAGGTGAGTTATAAATGTACTCCTTCGTATTGTTTGCTGGTTTGCTAGCTGACGTTTTTAGTTGTGTAGACCATATCTTTTTGCTAGCTGACGTTTTTAGTTGTGTAGACCATATCTTTTTGCTAGCTGACGTTTTTAGTTGTGTAGACCATATCTTTTTGCTAGCTGACGTTTTTAGTTGTGTAGATCATATCTTTTTGCTAGCTGACGTTTTTAGTTGTGTAGACCATATCCTAATCTGAGAGGGCATTGTATGAGTAGCACATGAGGAGTGGGGGGATGTAGCCTGGGAGAAAAGGGGGATAGCAGCCCGAACAAGCCTGGGAAACACTGGTGTAGCTCAATATGTCTGAACATTCTTCATCTGGTGGCCAGAAGTTCGGTCAAAGTGTCCGTCTCGCCCCTGTATGAGAACCCGTAAACATTGATCATGAAGCACTAACATCTGGTAGGACCGGTTTAGTTTGGTTCGATACTTGGGCGCGAGCGATTAAGCTCTTCTGTCAAGCCTGACCTGGTCGGAGTCCACATTTCAAGGACCGTTTGAGGGTGATTCTGGGTGAGTGACTCATGAGGCTGTTGTTTGGAGGCTTTTTTTTTTCAAAGGCCTGGTAGATTGTATAGGTCGTATTCCATCCCGGCTTTGCTGCAGGTACCCGTCTTCTCAGCAGTCTCAACTCCGCATCGAGTAATGTAAGGGTTGATTGAATGATTGATTGATTGATCTTTATTTCAAAAAGATTAAGAATTGGGCACGCAGGCCCGTTTGAAATTCTGCCCTTTATCATACAACTTTCCAAAGGGCAGCCAACGCTTGAACAACATATGTCTTCCAAAACCTAGACTTGATCTTTACAAGAAAACCTTTACTTATTCTGCTGCTCATCTTTGGAATACCCTCCCATCCTGTATAAAAATTATAACTTATACTCCTTATTACAACTACAAACTTTCCCAAAATCTATTTGATGTCGACTACATGCCTCCATTAATCATAAAACTTAAAAGTTGTTTTAGACTGCTCTTGCAGAAACCGAATACAGTTAATTGTTTATTCTTGTGGTTGTATTTATTGTCATTGTTATTATTGCTATCCTAGTTGATGATATTGTAGTTATTATTTTTATTGCTATTATTATTACTCTTCTATTTTTGTTGCTTTTGTTTTCACTGTTGTTATTACTGCTGTTATTGTCGTACAATTTTTGTTTCTTATTTTATATTGTTTCTTTTTCTTTATATCCGTTGCTGCTTTTGTTGTTGGTACTATGTTACTGTCATTATGTTGGTGATAATATGTTACTGTTATTATGTTGTTGGTAATATGTTGCTGCTTTTATGGTGCTGTAATATGTTGCTGTTATTATGCTGCTGTTATGTCGCTTGTATTGCCGATCAACCTGAACATACACATTTGTACGTCTATGGCATGGTGTAGTCCAGTATTTTCCAACGTGGGCGACAACGCCCCCTGCGGGCGTTGGAAAGGACGGGTGGTTGGGGCGGAGGAAGATAAAGGGTCAGTGGGGAGGGCAGTTGAAGAAAAGGAGTAAGGGGGGGGGGGGTGAGGGAAAATGAAGCAGCAGATGAGTGTAGTAATACCTTCCTTCTTAGCACTTTTCAACCTGATATTGAGAAACTTGTGTCCCTCCATGAAACTCATCCATCACGTTAAAATTTGAGAAAATAATGCAGTAGGTGAGCTGTAAATGTACTCCTTCATATTGTTTGCTGGTTTGCTAGCTGACGTTTTTAGTTGTGTAGACCATATCTTTTTGCTAGCTGACGTTTTTAGTTGTGTAGACCATATCTTTTTGCTAGCTGACGTTTTTAGTTGTGTAGACCATATCTTTTTGCTAGCTGACGTTTTTAGTTGTGTAGATCATATCTTTTTGCTAGCTGACGTTTTTAGTTGTGTAGACCATATCCTAATCTGAGAGGGCATTGTATGAGTAGCACATGAGGAGTGGGGGGATGTAGCCTGGGAGAAAAGGGGGATAGCAGCCCGAACAAGCCTGGGAAACACTGGTGTAGCTCAATATGTCTGAACATTCTTCATCTGGTGGCCAGAAGTTCGGTCAAAGTGTCCGTCTCGCCCCTGTATGAGAACCCGTAAACATTGATCATGAAGCACTAACATCTGGTAGGACCGGTTTAGTTTGGTTCGATACTTGGGCGCGAGCGATTAAGCTCTTCTGTCAAGCCTGACCTGGTCGGAGTCCACATTTCAAGGACCGTTTGAGGGTGATTCTGGGTGAGTGACTCATGAGGCTGTTGTTTGGAGGCTTTTTTTTTTCAAAGGCCTGGTAGATTGTATAGGTCGTATTCCATCCCGGCTTTGCTGCAGGTACCCGTCTTCTCAGCAGTCTCAACTCCGCATCGAGTAATGTAAGGGTTGATTGAATGATTGATTGATTGATCTTTATTTCAAAAAGATTAAGAATTGGGCACGCAGGCCCGTTTGAAATTCTGCCCTTTATCATACAACTTTCCAAAGGGCAGCCAACGCTTGAACAACATATGTCTTCCAAAACCTAGACTTGATCTTTACAAGAAAACCTTTACTTATTCTGCTGCTCATCTTTGGAATACCCTCCCATCCTGTATAAAAAATATAACTTATACTCCTTATTACAACTACAAACTTTCCCAAAATCTATTTGATGTCGACTACATGCCTCCATTAATCATAAAACTTAAAAGTTGTTTTAGACTGCTCTTGCAGAAACCGAATACAGTTAATTGTTTATTCTGAATAGTCCCGACATTTTTGTTTAGTAGATAGTCATTTATAATGTATGTAGTTACTTCTGTACTGAGTGAATGGTTAAGAGCGAAACGCAAATGTTATATTTTATTTTATGTTTCTCAGCTTCAATGTTAATTATATTTGTTACATGAACAGCATATTTGTAGAATGTCCTGAATAGAGTGAAAGATGTATGATAAAGGGCAGAATGTCAGATGGGCCTGCGTGCCCAATTCTTAACCCTTTGGAAATAAAGATCAGTCAGTCAGTCACTCTGTTCCAGACATTCTACAAATACACTGCTCATTATAACCAACATAACTAACATTGGAAAGCCGAGAGACATAAAATAAAACGTTTACCTTTTGCTCTTATCCATGCAATCACTACAGAAAGTAACTATACACATAAATTACTGTCTTCCAAACAAAAACTTCGGTACTAATCAGAATAAATAAATAAAGAGTGTGTAGCAGTGTGACCTGCTTGAGCTTCTGGAGTGAAAACTTAAACAAGCTTTCTTTTCTGTAGACTCTACAACCTTGGTGAACACACCAAGGCATATAAGGTAGTCCCATAGCAAATACCAGAGGGAATGACGCGTTAGAGTCCTGATTATCCTGGGCCATCAGCGTATGAGGTAGGGTGGCCCAGGATAATCATCATCACGGGCCATCAGCGTATGAGGTAGTGTGGCGTATTGGTCGGGAAAAAAAAATCTTATTCGAACCATCGACCATTCAGTTGCTAGACGAGTGCTCTAACCGCTACGCTAGCCTGTCCGCAAGGCCTAAGCGTATTTCAATATTTCAATAGACTCTTGGCCAGCTTGTTGTCGCTAGAGTTGTTAAATTCGCCTTTCTTCTGTTGCAGTCGTTTTCATGCCCTAATGTTTCCACGCCTGGTCAAGTCGAAATCGATGTATAATCGGTTTGGGCTTCTAGATCTATGTAGAGGGCACGGGTTCGCAGGATGTATTCTGGGGATCTGGAGACGGATTTGGCATGTGCTGAGTGGAGCTAGAGCAAACGTTATTCTGTGTAGATGGGCTTTTGATCTGCAGTCATATTAGAAGTCTGAATAATGTAGTTTGTTGTTTTCACTTTAACTTTATAATGAAGTTTTTTGGGTTTTTTTTGGTGGGGGAGGGGTGAGATATCTGTTGTCTGTTCTGTGTCACCTTGTCATTTGATCCCTTCGTTAATGGTTTAAGCCTTAAAGTTGGCATTTGGTTATGGTAATGCGAAACAACCGAACCATGAATTTTAAGCGCCTGTTTGTGAAAACACAAACAGAAACGATCGTTGCTCCAGTGACAGAGATAATTCGGGAGCCCCCTTGAGACCTTTGCCTCTTGTTAAAATGGAGTTTCACGCCTTCAGAGAACAAAGTATAACACACAGGGCGTTCTGAAAGTTCGTTGTGCGCTCTCCATTGGGGCTTTTATAGGAAGACAAATTGCAGCTAGGCAGAGAAAACGTGCGGTATTTTCTAGAGAAATTCTCCGCGTTTTAGACTATCTTACAGAGGTTCAGTGTGTGAGGCTTCCTTCCCCCGACCCCCCGCCCCCCAACCCCACGGTATCTGGGTACTGTGTCTCCACGCTGACACGGCACAGGTCAGTGCAATAATCGAGTACCTCTCTGATAGATTTTGTGTGGGGGGTATCTGGCGGAACAGGAGGTGTCTCCTTAATGTCCGCGATTCGCTGCTTCAGAATGTTCAGATCCTGGGGGGGGGGGCACTAAACACTGTCTTCAGGGTACCCCCCACAAGAAAAGAAATGCGAGAAGTTTCAGTCAAGAGGATATAGGATTCCACAGCAACAAGCGTGAGTCATGTGATGTCTTCTTTTTATTCGTTCAGTTCTGTATGACCAGCTGCCCAGACAGTGGTATCCTCCCCCATGGAGCCCTCAATCATGGAGCCCCCAGTCATGGACCCCCCAGTCATGGAGCCCTCAGTCGTGGAGCCCTCAGTCGTGGAGCCCTCAGTCATGGAGCCATCAGTCATGGAGCCCTCAGTCGTGGAGCCATCAGTCATGGAGCCCTCAGTCGTGGAGCCCTCAGTCATGGAGCCCTCAGTCGTGGAGCTCTCAGTCATGGAGCCATCAGTCATGGAGCCATCAGTCATGTACCCCCCAGTCATGGAGCCCTCAGTCGTGGAGCCCTCAGTCATGGAGCCCTCAGTCGTGGAGCCCTCAGTCATGGAGCCCTAAGTCATGGACCCCCCAGTCATGGAGCCCCCAGTCATGGACCCCCCAGTCATGGAGCCCTCAGTCGTGGAGCCATCAGTCATGGAGCCATCAGTCATGGAGCCTTCAGTAATGAAGCCCTCAGTCATGGAACACTCCGTCATGAAGCCCTCAGTCATGGAGCACTCGGTCATGGAGCCCTCAGTCATGGAGTCCTCAGTTGCTAGACGAGTGCTCTAACCGCTACGCTAGCCTGTCCGGAAGGCCTAAGCGTATTTCAATATTTCAATAGACTCTTGGCCAGCTTGTTGTCGCTAGAGTTGTTAAATTCGCCTTTCTTCTGTTGCAGTCGTTTTCATGCCCTAATGTTTCCACGCCTGGTCAAGTCGAAATCGATGTATAATCGGTTTGGGCTTCTAGATCTATGTAGAGGGCACGGGTTCGCAGGATGTATTCTGGGGATCTGGAGACGGATTTGGCATGTGCTGAGTGGAGCTAGAGCAAACGTTATTCTGTGTAGATGGGCTTTTGATCTGCAGTCATATTAGAAGTCTGAATAATGTAGTTTGTTGTTTTCACTTTAACTTTATAATGAAGTTTTTTGGGTTTTTTTTGGTGGGGGAGGGATGAGATATCTGTTGTCTGTTCTGTGTCACCTTGTCATTTGATCCCTTCGTTAATGGTTTAAGCCTTAAAGTTGGCATTTGGTTATGGTAATGCGAAACAACCAAACCATGAATTTTAAGCGCCTGTTTGTGAAAACACAAACAGAAACGATCGTTGCTCCAGTGACAGAGATAATTCGGGAGCCCCCTTGAGACCTTTGCCTCTTGTTAAAATGGAGTTTCACGCCTTCAGAGAACAAAGTATAACACACAGGGCGTTCTGAAAGTTCGTTGTGCGCTTTCCATTGGGGCTTTTATAGGAAGACAAATTGCAGCTAGGCAGAGAAAACGTGCGGTATTTTCTAGAGAAATTCTCCGCGTTTTAGACGTATCTTACAGAGGTTCAGTGTGTGACACTTCCTTCCCCCGACCCCCCCCCCCAACCCCACGGTATCTGGGTACTGTGTCTCCACGCTGACACGGCACAGGTCAGTGCAATAATCGAGTACCTCGCTGATAGATTTTGTGTGGGGGGTATCTGGCGGAACAGCAGGTGTCTCCTTAATGCCCGCGATTCGCTGCTTCAGAATGTTCAGATCCTGGGGGGGGGGGGGGGGGCACTAAACACTGTCTTCAGGGTACCCCCCACAAGAAAAGAAATGCGAGAAGTTTCAGTCAAGAGGATATAGGACTCCACAGCAACAAGCGTGAGTCATGTGATGTCTTCTTTTTATTCGTTCAGTTCTGTATGACCAGCTGCCCAGACAGGGGTATCCTCCCCCATGGAGCCCTCAGTCGTGGAGCCCTCAGTCATGGAGCCCTCAGTCGTGGAGCCCTCAGTCATGGAGCCATCAGTCATGGAGCCATCAGTCATGGACCCCCCAGTCATGGAGCCCTCAGTCGTGGAGCCCTCAGTCGTGGAGCCCTCAGTCATGGAGCCCTCAGTCATGGAGCCCTCAGTCATGGACCCCCCAGACATGGAGCCCCCAGTCATGGACCCCCCAGTCATGGAGCCCTCAGTCGTGGAGCCCTCAGTCATGGAGCCATCAGTCATGGAGCCATCAGTCATGGAGCCTTCAGTAATGAAGCCCTCAGTCATGGAACACTCCGTCATGAAGCCCTCAGTCATGGAGCACTCGGTCATGGAGCCCTCAGTCATGGAGCACTCAGTCATGGAGTCCTCAGTCATGGAGTCCTCAGTCATGGAGTCCTCAGTCATGGAGCACTCGGTCATGGAGCACTCAGTCATGGAGCACTCAGTCATGAAGCACTCAGTCATGGAGTCCTCAGTCATGGAGCACTCGGTCATGGAGCACTCAGTCATGCCTCAGAGTTTTACCATCCGTGCTCTTTCCCAGGTGCCAGGTGCGGGCTCTCTGGTCCCTGTAATGAGTTCAGGTGTGCAGGATGTGTTCTGTTGAAGTCTGGAGTTAGCGAACCGCAGTCGACCAAGACCCTGTCCATCCTCTCTATCCATGCGGACTCCTCCCCCTCCTAGCAACAGGGCTTAGCCTGAGGTTGGGGATCACTAAGGACCCTATGGGGTGGAGTGTGTCCGGGATTTGGAGATTGTTTTGGCATGTGCAGAGTGGTGTTTTTTTTGTTTTTGTTTTTGTTTTGTAGATGGGCTTGGAGTGTGCTATTAATAGAAGTCTGAACAATATAGTCTGCTTTCAGTCTTGTCTTGTCTTGTCTCATTCCTCTTATCCCTTTCGATGTTACGGGGACAAAGAGACGTTTTAATACGGATCGAAGATTTGCTTCATATAATGGGATATTTAATGCTTCTGTAATTTCCTCTCTCCATTTCCTGGGCGGCCGGCCTCTTCCTCTGCTACCTTCAAATCTTAGTTGCTACCTTCAAATCCTTGTTTTTAGGCTTAGCTTTAGAATGGAGTATCTGGGACATCTGTTGTCTGTTCTATGTCTCTATGAAGTGTTGTTCTTTCCCTTTCGAACATTTTGTTGTTGTTGTTGTTGTTGTTGTTGTTGTTGCTTTTTTCTAGCGGTGCTATGCGTCGGACTTGATTCTAGAGTTAGATGCTGTGGAGGCTCCATCAGGGCAGACGGGGCGTAAAATCAACGGCCCATAACTGATTGTTGTCAAGGTTAGCGACCTAAAACTAATTGTTGTCAAGGTTAGCGACCCATGACTGATTGTTGTCAAGGTTAGCTACCCAAAACTAATTGTTGTCAAGGTTAGCGACCCATGACTGATTGTTGTCAAGGTTAGCGACCCATGACTGATTGTTGTCAAGGTTAGTGACCCATAGCTGACTGCTGATGTCAGGGGTTAGTGGGTCATAGTCGATCAAGACCCTGCATATCTTCTCTGTTGGTGCCATCCTAAGTAACAGCAAAACCGTGAGGTCAAAGACACCAGGGTGGTACAGCCTGTTAGCACGTTGTCCTGATTTGTCACCTTGACCCCCCAGGTGTACGAAAATAAGAGCCTAACCCACTCCAACATGATACCCGTCGTTTCAACGTCATCCATCAGCACATCGTGTCTACCAAGAACAGGAAGGTCGCGCCGACCTCCTCCCTGTTAGTCAGCCAGACGCCAACAGCACGACAGCCTGTTGTAAAGATTAACCACAACATTCTGGATCCCTGGCTGATGCCCTACGTTCGTCTCTGCTCCCAGACCTAACCTCTACAGGATCGGGGCGAGCCAGATACCTCCACAGAAGCATCGCTCTCTTCTTCTCTCTGGATAGGCTCTGTTGGCAAACGTTTATCAGCGCCCGTTGTTTGTTTCACTGTTTGCATTCCACCCCCCCCCCCCTTCCCTTTTTCCTTTTCTGTGTTTGAACAGCCAGAAACTCATCGATCGCACGTCGTGTGGTCTGGCTGGTTCTCTGTGGAGCAGCCAGCGATCGAGATCCATTGATTGAATCAGATTTCTCCGAACCCCAGTAACTTTATAGGTTTAACAGGAGACAAGAGCGTGGCATGGTCTCCGGGAGGTAGCTGTGAATGGGAGGCTGCTGGAAGACAGACAGGCAGACAGACTGAAGCTAAAACAGCGGACACACAAATTATTACACCAACACACAGGCATACGGAGAGAGTAGAGACAACAAATACGAACAAATTTACAGAACGAATGAGTGAAAGATGTTTTTGAAAAGAGAATTGGGCACGCTGATCTGACAGACAGACAGATCAGTGGGTGGGTGCCTAGCTGGATAGATAGATGGAAAGGTGGGTGGACAGACAGACAGACAGACGGATTGATGGAAGGGTGAGTGGATAGATAGATAGATAGATAGATCACTAAGGACCCTATGGGGTGGAGTGTGTCCGGGATTTGGAGATTGTTTTGGCATGTGCAGAGTGGTGTTTTTTTTGTTTTTGTTTTTGTTTTGTAGATGGGCTTGGAGTGTGCTATTAATAGAAGTCTGAACAATATAGTCTGCTTTCAGTCTTGTCTTGTCTTGTCTCATTCCTCTTATCCCTTTCGATGTTACGGGGACAAAGAGACGTTTTAATACGGATCGAAGATTTGCTTCATATAATGGGATATTTAATGCTTCTGTAATTTCCTCTCTCCATTTCCTGGGCGGCCGGCCTCTTCCTCTGCTACCTTCAAATCTTAGTTGCTACCTTCAAATCCTTGTTTTTAGGCTTAGCTTTAGAATGGAGTATCTGGGACATCTGTTGTCTGTTCTATGTCTCTATGAAGTGTTGTTCTTTCCCTTTCGAACATTTTGTTGTTGTTGTTGTTGTTGTTGTTGTTGTTGTTGTTGTTGCTTTTTTCTAGCGGTGCTATGCGTCGGACTTGATTCTAGAGTTAGATGCTGTGGAGGCTCCATCAGGGCAGACGGGGCGTAAATCAACGGCCCATAACTGATTGTTGTCAAGGTTAGCGACCTAAAACTAATTGTTGTCAAGGTTAGCGACCCATGACTGATTGTTGTCAAGGTTAGCTACCCAAAACTAATTGTTGTCAAGGTTAGCGACCCATGACTGATTGTTGTCAAGGTTAGCGACCCATGACTGATTGTTGTCAAGGTTAGTGACCCATAGCTGACTGCTGATGTCAGGGGTTAGTGGGTCATAGTCGATCAAGACCCTGCATATCTTCTCTGTTGGTGCCATCCTAAGTAACAGCAAAACCGTGAGGTCAAAGACACCAGGGTGGTACAGCCTGTTAGCACGTTGTCCTGATTTGTCACCTTGACCCCCCAGGTGTACGAAAATAAGAGCCTAACCCACTCCAACATGATACCCGTCGTTTCAACGTCATCCATCAGCACATCGTGTCTACCAAGAACAGGAAGGTCGCGCCGACCTCCTCCCTGTTAGTCAGCCAGACGCCAACAGCACGACAGCCTGTTGTAAAGATTAACCACAACATTCTGGATCCCTGGCTGATGCCCTACGTTCGTCTCTGCTCCCAGACCTAACCTCTACAGGATCGGGGCGAGCCAGATACCTCCACAGAAGCATCGCTCTCTTCTTCTCTCTGGATAGGCTCTGTTGGCAAACGTTTATCAGCGCCCGTTGTTTGTTTCACTGTTTGCATTCCACCCCCCCCCCCCTTCCCTTTTTCCTTTTCTGTGTTTGAACAGCCAGAAACTCATCGATCGCACGTCGTGTGGTCTGGCTGGTTCTCTGTGGAGCAGCCAGCGATCGAGATCCATTGATTGAATCAGATTTCTCCGAACCCCAGTAACTTTATAGGTTTAACAGGAGACAAGAGCGTGGCATGGTCTCCGGGAGGTAGCTGTGAATGGGAGGCTGCTGGAAGACAGACAGGCAGACAGACTGAAGCTAAAACAGCGGACACACAAATTATTACACCAACACACAGGCATACGGAGAGAGTAGAGACAACAAATACGAACAAATTTACAGAACGAATGAGTGAAAGATGTTTTTGAAAAGAGAGAATTGGGCACGCTGATCTGACAGACAGACAGATCAGTGGGTGGGTGCCTAGCTGGATAGATAGATGGAAAGGTGGGTGGACAGACAGACAGACAGACGGATTGATGGAAGGGTGAGTGGATAGATAGATAGATAGATAGATAGATAGATAGATAGATAGATAGATAGATAGATAGATAGATAGATAGATAGATAGATAGATAGATAGATAGATAGATAGATAGATGATTGGGTTTTTGGACAGGTGGGTGAGTGGATGGGTTTAGCCGGACGGGCGGGCCGAGACAGACAGGCAGACAGGCAGGCAAGCAGGCAGGCAGGCAGGATATTCCGTGATTAGTAAACTAAAGGTATTCTATAATCGACCCCAACATTCTGGGCTAAATTATTTTTTTATGAAGATTCACTTCACTTGAGATGAATTAACCCCAGTGCTACTTGCTGTGCCATTGTTCACGATTTCTGGCAAGTTGACCGTATGCGACGTTCTGAAGTCTTTGACCAATCTGGTGATCACTCACCAGTCTTTTAGAGGCCGTTGATCTCGACCTCGTTTTCGTCTCACATTGTGTGTAACCAAGGATAATGTATTTAGTTCATGATGATGATGATGATGATGATATACTAGGCTCATCAAAGACTTCATCAGTTTCTGATTCGTGTTCTTCTTTAATTTTAAAAGCTTAAACAGAGTTTTGTCCGTTCTTTTAAGCAAACACTGAAACAAAGAACAAAGTTTTGTTCGTTCTTTTACACAAAAGCTGAAACAAAGAGCACAGTTTTATCTGCTCTTTTTCACAAAAGCTGAAACAAAGAACAAAGTTTTTATCTGCTCTTTTCCACAAAAGCTGAAACAAAGAACAAAGTTTTATCCACTATTTTTCACAAAAGCTGAAATAAAGAACAAAGTTTTGTGCCTTTCGAACTTGAAAAAATGGCTGAAGAAAAAAACATAGCTCAACATTAAACGGTCAGTCATATATACTTTGACAACATGTCACATACTGTCAATCAAAGCGTGTCGTTTAAACCTTACACTGACAGTATCTTCATCTTGCCAGATTAACGTCTTGTTGCTGTTGTTGTTGTTGTTGTTCTTCTTCTTCTTCTTCCTCTTCTTCTTCTTCTTTAAGCACCTTTCCGAGCCACTGAGACTGATTGCTGCAGACAAGACAAGTCCCCATTCCTCTCTCTGTTCTTGATCTCGTCTTGATCTTTTCTTGCCAGTTGTCGATCCCAAGAGCGCGTATATCATCCTCTAGGTTGTCTCCCCATCGTTGCCTGGGTCTACCTCTTGGTCTATCCCCTCTCATCACTTCTATATAGGCCGTCTTTCTTTGTCTATCCTCCTCCATTCTCTCTAAATGCCCGAGCCACCTCAGTCTTTTTCTTAATGGCTGTTATCTTACATCTTATATCTTATATCTTATATCTTACATCTTATATCTTACATCTTATATCTTATATCTCATATCTTATATCTTACATTTTATATCATACATCTTACATCTTATATCTCATATTTTATATCTTACATCTTATATCTTACATCTTATATCTTACATCTTATATCTCATATTTTATATCTTACATTTTATATCATACATCTTACATCTTATATATGATATCTTATATCTTACATCTTATATCTTACATGTTACATCTTGCATCTTATATCTTATGTCTTACATGTTATATCTTACATGTTATATCTTACGTCTTACATCTTATATATTGCATCTTTACATCTTATATATTACATCTTACATCTTATATCTTATATCTTATATATTACATCTAATATCTTACATCTTATATCTAACATCTTATATCTTATATCTTACATCTTATATCTTACATCCTTCCCGTGCCGTTAAACATCACAGAGGGTTCACAAGGTAGTTCGCCAATTTTTCCTGTCTTCGGCGAGTCTTTCAACCTCATCAAGGGATTTTATGCCTGTTAATTTGGCCTCTCTTAACAATGTCCTCTTTAGAGTTTCCGTGGTCGGCCTCTTTTTCTTTGGCCTGTTGTGTTCCACTTGATAGCTTGTTTTAGGATTCTCTGACTGTTTCTTCTCATCACTTGACCAACATAGGTCCATCCTCTTTTCCTGATCACCCATGAGACTGGTTGTTGTTCAGTCATCTGTCTTATCTCTGAATTGTTCTTGAATTCGTTCCACTTGGTGCCGAGTATTTTCCTTAGGCATTTGTTTTCAAAAGAGTCTAATTTCTTTTCTATTTCTTTAGTTGTTTTCCAGCTTTCGCATGCATAAATGAGGGTGGATATTAGATTTGAATCGAATAGTCTTAACTTGGTTTTTGTGCTTATAACTTTTGAACGCCATATGTTCTCAAGATTCTTGAAGATTGATGCTTCTTTTACAATTCTATTTCTAACTTCATTTCTGGTGTCGCCATCCTGGTCTATGTAGCTGCTAAGGTATGCAAAGTGATTGACATCTTCAATACCTGTCCCTTCTACGTGTATTTTTCCATTTTGATTAATGGGAAGTTTAATTATTTTTGTTTTGTCCTTGTTAATTTCAAGTCCTATTTTGCTAGCCAGTAAAGACAGGATATCTGTTTTTTTCTTGCATGGAATTCACATTGTTACTGATAAGAGTTATGTCATCAGCAACTCTGTTATAAGCGGTAAATAATGGGAAAAATAAAGAGAGGAAGACCAAGGCGAAGATGGCTGGAAGACTTTGTTGATGATCTGCTTACAACCGAGAGACCTACAGGAGTGCTGTCAGGGAGGCAAAGTTCCGTAAGGGACATGCAAATGACTGACTGACTGTTATAAGCGGAGAATTAAACAATGTGTAGATTTCTTTCCAGTCTGGTTAAGTGTTCTTACATTCCAGCTGCCTATTTTGCATCTTGTGTTTAGGTTCCAGGAGGTCTGCAGTCGGGCTGGGGACTTCCAGTGGCTGGCTTTCATCCACAACCTTCATGGGCTCAGTTTCCTGATAAGCATTTCTCCTTCCACCTGCATTTGTTGAATTCTTTCCAGACTAAATGTTTACGAAGAATTAGAAAAATATTTTGGCCAAACACCATAAGAAATAACATCTTGTTGGCAGAAATGTAAATGAACCCACTGACAGCAATTATTGAGGAAAGAAGTTGGCGATGGTTGGGACATGTGCTCCGAATGACTGACAACTCACTACCAAAAATAACACTAAGATGGACACCACAGGGGAACAGAAGTAAGGGTAGACCAAAAGAGACATGGAGAAGAACAACAGAAAGGATGTTGAGCAACAGAGGGCTCACCTGGGCAAGAGCAGAAAAAAGGCAAAGGACAGGCATTTGTGGAAAACCCTTGCGGAAGCCCCATGTGCCCTGGGCACTTAAAGTTCAGAGAGAGAGAGAATGAATGAATGAATGAATGAATAATCTTTATTTTTCAAGGGTAAAGAATTGGGCACGCAGGCCTATCTTACATTCTGCCCTTCATCACTCCATCTTTCATTCTTCCCACACGAGAGAGAGAGAGAGAGAGAGAGAGAGAGAGAGAGAGAGAGAGAGATTTCTTTGTTACTTCTTATCTTTCATTGTTGTGTTATAATGTCTCTTACCGGCCCATAAATTCTTCTCATGACTCTTTTCTCACATGTTTGTATTTAATTTTCATAGCATTTATCTGTAGTCCAAGTTTTTTAACGTTTACTGTATGTGTTAACTTTCTGTAGTTCATCCCCCCCCTCCCCTGCTCTGCCATCTGTCCTTATAAACTAGCAGTACTGAGGGAATATGACACGAGGTATGCGGTATCACGCCTGGTATATCACCAGATGTTGTTAACTGTACCGTATCGACGCTGGTTGACATCAATAATACTGTACTCTTAGGCCGAGATTCGTGACCTGATGTATAATTGCAGAAATATGCAAGCTTTCATGTAGTGGTTCCTCTGTACGGCTTGTGGGCTTTCTGTGGTCGTTTGATCCATTGCTTTATTTACTTATTTGTCCTTTATACTGGCTTTGTTTGATTGCTGCTTCATTTACTTCACTGTCCCTGATACAGGCTTTCTTTGGTCGTTTGAATCATTGCTTCCTTTACTTGATTGTCCCTTTCTTTGGTCGTTTGAATCATTGCTTCCTTTACTTGATTGTCCCTTTCTTTGGTCGTTTGAATCATTGCTTCCTTTACTTGATTGTCCCTTTCTTTGGTCGTTTGAATCATTGCTTCCTTTACTTGATTGTCCCCTTTCTTTGGTCATTTGAATCATTGCTTCCTTTACTTGATTGTTCCTTTCTTTGATCGTTTTTCATCACTGCTTTCTTCACCTGATTGTTTCTTATGATGACTTTATTTGGTCCTTTCTATCAGTTTCCTTTACTTGATTGTCCCTTATGTTGACTTTCTTTGGTTATTTTGACCACATCTTCCTTCGCTCAGCTGTGCTTTATTTTGATGGGGTTTTTTTTAATCGTTTGGACCACCGCTTAAATCCTTATATTGGCATTCTGTGGTCCTTTACATCATTATGTCCTTTATTGATCTTGTTCCTTAGACGCTCTTTGCTCCATTTCTTCACCCGTTCAATTCTCTTAGCTTCTTTTGCCTCTGAAATCACTGTTTTCTGCTTTAGATTAACTTTCTGTGTTCACTTTGAACGCAACTTTTGTTTTTTGTTTCGTTCTTTTTTTTTTTTTAGAGCACTTTACTGATAATAACACCAACGGATACGGTTAACCTTTAGGAAAGTCATTTATTTTTCATGTGGTACAGAATATTTAAAATTGCCTAATCTGTTCTTGGGGTTGATTGTCGCTGGCTTACTCCGCGGTTCTCAAACTATTATGCCAGAGGGCACACGTGATGAGCAATGATTATCATTTCCTCGGACGCGTACATGAGGACATGGCAACGTCTACCCAAAGAGCTGCAGTTGTTGGCAGTCACGTTTCCTCCACCCTGATGGTACCTCAGTATACGTTGTGACACAGGCTTACACCAGGGGTCAAAGTAGGGTCATGACCTGCTACGTCTGTATAACCCTGACGTTATAGCGGGCCATCTGTACTCTTTGCAGTCACAGTTTAAGAATCAGTGTTATATTAATTGTTGGTGAGGCCCTAATCTGCAGAGATTTAGATTTGTGAGCCCTTAAGCTGTAGAGAAAAATTTAGACCTGTGAGGCCCCAAGCAAGAGTTCTGGATTTAGATTTGTGAGCCCCTAAGCTTTAGAGAGGATTTAGATCTGTGAGGCTCTAGGTTGTAGAGAGGATTTAGATCTGTGAGGCTCTAAGCTGTAGAGAGGATTTAGATCTGTGAGGCCATAAGCTGTAGAGAAGATTTAGATCTGTGAGGCCATAAGCTGTAGAGAGGATTTAGATCTGTGAGGCTCTAAGCTGTAGAGAGGATTTAGATCTGTGAGGCCATAAGCTGTAGAGAGGATTTAGATCTGTGAGGCCATAAGCTGTAGAGAGGATTTAGATCTGTGAGGCCATAAGCTGTAGAGAGGATTTAGATCTCTGAGGCTCTAAGCTGTAGAGAGGATTTAGATCTGTGAGGCCATAAGCTGTAGAGAAGATTTAGATCTGTGAGGCCATAAGCTGTAGAGAGAATTTAGATCTGTGAGGCCATAAGCTGTAGAGAAGATTTAGATCTGTGAGGCCATAAGCTCTAGAGAGGATTTAGATCTGTGAGGCTCTAAGCTGTAGAGAGGATTTAGATCTGTGAGGCCATAAGCTGTAGAGAGGATTTAGATCTGTGAGGCCATAAGCTGTAGAGAGGATTTAGATCTGTGAGGCCATAAGCTGTAGAGAGATTTTAAATTTGTGAGGCCCTAAACTGTAAAGTACATTTTAGATCTGTGAGGTCCAAAGCTGTAGAGACCATTTAGATCTGTGAGGTCCAAAGCTGTAGAGAGGATTTAGATCTGTGAGGCTCAAAGCTGTAGAGAGGATTTAGATTTGAAGTAGGTGGACATATGTTGGTCACGTGTTGAGAAGAAACAGTCAGAGAATCCCAAAACAAGCTATCAAGTGGAACACAACAGGCCAAAGAAAAAGAGGCCGACCACGGAAACTCTAAAGAGAACATTGTTAAGAGAGGCCAAATTAACAGGCATAAAATCCCTTGATGAGGTTGAAAGACTCGCCGAAGACAGGAAGAATTGGCGAACTACCTTGTGAACCCTATGTGACGTTTAACGATACGGGAAGGATCTATCTATCTATCTATCTATCTATCTATCTATCTATCTATCTATCTATCTATCTATCTATCTATCTATCTATCTGCTGTAGAGATGATTTAGATGTGTGAGGCTCCCAAGCAGCAGAATAGATTTTGATTTGGTAACATACTTATCTGCAGAGTGGGTTTCTATTTTAGAGGCCCCGAGCTGCAGCGCTGAATTTAGAATTTTGATGAGGCTCTAAGCAATACAAAGCATGGGGCCCCTCTCTAAGCAATACAAAGCATGGGGCCCCTCTCTAAGCAATACAAAGCATGGGTTCCCTCTCTAAGCAATACAAAGCATGGGTCCCCTCTCTAAGCAATACAAAGCATGGGTCCCCTCTCTAAGCAATACAAAGCATGGGTCCCCTCTCTAAGCAATACAAAGCATGGGTCCCCTCTCTAAGCAATACAAAGCATGGGTCCCCTCTCTAAGCAATACAAAGCATGGGTCCCCTCTCTAAGCAATACAAAGCAAAGGTCCCCTCTCTATGCAATACAAAGCATGGATCCCCTCTCTAAGCAATACAAAGCATGGGTCCCCTCTCTAAGCAATACAAAGCATGGGGCCCCTCTCTAAGCAATACAAAGCATGGAGCCCCTGGTTAAAAACAATAAAATAATATATTTTGTGAGGCCCCCGTGGACTGAATTTAAAGCCCTAAACTGTAGCTTGTTCGTCTTATACATAAGCTGGCACTCCTTCAAACCCTCGCTTTTCTAATCTTCTATTTTTCTTTTGAACAACCAAAAAAAAAAACCCGCCCTATGTTTATGTATTAAAAATAGTTCTATTTTTTTGTTTTTTATGTTCTCTTTTCCTGGCAGGTAGCAAAAATATGCGCAGTCTGAAAACGAGACTCCCAAGATATGTACGAACTGAACTAAATCGCAGACATCCTGTCCAGATCTGAATAGTGTGTCTCGAACTTTCAGCAGACCAGAAAACATTTCCCCGGTGAAGGAATATTTATGAGACTTCCGCGAAGAAGGTAAGAGGGGAAAGGTGGTCATATTTTGTTGTGAAGTTAATATTTCCTGTCTGTTCAGATATTTCTGACAGTTTTTAAGAGAGATGTCTATCTTTTGCTGGGTTTTTTTCTCCCTCTTTTGTTGTTCTCTGCATGGCGAGGCACACTAGATTTCATGACAGAAGGGGCTGCTTGTGTTTTGACTCACCGTTGGCCTGGCCTGTCAGTTAGTGATGGCTAGTACTCACGACTGTCACTGACTGGTCCCTGTACACGCAGCTGTTAGTGGTGCTTCGCTGTACACACAGCTGTCAGTATCGGTCGCCGTGCACAGAGCTGTCAGTGATTGTTCACCGCAGAGGCAGCTGTCAGTAATTGTTCACTGTACACACAGCTGTCAGTAATTGTTCACTGTACACACAGCTGTCAGTAAATGTTCACTGTACACACAGCTGTCAGTAAATGTTCACTGTACACACAGCTGTCAGTAATTGTTCACTGTACACACAGCTGTCAGTAATTGTTCACTGTACACACAGCTGTCAGTAATTGTTCACTGTACACACAGCTGTCAGTAATTGTTCACTGTACACACAGCTGTCATTAATTGTTCACTGTACACACAGCTGTCAGTAATTGTTCACTGTACACACAGCTGTCATTAATTGTTCACTGTACACACAGCTGTCAGTAATTGTTCACTGTACACACAGCTGTCAGTAATTGTTCACTGTACACACAGCTGTCAGTAATTGTTCACTGTACACACAGCTGTCAGTAATTGTTCACTGTACACACAGTTGTCAGTAATTGTTCACTGTACACACAGCTGTCAGTAAATGTTCACTGTACACACAACTGTCAGTAATTGTTAAGAAAATTACGGGAAATGAGAAAAAAAAACCCGAACAATTTCCATAAATATAAAGGATTTAGCCTGAATCCAGTGCGCCTGGAGACAATAGATTTCATGTCGTGTTCTCACAGAACCACACGATTTCTTAAGATGAATTCACGAGTATTTTTTTTAAAAATCATGCCAGACGTCGGGCGCTGTAACCGAAGCAGACACGTGATCTTGCATTTAAATTGGGAGATTATTACCCCCCAAAGTAGTTACTGGTTGTGTACTTTTGAAAGGCCTTATTCGAGGCGTTGTAGTTTGCCTGATCGTTCTTCACGCTTGGCATAAACAGTGGGAGATTTAGTTTCATGTGGTGTGGCATTTAGTGGAGGGTTCCTGAGATAAGGCCCTTAGTGGAAGAATTACGTTTTCTTTTGTTCTTTTGCTAGATTTGTTTGGACGTTGTAAATAGAAGGTAGGTCGAAGGTTTATGGATGTTTCAAAATTTGTGACAGATAAAAGGGATGGGGACTGCAGTAAAACTTGGTTTAAATAAATAAGGTAGATAGGGTGTATGGTGCAGTTTTACAAAGTGAGGGAGGGAGGGAGTGAGGGAGGGAGGGAGCACTGACCGGAATACAGCAGCACGTGTTATCAATAATCACAATGCTCAAGTATTTGCTCAGTGAACCGTGCTGTTTGTACAGCTAGTTAACAAACATACAAACAAGACCTCAATTTGTAAAAGTGCACCATACACCTCTATCTACCTTTCAAAATTTGTGAAGATTGATGTCAGCAATCGCTTTAACCGGGCAATTACGGGTAAAGTAGGGATTAAAATCGAGGAAAAAAAAAGAAACTTTTGGAGGTCGTAGGTTACTGTCACTGGTTTATGTTTTAAAAAAAAAACGTGGTTTAAAAACAAAAAGCAACCAGCGAAATCAGTTGGAGGATGATCAGACCATGATGATGATGATGATGATGACGATGATGATGACTAATTTGCACTGGGCAGAATCAGCCAGTTTTTTTTTTTTTTACTTTGGTTCGGCAGGATAACACTTTGTGAAGATTGAGTCTCTCTGCAAACAACACAATAAGAACACTTTACACCAACATTTACTTTCCACTGATGTTTGTAAAGTATGCTTGATCTAACACTAAAAAGAAAAGTTATTAAAAAAAAAAAAACGAAAATTCTATTGAGAACTGGTACTTCATGCAAGGTGAAGGACATGTATAACTGTATCCATTTCAAAAACTCCCAGGTCAATCACTGATGTGTGTATGGATGTATATATGTGGCTGTGTATTTTTTTTATAGATGAATGTTCTGGTGGTCTATTTTCATTCTAGAGACTTCAAAATCTGAGTGATTTTTTTAAAAATATACACGTTAATGCGTTGTCCTTGATAAAGGCAATCTGCTGAAATATTGGTTTGTTCTTAATGTGTGTTTTTCATAACGATGTCTTGCAGCCATCTTAGCCTTGATCTTCCTCTCTT